>CM064551.1:31867692-32083165 GCA_032716605.1 Paralithodes platypus
GTAGAAAAATTTCCCGGCTGAAAGCCGGTTTCTTTTAAATTACAGGCTCGCTATCGCTCGCCAGGATAAAATCGACACCTAAATGGCACGAAAGGTCTTAAAATTGACAGAAATGGGTTGAAAGTTCTTAAAATCGTCAAAATAATGGGGCAAACGTCTTAAAATTAGAAAAACAGTAAGGCTAAACATGAGGGAGAAAGGAGTCAAGAAAAAAATCCTCAAGTGGAAATCTCCCCTTAATTAACTTCTTTATTCCTTACTATTTCGTATGTATCCCCCCCCCCCGCCCCGCCCTCTCTATGTAGGTACCGTATGTATCCCCCCCGCCCCGCCTTCTCTATGTAGGTACCGTATGTATGAATGTATGTATGCACTGTATGTAAGTATACTGTATATGCATGTACTATTATGTATGTGCGTAAGTATGTATGTACTATATATACATGTGTGTATGTGTGTATGTACTGTATGTGATAGTGGAGGTTTAGGTGAGTGGTCATAGCCATGGACTAACACTCCTACTGACAAGGGTTCGATTTCGGGCATATGTAGCGGGGATATTAATGGCAGTTTTTATGTGTTGTAAGTAGCCTTAGTACATCATCATAACTCCATAGACATCTCATAAAATATCCTTGTTGTAGCCGGAAGACCAGCAATGCGCGGTTGTCCCCTCAGATTAACCCCTTCAAGATACGATGACGCGGGTTTTCATTTGATGTTGGTTATCATTGGACAATTGTATTCAGCTTAGGAAGTAATTTTGAAAGTTAGAGGGTTAATATATTTTACTTCTTTAAGGACCTTCCAAAAAAGAGTAGAATCGTTTAATAATAGCCAACATATACTGTTAAACCCGCGTCATTATACTCAAGGGGTTAATACATTACAGTAGCCTTCAGTATGAGGATATATTGTACATAAACAAAGGTATAAAAGAAGGTATACAACATTATTGGGCATTTTGATAGCCAAATGGCCTTATGAAGCTATATGCGAAACGTTGTCAATGAAGTACTCCTCCTCACAAAGTGTTTATATCCATCCCGTCAACTTGTTTAGGTATACTTTTATCATTTTGATTGTGTCTTACCTCTTTATTTTTATATTAGAAGATTTTATTACAACTAATATACCGTTTTAAGGGTATTGTATATCATGGACACGTTAAGACCCTCTTCATACCTTCTTTAAACCCATACAACTTAGCATTACATAGGGTCATGGTATATGTTTGTATGAATACCGACAATGTATCCAATGTATCGCTGTGTGTGGCATATCATGCCAACCGTAAACTATAAATATATCAAGAGTATGACAAATGTAAAAACAATCGTGCTGGGTATATTGATACTGATTTTTGTCTATATGTATGAGGGATACACAAAGCAAAGCTGCCTGCAACGAGTGTCTCCCCCAAAGTTGAAAGTGAGTGACTGGAGCAAACTAACGGCAGTTGGTGATCATCTTAAAACAAATGTTTGTTGGTGTATTGGAAAGAAGTATGGTGTGCTTGTTTAGTGTAGTGAAATGAATAGGAGGAGAATGTGTTTGTGAAAGCTAGCTAGATTACTCTCTGTGTAGGTGAAGCACAAACAAAAACAGTGAGGCCAGAACAAATGAAACAGGGGTTCCAGCAACTCCCTATCACATGCGTATGAGGCTTCCCCTGGGTATTGCCCTACTCAATTGGTGTATACAATCTCCCCAGTACACTTGACTATAATATTATGATATCCCGTTTTTTCTACCGTTCCGATGAGTTTATCACTACCAATATACCTTTAATGGGTGTTGTTAGGCCTTCAATAGACAGGTTTTCCTCATGCAACCAAGCCAGAATGGAAAATCTATTACCACCTCTCATTGTAGAGGGAAGAGTCACAGGGTGGGGTCACCGAGCTCCAGCTGACCAATGGGAGAGCTTTTGACCGTCACCTGACCTATGAAGTTACCTCATGTAAAGAAAGACCATTTTAGCTCCTTCTACCGGATACCAACAAACCCATATTCACCGCAACACCACCGCAGCTACCTCCAACTATCTCTCCAATGACTATTTTCCTGAATGAATCCGAAACGTTTATATGGCGATCTATACAATTAATTAAATTTATGTTTTGTGTCTAAAAAATTGTGAATGTTGTACAGTGACCCTTTTTTCCTCACCTCACATCGGTGGGCCAGTATTATGCTCAAGGCCCACTCAGGAAAATGTATATTATATTTCTATAAATAAATAACACCATCATTCCAAACCAACCATGCAAGCTGTTTGACAGCAACGTCCTTTATACTGCTGACAAGTCAAAACCTCCAGCTGTTTCATCAGGAACATATGGTAGACTGCCAGTGGCATCACCAGGGGTAAAATTTTTGGGGGGCTGTAGCCCTGGCATAGATAGGTGGGTGGGTGGCGAGCGAAGCGAGCCTGAGCAGCTGGGGGGTCCGGGGGGGCGCTGTAAGCCCCCCCGATTTTTTTTGAAATTTGAGCAGTTTCTGGGGCCTTTTTGAGGCCTAAAAATGTGTATAAGTAAGAAACATATGACACATAAATATTGATGAGCCTGATACCAGGCATCAGTCAGTAAGTTACAAGGTCAATGGTAATTGTAGGGTATAAAGCCTATGTGCAGAGAATAGTTTTTTCTTCATATACTATCATACTATAGTCCATTCATTATAGGTAGGCCAGAAATTGTGACCCCTAACCTTTGTAATTCGCTAAATGGCTAGAGCAAAAGGGTTGTAAATGTCCATACTTATTGCCTGGCTGACCCTTCCCAAAGGTAGAAATATTAGCTTGATTACTCCAGTCTTTCCTTAGGTATAGAGGTAAGTGGTCTAGATGTTTCGCCTACTTATAATGAATATACTATAGTTTGTAACGATTTCTTAGCATATTAAATTGGATAATTTGAAGAACTTTTATTATTGTACCATTATATAGATTTAATTGGCAAGATTTTTCTTCCATTACTGTGATAGAAAAACAAAACAGTTCACTTAAAACAAAAAAGTATAATTTATTAACTCCAAATCATAAAGCAATTACTTTAGATAAGTTTTGGGGTTTGCATTTTGGGGGGGCTGAGTCCTTGATTTGGGGGGGCTAAGCCCCCCCCCCCAAGCCCCCCCCCCTGGTGACGCCACTGTAGACTGCCGGCAACACCATCAAGATCAGTCAGGGACGTGTATCTCCATCATTTGCCATCAGCACAGAACACCTGCCGACACCAACTTTGACTTCAGTACCTGTGTCACCATTAGCATCACCACTCCCGCCACCACAAGGAACTGAAGCGCCAAGAACTCGATCGCCACCACCTCCCCCACCCTCACCTCACTGCTACGCACATGTTCACCCCTGTCGAGGCAACAAGTGGCAAATGCATCATAACAAGGTAACACAATCCGTTAAGACCGCTTGTCCCAGCCACCTGAGAAGTTAGGGATTAATGCTATGGATAAATATTTAAGAAGAGCTGCTTGGAGCCTCAGCATTAGTTTGAATGCTACTTCCATAGCTGCCATGCCTCGCAAATTAAAGTAATGATGATCAAGATGTAAATGCTGCTAATTGATGACGGTGATAACCACGAGGATACCAATGGTTATTATGGTTTTGATGTTAAATATTGTTAATTACTGAACATTAGTGTATGTCTGTTATCATTAATTGATGCAGGATATCGAAGACAAAATTGAGAATTATTAATAGCGAAATATCAGGTTACAAACTTAGGCTAAGGAGGACCTCCTTAGCCTAAGTTTTGAAGCTTTAAAAAATCATTATAATTTATCATTGTGGACTAATACATTTATAGCTGCAATCATTATGTTCCCCAATTGTAGTATTGCCTTGTGGAAATAGCTTCCTTCCGAAGTTCCGATACTATTATTAAGTATGTAGGCCTAAATACATAACATAAAATTGAAATACAATGCAGTTTGCTAGTATTTCATGTCTGGAGTAACATAACTTACCCTTTGCTACTAGAATAACTTCCTACGCTGAGAAATAAATTGTTGGAGCTAACCTGAAAAACAAATCGCCGTGTGTGTGCGCTATATGTTTTACCTGCATTGGAACGAAGTAGGCCTGTGCTATATTATTATTATTAACCCCTTATGTACCGACGACGCCGTTTAAACTTTGTTCCAGCTATATTTAGAATTTAGACGATTTTGTGCAGCTTAAAGATGGGCCGGTTTTCTGGTCTCCTTTCTCCCTCATGTTTAGCCCCATTAGTTTTCAGATGTTAAGATGTTTGCCCCATTAGTTAGTCGATTTAAGACGTTTCGCCCCATTTAGTCGTCAATATTTAACCTTTCGTGCTATTTAGGTGTTGATATTTTCCCTGGCGAACGATAGTGAGCCTGTAATGTTGAAAGAACAAGGCCGGGACATTTTTCTACCGAAAAATGTACAAATTAATCTAGAAGGGGGATCTAATGGATGTTTTTTTTTTAATTTGATGGAGGTCTAGGGAGGAAACTAGGAAAATAATGAATACATGCAAAAATCGCCCAAAAATTGAACCATCTCCCCTTAAAATTAAGAAGTATCTGTAGTAGTAAAAAGGGTCAAGTGAAAAGATAGTTCGAAGTCTGTTAATTGCTGGGGGTCCTTTTTAAGCTGAATAAAATCGATTAATAGTAGTCACCGGTAAAGAAAGGGTTAACTTAGTTGTTATTGAGGGTTATTGGTCGGCGAATCATCAGAACTTGCCTGAGGGTATCACAACTTTGATTTGTCGTCATATTTGTGGGTATACCGAGTTTAATTCTGGTATTCAAATTAATCATGACTTATTGTAGCTTGCTTGTCCCACTTGGTCGCTCAAACTGCATACTCAACCCTGAGACACCCATCGTGAAATGGATAAAACAATTACATTTGTCGCTGTAGTTGTTTACATTTATATATGACCTATGGAAGATCCCACCTTGCATTTTGGTGGTTAGAAAAACTGCATACACCTCCCAGCAGTGTGCAATAAGGCAATATACTAAGCTGTAATGTAGTTAACCTAAAGGAAGGCTCCCATTTACATTGTGTGGGATAAGACAACACATCATAACAGCCAAGTATTTGTACGGGAGACAACACACATAATATACCGACTTTTTTGTTGAGATAGTCACCTGCAATTTTGCATTCATGTAAATATCAACTATAGGCAGATTTGTATGCATATTTCGCAAGTTTAGTAAACACGCACAATGAGTATATATCCAACCATGCATAACAAGCAGATATAGGAATTTTGATTTGCTCGTATTTATTAATCTATTTTGCTTGTTTCAAGAAAACTACATACTGTACCCAAGTCTGAAAACAATTGTTAAACAATTACCTGAACATTTTAAATTATAGTAATTTAGGGTGGTTGTGATTGTGCTAGCATTTTGAACATCATAGGGCGGTGGACACTTCTTTCTACGAAGTGCTTACTTGTTTTATCTTTTCCTTTTGAATTTACGTTCCTCTTCTTCGTATCATCATCTCATATTAGCAGTACTAATAATACAGGCATCGTACACAACTAATTTAGAAGACCATGTGACACACACTAACCAATACATCTACTGCTTTTCGGTCTGACTGAGGTTTATTTTAAGAGTCCATCCCTGTTACCACTTCCCTCCCCTCCCCTCCCCTCCCTAACAATGTCTCGGGAGCCTGGGAATTCAGACACAGGCATGGGGCGGCGTGTGTGTGTGAGGGAATCTACGGTTATTTCGCACTATGGTATTTTCGCACACAACAAATTTTATTTGGCAACTCTTTTAAGTCAGTTAGGTTAAGCTGGGTGAATAATAGATCCGGCTCGGTTGTCTTAGAATGGGTTAATTTTAAGGTAGATTAGGCTAAGTTGGGTTAGCCATGGTTAGGGTAAGGTTAAATAGGGTTGGTTAGGTTATTATAGGTTCAGGGAAGCCTAGTTTCGGCCTGGTTAGGGTTAGCTAACTTAGGTAGGTTACAATCTTGTACATTTTGTACATAACGAAAGCTGTTCGGCTTACAGTACGTTAGGTGAATGCTAAGGGAGTTTAGGTTAATTTTGGTTAGGTGTTAGGGATAAGGTAGGTTAGATTAAGCTCGGTTCGTTGAGCTTAAATGTAGGTTATGTTATGCTAGGTTAGGTTAGGTTAGCCTAGATTACACTAATGGCTCGCTAGGTTAGGGTAATGGTTGGTTAATCGAATATAGATGTGTGTTAATGGACTAAGAATGTGAACGAATTATATATGTGCGAAAGGACTGCTTGAAAAGAGCGTAAACCTTGGTGGGTAGTGTTGGGGGACATTCCTTACCTTATGGGGCTGAGGGTAGCGTATATAAGGGCATCAGTCCCACGCACCAGGGTCATACACCACTACCACTTCACACAGGCAGGTAGGTCGACCTTCAACACTCACACTCGCTCACTCAACATCGATATTAACCCCTTCTGTTTCGGCGACGTCTTTTGTATTTTATCATAGCTATATTTAGACGTTTCTGTGCAGTTTAAGAAAGATCTGTGGTAGTAAAAAAGGGTTAAGTGAGATGGTTCGAAGCCTGTTTATTGCTGGAGGCCTTTTCTAAACTGCATAAACTCGTCAAATAATTGTTAGAATATAATACAAAGATGTCACCGGTAATGAAGGGGTTAACCCATAGAAAAAGCAACATTTATAAAGAAAGGTGAGTGGCATCTTCATGATCATCGTTATCAATAGTTTTTTGTTGGGTACATAGTCTTTCAACAGAGCCTTTGTTGAGCAAGGGTAGCTTTGTCGACTCGGACGCAAGAGATCACGCAATCGATCCCCGTTTGACCTGGTAACATTCAGGCTCATGGCCTCTCAAACTCCTGCCATTACCGTGTGCCAAGCATACTAAACATAGTGTCACATGTTAGCACCTAATCAACATGCTCGAGCTAGTTCTACTGGCTATGGACTTCACACATACCTAGACTCTCAAACAATACATTATTATTCAACACGCGCTACACATCATACATACTAATGTATATGCTTTCATTAATTTCAATGGAGGTGTTTGGTGTTGTGGTGAAATTAATAAAAATATAGATTACCATGCCGGACTAAGCCACCCCGATATTAATTTTGTTGTACATTAAAGGAACTCCAGTTAATTATTCACATCATGAAATTAGAAAGGATATTGCGTTTGTGATTAATGTAAATCAGGTACAACCGAACTAAGCATTGGAATATTTATATCTAAGAACAGATGCAAATGGGTAAGTTATTTCACTTTTCTGACAATAATATAACAACAGTTCTACCCTATATTCAAATGACATAGTACTCTGTAAATTAATTATAATTTTTTTGAAAATAAGTGCACAATATATATTTTTATATATATATACTGTATATATATATATATATATATATATATATATATATATATATATATATATATATATATACAGTATATATATATATACAGTATATATATATATATATATATATATACAGTATATATATATATATACAGTATATATATATATATACTGTATATATTCGTAATAACTTTTTATACACGTTTTCAGATATAATAATTATCCTGGAAAATGATTGCTTGTAAACAAATCTTTACTAGAATTAATCGAAATATTTTATTAATATTCTTTAAAATATATGGAAGAAAAACTATATGAACATTGAGCAAGCTATCAACGTTCAAGAAGAAAAAGGTGTAAACACAAGTTGTGTATGCGATTAAAGCAGGCCTTACCGGTTGCTAACAATATGACTTTCCACAGGTAATTTGATTGATCAAAATGTGCGACGAGGAAGAGAGTGCTTTAGTGTGTGACAATGGTTCTGGCATGGTCAAGGCTGGCTTCGCTGGGGACGACGCCCCCCGCGCCGTCTTCCCCTCCATCGTCGGCCGTCCTCGTCACCAGGGTGTGATGGTCGGTATGGGTCAGAAGGACGCCTACGTCGGTGATGAAGCTCAGAGCAAGAGAGGTATCCTGACTCTCAAGTACCCCATCGAGCACGGTATCATCACCAACTGGGACGACATGGAGAAGATCTGGCACCACACCTTCTACAACGAACTTCGGGTTGCTCCCGAGGAGTCACCAACGTTATTAACCGAAGCTCCTCTCAATCCAAAAGCTAATCGTGAAAAAATGACTCAAATCATGTTTGAGACATTCGCTATGCCAGCAATGTATGTAGCAATTCAAGCTGTGCTTTCCTTGTATGCCTCTGGTCGTACAACTGGTCTGGTGTGTGACTCTGGAGATGGTGTTACCCACAACGTTCCAGTATATGAAGGCTATGCTCTTCCCCATGCAATTCTTCGCCTTGATCTGGCAGGACGTGACCTCACAATGTATTTAATGAAAATCATGACTGAGCGAGGCTACTCCTTCACCACTACAGCAGAGCGGGAGATTGTCCGCGATATCAAAGAAAAACTTAGTTATATTGCTCTTGATTTCGAGAGCGAGATGAACGTAGCTTCTGCCTCAACGTCTCTAGACAAGTCGTATGAACTTCCTGACGGCCAGGTCATTACAATCGGTAATGAACGTTTTCGTGCTCCAGAGGCCTTATTTCAACCATCATTTCTTGGTATGGAATCTGTAGGTATTCATGAATCTGTGTATAACTCAATTATGAGATGTGATATTGATATAAGAAAGGATCTTTTCGCTAACACTGTCATGTCAGGTGGTACCACCATGTACCCTGGTATTGCTGACCGTATGCAGAAGGAAATAACTTCTCTGGCTCCTGCTACCATCAAGATCAAGATCATTGCTCCTCCTGAGCGCAAGTACTCCGTCTGGATCGGTGGCTCCATCCTGGCCTCTCTGTCCACCTTCCAGTCCATGTGGGTGTCAAAGGAAGAATATGATGAGTCTGGTCCATTAATTGTTCACCGTAAATGTTTCTAAAGTAAATGGGATCATAAGCGAGAGTTTACATGAGAATACCAAATACGTAGAAATATTCAATTTTCACGATGCATCAGGGTATTACATTATTAATTCGTTATTGATGAAGTGAATCAATAAATTTGTGACTGATTATTATCACTGCAATTTTAATTAATGTAACTTCTTATGGATTGTAGAACAAATAATCTAAAAAGATATATGGCAGTTCGTCTTTAAAAATAATTAATATTATTGCAAACTAATACGAATGTATGATTGTTGTAGAATAAGTTATTTTTTGTAAGCAATACATTTTTATATTATCATGTTGAATTTACCCTCGTTTACTTCTACCTCTAAAATAGAACTTTAATTTAAGCCTATTTAATAATGTTTCATACTTAGTTATCTAGAATAGTTGCCAATAAGATATATTAATAAACAATAATGTCAATACTGTATAATCTAGCTATTACAATATCTACATAACTACTCCTAATAGATCACATAATTGATGATATATGAAAATATAGTTAACAATAATGGCATTTTCTTTGTAAGTATTATCTATAGAGCTACAGAGGTTAAATTTATGATGCGTATATAAAGTATATTTTGAAATGTAGATGGTACTTCTTTTACTACGATAAGCCCTCCTTAGCTAAATATAATCGTTTATTGGTGGTTCGTGTGAATATAGACGGAATCAGACGGAATAAGATAATTGACTTACTTTTGAAAGTATCTTTTGAAAAGAAAAGGTCTTTCTAAAGCTGAAAAAAACGAATGGAGGTATTGTAAATTATAAGCCACCACGATATTGGAGGAGTGTTGTTTCTTTGTGGATCCACAGAAGTCTGCTCTTGAATAGTATGATGTGCGGGGAATATGGGGGAAATAATAGGTTGGGTTAAGGTCCATCAAATTTAAATACCCACATTCACCCCCTCAAAAAAAGAAAAGAACAAAGGTCTAAAGATAAATTAAAAAACAAATTAATATAAATATTTACAAATAAATAGACACCAACATACACGTAAACCCATTGTTATGTTCTGCGGTAACCCCTTCAGCACAATGACGTAATTCTCATACTATTCTGGTTACCTTTAGACGATTTTCTTTAGCTTATAATCTACCTTTAGGACGCAAAGGGGTAAATACGATCTCAATAAACCCTCTGAATAACATAGGTTCGTTTTAAGCTGTATACAATCATCTAATCTTAGCCAGAATAAAAGGCACGAACAAATAATTATCAGCATATATGATCCCGCAACATTATATATCTGTTCATCTCAGTGATGTGGATAATGCCTTCAAAGAAATCTGCCATATGGTTAATACAATTGCCGACTTGCGAGTTTCGTTCTATAAGGAACTTGGTGCCGTAAACATCGGTATTAAAAAAAAATACAATAATAAAGTAGATGTCTAATGGATAAAAAGTATGTTGATTGTATTTGTATGTTTTTATAAATGTACTACAACCACATTTTAGCTGGTAATTCTGCTAAATATCAATGTAAAAAAAATCCAACTTCCTTATAGCCTGAAACTCGCAAGTGGTCAATTGCTTTGGAGTAACAAAAATATACTCTCGTGTGATTGATTGATTGCAAAAATACCTTGGAATTAGTAATAAATTTATTTATTAGTTTGGTCCCTAGACCTCCATCAAGCTTAAGAAAAAAAAAAAAAAAAAAAAAAAAAAAATTGGTAGCAAAATGTCCCGGCCAAATTCCGGTTCCTCCTAAGTTGTAGGCACGTTATCGCTCGCCAGGAAAAATCAACACCTAAATGACACGAAAGGTCCTATAATTGACAACAAAATTAGGCGAAAGGTCTTAAAATAGCCAAACTAAAGGGCCGAACGACTAACAATCTCAAAACCATCTTGAGGGAGAAGGGTGTCCCTAAATCACAGCCCCTTAGTAACCCACCATTAGTCTAGCTGCAGATACCGTTGTCAAGGCAGCGGCTCACGGAACCAGCGACGTGTGACATACTGTACTTTATTATAGCTATATTTAGACGATATTATGAAGCTTAGGAAGGATCTGTGGTAGTTAAAAAGAGTTGGTTGAGGTAGTTTGAAGCCTTATTATTGCTAGAGGTCCTTCCTAATCTGAATACAATCATCTCACAGTTGCCAGAATATGATGAAAAGGACGTCCCTGGTGCTGAACGGGTTAAAAGGATTGACTGAGATCGTCTGTAGCCTCTAAATTGCTACACGTCCGTCTTAAGGGGAGGAAGACCGTTTTTCTGGACCCCCTTCTCCCTAATGTTTTGCCCCACTAGTTTTGAGATTATAAGACGTTCGGCCCATTAGTTTGGCGATTTTAACACCTTTCGCCCCATTTCATTGTCAATTTTAAGACCTTTCGTGCCATTTAGGTGTCGATTATTTCCTGGCGAGCGAAAGCGAGCCTGCAATTTTAAGAGGAACCGGCCTTCGGCCGGGACATTTTTCTACCGAGAAATGTACAAATTTATCTTAACCCTTTCAGACTCATATGACGCAGAGGTTGCCAGATTAGTAATAATAAATAGAGTTCTCTCACTCTTATAATTACCTCTCCAAAATTAGCTTTCTGCCCACAGCTAACTCAAAGACAACTGCAGAGGTTGAAGTAACTAAACTAAAGGTTTATAAATATCCCTAATGGTAACAAAGGCTTTAAAGTATCCCTAATAGGCTCAAAATCGCGTCATATTTCGGAGAGGGTTAAAAGGGGGTCTAGGGGGTGTTTTTCTAAGCTTGATGGAGGTCTAGCGAGGAAACTAAAAAAATATAGGAATGAATTAATTAATAGACCAAACAAACGGCCAGTCTCCCCTTAAGCTTAATACAATAATCTATTAATTACCGGAATACAATGAAAAACGTCACCCGGTATTGAATTGGTTAAATTAATTACATTATTTATAGTTCCATTCAAAACATCATGGGGAAGAACAGAACATCAATAGGAGAATGTACCGTCGGCCAAATAAGTGATGTCGCGGCACGCAGTATATTATTTCGATCAATAATTGGTATCAGCCCTATCTAAACTGTAATTCATCGTTTCGAGTGAGATATGCAAACATGTTCATATCTTTACACACCCTATTCAACATCTGACAGACATTAATACAGCCCACAGCGAGCAAAACGTAATGACAGCGGCGAAACGACTTATTTGGCCAACTGTACAAAGTAGGTGACAGCTTTATCTGTGACAAAGTTACTCTCATTTATGCTATTGTATCAGCATGCCAGTAAAGAAATGCAAGGCCCAACCACCTTAGAGGGTTCTTTTCCCCTGCACAGCTTCTTGCTCTGTACAGGGGCATAGTGCGCCCTTGTATTGAGTATTGTTCACATGTGTGGGGAGGTTCCTCTCACACCGCTCTCCTAGATAAAGTTGAAAGGAAGGCCTTTCGTATCATTAACTCCCGTCCACTCACCAACTCTCTGCAATCTCTCTCTCTCCGCCGCAATGTTGCATCTCTCTCGCTATTCTATCGCTACTATAATAATCAGTGTTCCTCAGAGCTATCCCAGTGCATACCACCTCCTTTACGCAGGGCACGTGGTACCCGTCTTGCAACTCAATCCCACCCCTACTCTGTGCAACTCTCCAACCCAAGAGTGAAACGTTACTCTCAAACTTTCTTCTACTCAACAGCTGAGCTCTGGAACTCTCTTCCAGAATTAGTCTTTCCCTCTTCCTATGACTTAAATTGCTTCAAACTCCGTGTGTCCAGGCATTTTGGCTCGAACGTCCCTTGATTTTGGCCCTGTCACTCTTTCAACTATGGGGGAGGCACTCGCTATAGGCAGTTATGCCTTTTGCCTCCCTCAATCACATAGACAAAAAAAAAAAAAAAAAAAACTCAGATTTTAACTCTCTTAATTAAGGGGGCTGGGCCGGTTTTCTGGACCACTTTCTCCCTCATGTTTAGCCCCATTAGTTTTCAAATGTTGAGATGTTTGCCCCATTAGTTAGTCGATTTTAAGACCTTTCGCCCCATTTCTTCGTCAATATTTAGACCTTTCGTGCTATTTAGATGTCGATTTTTTCCCTGGCGAACGATAGTGAGCCTGTAATGTTGGACATAATGACAGCGGAGAGTGAGATATACAAATATGTTCCTGTCTCTACACACCCTATTCAACATCTGACAGCCATGAATACAGCCTACAGCGAGCAAAACATAATGCCAGCGGTGAGACACGACTTATTTAGCCAACTGTACTCAAAGGGTTACGTAACAGTCGATTGTCTGGCCAACTATTGTGTATATTATCCGTGCTCAGACGTGTGGCATCAAATGTTTGCAATTAACCCTTGGAGTACCAGCGACGTGTGCTATCTTGTATTCTAACTATACAGTATTTAGACGATAATATGCAGCTTAGGAAGGATCTGCGGTAGTTAAATGGGTTGGTTGAGATAGTTTGAAGCTTTATCATTGCTAGTGGTCCTTCTTAATCTGAATAAAATCGTCTAATAGTTGCTCCAATGTAAATAAAAGGACATCGCCGGTATTGTATGGGTTAAGGGGGAGGTAGTCACCTTTTCTGGACCCCCTTCTCCTTCATGTTTAGCATATTAGTTTTGACATTCTAAGACGTTCGTTCCCTTAGTTTAGTGATTTTGAGATCTTTCGCCCCATTTGTTTTGTCAATATTAAGACTTTTCGTACCATTTTGGTGTAGATTTTTTCCTGGCGACCGTTATCGAGCCTGTACTTTTAGAAGGAACCGGCTTTCAGCCGGAATTTTTTTCTACCGAAAAAATGTAAAAATTTATCTTGAAAGGGAGTTTAGGGGGTGTATATTAAATATACACCCCCTAAACCATAAATGTTATGGTTGATGGAGGTCTAGCGAGGAAACTCAAAAATACATTAACAGTTATATACATTGACCCCAAAACAAGCCCTACCCCCTTAAATTCAGAGTGCAGTTTGTAATGAAGCAATACATTATTCGGATTAGTCTGCTGATATTACACCCCCCTCCCCACCCCCCACCCCCCAAAAAAAGTACCCCTCATTGCTCAATCGTACCATGTTAGTTGTCGCCCAAAGCAGCTCCGGGATGGGGAGGGAACTATAGTGAGTGACTGTACCTTGGCCGGTTAAGGGGAGATGGTCGGTTTTTCTGGACACCCTTCTCCATCATGCTGTGCCCCATTAGTTTGGCGATTTTAAGACCTTTCGCCCCCTTTTCTCTGTCAATATTTAGACTTTTCGTGTCATTTAGGTGTCGATCTTTTCCTGGCGAGCGATACCGAGCCTAAAATTTAGGAGGAACCGGCCTTCAGCCGGCACATTTTTCTACCGAAAAATATACAAATATATCTTGAAAGAGGATCCTGGGGTTAATTTTTTAAGTTTGATGGACGTCTAGGGAGGAAACTAGAAAACTATTAAATATATGAACACAATCGACCAAAAATTTACCCATCCCCCTTAATTGGCAGCCCACTACCTATGGCCACCTGAAGCCCTATATCTCGTGCCCCTCCTCCAACACCTCTGGTAGGTACACACATACAGGTAACTCAATGACCACTGACGGTAATTAGTGGTTTACTGTATGATACAATAATAACTACTGATAGTAATTAGTTGTTTATTGTATGATATAATAACTACTGATAGTAATTAGTGGTTTACTGTATGATACAATAACCACTGACTGTAATTAGGAGACTGTAATTAGTGGTTTACTGTATGATACAATCACTACTGACGGTAATTATTGGTTTACTGTATGATACAATAACTACTGACAGTAATTAGTGGTTTACTGTATGACACAATAATAACTACTGACAGTAATTAGTGGTTTACTGTATGATACAATAATAACTGACAGTAATTAGTGGTTTACTGTATGATATAATAACTACTGATGGTAATTAGTAGTTTACTGTATGATACAATGATAACTACTGGCGGTAATTAGTGGTTTACTGTGTGATACAATAATAACTGCTGGTGGTAATTAATGGTTTACTATGTGATACAATAATAACTACTGGCGGTAATTAGTGATTTACTGTATGACACAATAATAAATGACAGTAATTAGTGGTTTACTATATGATACAATAATAACTGACAGTAATTAGTGGTTTACTGTATGATACAATAATAACTGACAGTAATTAGTGGTTTACTGTATGATACAATAATAAATGACAGTAATTAGGGGTTTACTGTATGATACAATAATAACTACTATCGGTAATTAGTGGTTTACTGTATGATACAATAATAAAGGACAGTAATTAGTGGTTTACTGTATGATACAATAATAACTGACAGTAATTAGTGGTTTACTATATGATACAATAATAACTACTATCGGTAATTAGTGGTTTACTGTATGATACAATAATAAATGACAGTAATTAGTGGTTTACTGTATGATACAATAATAACTGACAGTAATTAGTGGTTTACTGTATGATACAATAATAACTACTATCGGTAATTAGTGGTTTACTGTATGATACAATAATAAATGACAGTAATTAGTGGTTTACTGTATGATACAATAATAAATATCTAATTAGTGGTTTACTGTATGATATAATAACTACTGACAGTAATTAGTGGTTTACTGTATGATATAATAACTACTGACAGTAATTAGTGGTTTACTGTATGATATAATAACTACTGACAGTAATTAGTGGTTTACTGTATGATGCAATAATAACTACTGGCGGTAATTAGTGGTTTACACATTTACTTCAAACTAACTGAGTTACTGATGCATTAAGTAGACTTTTTGTTTAGATTTCGCCATAATTTGTTGACATTTATATACAAACTATGTCTATTTATAATAATGTGACGTTCTATTACTAACACACAGCTGGGAAATACAATCAAGCTACTGTTAGATAATGATACACACAAATGAATACACAACCTCTATCAATATTCAAACCTTCCCACTTCCCTCGACAAAAGAATAGTGTAGGCCTAAATAAGCGATCTATTTTTTTTTCCTGATCTGATTATCGCTGGAAATAATTACATTCATGAATTAAGGGGAGATGGGCCGTTTTTTTGGTCTATTAATTCATGTATTCGTGTATTTCTAGGTTTCCTCGCTAGACCTCCACCAAGCTTAGAAAAACACCCCCTAGACCTCCCCTTCAAGATAAACGGCCGATGGCCGGTTCTTCTTAAAATGTCAGACTCGCTATTGCTCGCCAGGAAAAAAATCGACACCTAAATGGCGCGAAAGGCCTTAAAATTGACAACGAAATGGGGCGAAAGATGTTAAAATCGCCAACCTAATGGGCCGAACGTCTTATAATCTCATGCTATGTTGATACCGTAATTACCAAACAAAAGGGTGAGATTTGTGATGATATAATTATAACTTAGATGGAAAGACCAAACATTATATCCCGTACCAATATTGTCGAATGTTTATTATTGGTATGGACATAATTGTATAGAAGCTAATGACACCAGACCAGCGTACATGGAGCTGGTTTGTCAATCTTGGGACTAGTCAGGGGTCTTGTCATCATCGACATTATTCAAAACAAATTTCGGTAGTTAGTCAAAGTGGCTGAACGATGTATGGAGTTTGAGAATATTAGGTTATTTAAAAACTATTAAGATAGACATAATGTTTGACTAATTTTTAGACTAATGTTTTTTTTTTTCTCTGTGCGTGCAATCCCATATTTGCATACAAATATAACTTCTACGGAGGAACTGGTCACATTAATGAGAACAAAATAGTAAAATTCATCAATGAGGTGGTGAAATATATATTCCATTATAGCTGTCACCAAACGATTATATGCGGGACATATTTGGAATAATTCTATCTATCTATCTATCTATCTATATGCTCAAACCCAATCCCCACTTTTCATATTTTTATTTTTATTTTCCATTTTATTTTATTTTATTTTATTATTTTTTTTTCTTGGGGGTGGCCGACTCAAGAATAAATATAAAGTATAAATATCTCACATTGAATATATTACTCTAAGCACAACTTACCTAAACTTAATATAAGCGACTCACGGTAAAAGGAACAAAAGTAAAAAACACAGTGACCTAATTGAAGGGTTTAGTATTATTGCATCCCGTGGAGCCAAAGGTCTAGCCCGGGATAGCATGAACGCCAACATCCCGTCTCAATTATCACCAAGGTGCAGGTTACCAAGGCGAAAGAGAGACACAGAGAGAGACACAACCAAAAAAAGAATAGGAAACGGTAATCGTCCTGGCAAGAATTTGGTGGCGCATTCTTCCATTCCACTAGCTATATAGGAGGATTTCCACACCGTGTATATATAGAAGGTCTATCCTCCTGGTCTTTAGTCGCCCCTCGACTCAGAACCGGTAGGTGTCAACGGACCAACGAGTTCCTTCACTCTCGCCCTCACACACTCGGGAGGGAAAAGTAAAACTAAAATATATAAAAAAATATAAATGATACAAACAAGTGAACGAGAGAGAAAAAGAAAACAAGTGCGCGTTGTGAAAGTGAATACCGATTCCAAACCTTTGACAAAATAGTGATTAGTCAAGCAATGCCAATGATTAGTCTGGTTGACCAGCTCAAATTAGTCATGATTGGCAGACTATTTTCTTGGCTAACTTCAACTGACTTAGACTAATTGTCAGTGGTATCAACACTGAAATTAGTCAGTGTTCATGATTAGTCAAAAAATAGTAAACATTTCTGAAGACTAGACTAATTTTAACGATTTCATTATATCAGTACACATTCAGTCAGCTGGCTATTATTAAACGATTTAATGACATTTCGAATGGGTCTGTGAAAATCGAAAGGATAATTGATATAAATGATACTCCTTTCATTGCTTGAGGTCCTCCCTAAGCTGATTGGAATAGTCTAGTAAGAAGAAAAGGAACGAAAGATGTAATGTTCTGAAAGGATTAACACTGACTACATGAAATGAGTCAAGAGAGACGTAAATCTTAATTTATTTTAAAATTTCCAGTAGAAGCTAATATTTGGTTTTGGTTAGCATTAGATGAATTTATTGTATAGAAAAGATGCTGGAATCAACGGGGTTAAATGTAATTGTTTTACCCTTATGAGTTCTTGCGATTCTTCCTAAGTTGAATACAATCGTTCAGTGATAGCTAGAATATTATATAAAGGACGTCACCGTATTGACATTTTAAAGGAATAACTGGATTAATTAACGCTTTCTGTGCATAACACTTTTTTGTATTAAAATAATTATTGTCACGCCTTGTTAGTCTAAATCTTACAACAAATGTTTTCATCGTCCTGAAGGAATTACTCAAGATATAATTTTAGAACTTTAAGTACTAGACGATCTTTTTGATCGAAATAGAAGCGTCAAATATTTGGGAGAAGAGTTGTAAATGAAAAGGGAGACATCACTCGGAAATTAGCAACGCCTTTAATGATATGTAGATTTAGTATTTTAATTCTTGCAACCCCTTCCGAGGAATTTGTGCAGCTTACAAATGATCACTGTAAAATAGAAGTGTCGAAACTATTTATCCTAACTGATAAATATGTCAACTCATGAAATTGCTTGAAGATAACTAGATAGGTGAGAGGCGTAAGAAGCCAATTAAATGACAGTCCACGACGTCGTAACTCAGGAAAACCAGACTATTATAAGTTATAATACCCAGTTATAACTTTTTGTCTAGCATGGTTGGGTATATAACTACGATGTTGGGATTTAAGAAACGGCGATCCAAAGGAGATAAAGCTTCGCAAATGTATACGTGCCCGGATTGGTGATATTATGTTAATAGTAATAAAAATAAAAAAATCTGGCTTTCATTTCAAGTATAATTAGCATTGTCGCAAAAAATAACAGAAATTACGGTTTTGCCAGATAATTTTATTCAGTTCAGGATATATTTTTCGAATCGACGGGTTGATATTAGTTTTTTTTTTTTTAATCCAGAAGGCCCCAAACAGAATATAATCGTTTAGCGAATTATTCTAATTAATATATTTTAAAAAGTTGATTGAGTTTAAAAACCATTTGACTACTAGTATTTTCCTAAGCTGACAAAAGTCGTCTGGTAATAGCTGAATTATACAATGTATAATTAAAGATGTATAATTGATGCAGAAGGGTTATACAAACCTTTGTGCAAGATACGATTAAATATACTAGCTTTAATATATATCCTTTGTGGTATCTCTCTCTCTCTCTCTCTCCCTCTCTCAATTCATTATAAGTAATAACAACCAATGGAACTTGAAAGTCTTTTAATGTGTTCAATTTATGTCATTGTTACAAAAGGAATCGGTAATTCTACAATGCCTTTACTTAACTTCATTAATTGATTTGCTAAATTATGTTCATACGTACTACTTATCGAAATTAAGTGCATATACCGATTCATTTCATTAAAATATATACATTATTTTAACAATAACATATTACTATTACATTGACTTTTATCTGGTACTATTCGACATATACGTATGCATATATAGTTATTTTTGTAGCTTAGGAGAAAACCTTGTAGCTCTTGAAATCAGAGTTATAAAATACGATACCAACAAATTTGCATTTAATTTGGGATCAACTTCTAGACTCCTCGAAAACACAATGTTGTTACATGTGTCAGTAGAGGCAATAATGAATCTGTCAACAATGGAATTAACTTTTCGTTATTAATGTCATATTATATCAAAATTTAATATTCAAACAAGCAAATGAATAGCGTGGTAATTAATATTTCATGAACTATATTCATGAAAGTTAAATTTTAGCATGCGCATTGTCTCTGGATATCAAGCTAGATCAGTCGATATATGTGGAGTATATTATGCTGTATTATTAATCAGACACTTTATATTAAACTGAGTCTAATACTTTTGCATAGCTCAATTAAATAACAAATATTAAAAGCGAAACTATTGGGCGCGAAATAACATTAAGGGACAATTTTGTAACTTTAAAGCTATCTAAACTACTCCATAGATATACAATTTCATTAAGAAATTTGATAGCGATATAAAATAGCATAATGTATTGATGATATATTTTTTTATTTTCAGACGGACTTTTGACTTACTAAACTACCACCACCACCATGTGTGACGACGAGGATCAGGTCGCTCTTGTGTGTGACAATGGCTCCGGTATGGTCAAGGCTGGTTTCGCCGGGGACGACGCTCCCCGTGCTGTCTTCCCCTCCATTGTCGGCCGCGCCCGTCACCAGGGTGTGATGGTCGGTATGGGTCAGAAGGACGCCTACGTCGGTGATGAAGCTCAGGCTAAGAGGGGTATCCTGACTCTCAAGTACCCTATCGAGCACGGTATCATCACCAACTGGGACGACATGGAGAAGATCTGGTACCACACCTTCTACAACGAACTCCGTGTCGCCCCTGAGGAGTCCCCCACCATGCTGACTGAGGCTCCCCTCAACCCCAAGGCCAACCGTGAGAAGATGACACAGATCATGTTTGAGTCCTTCAACCTTCCCGCCATGTACGTGACCATCCAGGCCGTGCTGTCCCTGTACGCCTCTGGTCGTACCACTGGCCAGGTTTGTGATTCTGGTGATGGTGTCTCTCACATGGTTCCCGTCTATGAAGGTTTTGCTCTTCCTCACGCCATCCTTCGTCTTGACCTGGCTGGTCGTGACCTGACCAACTATCTGATGAAGGTCATGACTGAACGAGGGTACTCTTTCACCACCACTGCTGAACGTGAAATCGTTCGTGACATCAAGGAGAAGCTCTGCTACATCGCCCTCGACTTTGAAAGTGAGATGAATGTTGCTGCCGCCTCATCTTCCCTGGACAAGTCTTACGAACTCCCTGACGGCCAAGTCATCACCATTGGCAACGAGCGCTTCCGTGCCCCTGAAGCTCTCTTCCAGCCTTCCTTCCTTGGCATGGAATCTACTGGCCTTCATGAAACCGTGTACAGCTCCATCATGAGGTGCGATATTGACATCAGGAAGGATCTGTTCGCCAACATCGTCATGTCTGGTGGTACCACCATGTATCCTGGTATTGCTGACCGAATGCAGAAGGAAATCACTGCTCTGGCTCCTTCCACTTTAAAGATCAAGATCATTGCTCCTCCTGAGCGCAAGTACTCCGTATGGATCGGTGGCTCCATCCTGGCCTCTCTGTCCACCTTCCAGGCCATGTGGATTACCAAGGAAGAGTACGACGAGTCCGGCCCCGGCATTGTCCACCGCAAGTGCTTCTAAATAATATGAATATTATTATATTATCTCTAAAACATATCACATTAATTTAATAACAAATAAATGTTAATACAATGAAGGTGTTTAATATTTTATTATCTACCACATTACAGTATCTGAAATTATAAACATATTTTCTTAAGCAAAAAAATAAAAAATAAAAATAAAATATTAATATATATATATATATATATATATATATATATATATATATAAGAGAGAGAGAGAGAGAGAGAGAGAGAGAGAGAGAGAGAGAGAGAGAGAGAGAGAGAGAGAGAGAGAACTTTTCCAATAATAAGACAAATAAACTGGCTTGATCATATATCTGGTAATCCTTTTGAAAGGCGTTGGACCAACGTGTTTGACCAATAACACGGTTTAAGCAAATCGACTAGGAGTTGCCTAACCCCTTCATGGTTGCTCACACTCTCTCCAAATTCAGTATAATTTGAAACTGACCAAATTATGGACAACGGTGTCCTTGACATAGTCATACCTGACAAACAGCATGGACCTAGAGATAGATCCCTATGGAACTGACGAGAGTCCATTAAGCAATACACACGTTTGATAGTTGTTGTCTAACCGACAGCCAAATTTCTTACCAAGTATTTACCTCCGTACTGAGAGCCAGAGCAATTGCTTTAGTCATGAACCTACAGCGAGCAAATTCGAAAACATAATTACCCTAAACCTTAGATGAACTCAATAATAAATGTATAACTTTCAGCAAATTGGTTTGGCATTATTAGTTTTGCCTGAATCCACTTTTGGAATTTCATAATTAAGTTATGGCTATACGAGTATTCCTTCTACTGTAGTAGTTTTTCAGAAAACGATATCACATTCAAGTTCCTAGTCAGGGCTAATCAATGCCAGTTTATGATCGATCAATGCCATTTTATGATCGACAGACAGAAATGACAAGGTTTATGTATGGTTTCGATGAGCTCCTGTGCTTCTTTCATTCCGCCAGTCATATGTTACAGGAGCATACAAAGAATAACATATTGCATATTGCTAGATTCCAATCATCAGATACCATTCTAGTTCTCCCAGTATTTTGTTCCTTGTACTGTAGGTGGACAATGGGAGAGAGAGAGAGAGAGAGAGAGAGAGAGAGAGAGAGAGAGAGAGAGAGAGAGAGAGAGAGAGAGAGAGAGAGAGAGAGAGAGAGAGAGAGAGTTGATTATAAGAGTTTGTTAGCATTTGGAATAAGATGAACACTGTCATCGAACTGAAATATTGAAACGCGAATATGTAATCAAGTTTTCTTTGAGAGTAAACTATGTTAGACAGTAAGCCTTCAGGTGTTTAGCCATGTTCTGTTAACTATAACTAAGCAAATAATGTGTTTCTCCCAGTTCGAATGCGATAACAAGAATTAAGTAACGAAACACGGTATCTCCTTAGGAGGTTTCGTGTTAAGTATTAACATCTCGGTCAGTAGGAGACATTAGTTTAATTGAGTGTAATAGGTATGGTTCACTTTTAATATTAATGAGACCAATTAAGCTGGTGATATTTTGTGTATCGATTTGTGAGTATTAGTATGTCTAGCTCAGTCGAAGTGTGTTGACCTGGAAATTTGTAAGTCTGTCCTTCCCAGTAATAATTCATAATTATGAATATTAACTTTTAATGTTCGAAATCATACACCAAGTTACAACGTCGTACACAATATCCCAATCCCTTCAGGATGATGCTACCTTATTTTACTATATTCTAACTATCATTAGACTACAGTACAGTCTCGCTAAGAAATTATGACTCGATTACCAGTACCCTTCCCTCAATGTATAAAGGACCCCTCATAATCAAATAATTAACAGTAATCCATCTCTCGTAACGTCTTTAGCACAATTGCTCAGTATTTTTTTTTTATTATAATTATCATTAGATTTATTATAATAATCTTAGAAGTCTGATCTTTTGTTGTATAATAGCCAAAACAAAAAATCTCCTCAAGGAACAGGACTCACATGATTCATAATTTAAAGCATATACTATATTCTTCAAATTAGTATAGCATATTAGACTAACAGACCTTTTATTAGACAGACACAAAGGAGAATATCGCGCATCTAAGCTTTCTAGCCAAATTAATATATTTAGTTTCTACAATACACTGTAAATGTAATCATAAATGGACCAAGTGGTTCTTCTTGAGATGCTTTTTCCGCAAGAGGAATAATGGATTACCATGAAATGTGTTTAGAGAGATGATTGTCGACAGACGTCAATTTGTTGGCTAGACATTAATTTTGTTTTCCGTGTGTATGAAGGAGACAAAAGGCAGGTTGCCTGTAACGAGTATCTCCCCCAAAGCTGAAAGAGTGACAGGGCCGAAGTCAAGGGACGTTGGGGTCGAAATGCCTGAACACACAAAGTTTAAAGCAGTTTAAGTCATAAAATGAGGGAAAGATTGATTGAGGGAGAGAGTTTCAGAGTTCACTTGTTGAGTAGAAGAAAGACAGAAAATTTGCCAATTCTAGGGTTGGAGAGCTGGACAGAATAAGAGTGGGACTGTGTTGAATGGCGGGTGCCCCGCACTCGCCGCAAGGGCACCGAGAGAGCTCTGATTGTTGTAATAGCGATAGTAGAGTGAAAGCGATGTAACATTGCGGCGTGTAGAAAGAGAGTGTAGGGTACTAGTAAGAGGAAGTGAGTTGATGAGACAAAATGCTTTGGACTCTACTCTTTCGAGTAGTGCGGTATTTTTTCTTTTTCTATGCGTATGGAGGAGACAAAAGGCAGGTTGCCCGTAGCGTGTGTCTCCCCCAATGTAAATGAGTGACAGAGCCAAATTCAAGGGACGTTGGAGTCAAAATGCCTGGACACACGAAGTTTAAAGCAGTCTAAGTCATAGAATGAAGGAAAGATTGATTGAGAGAGAGAGTTCCAGAGTTCACTTGTTGAGTAGAAGAAAGACTGAGACAATTTGCTAATTCTTGGGTTGGAGAGTTGGACAGAATAGGAGTGGGACTGTGTTGAAAGGCGGGTTCCTCGCACTCGCCGCAAGGGAGGGGGTATACACTGAGAGAGCTCTGAAGAACACTGGTTGTTGTAATAGCGATAGAAGAGTGAAAGAGATGCAACATTGCGACGTGTAGAAAGAGATTGTAGAGAACTAGTAAGAGGAGGCAAGTTGATGAGGCGAAATGCTTTGGATTCTACTCGTTCGAGAAGTGCGGAATGGGTGGAGCCTCCCCACACATGCGAACAATACTCATTACAGGGGCGCACTGTGCCCCGATACAGAGCAAGAAGCTGTGCGGGGGTGAAGAACCCACGGAGACGGTTGAGCACACCTAACTTTTGGTAAGCTGTTTTAGCAAGAGTGGAAATATGATCTTTCCATGAAAGGTCAGATGAAAAAGATACACCTAGAAGGTTGAGAGAAGATGAAGGGTTGGGTTGTGTGTTGTTAAAGAATAGTTGATAGTCTTGTGGAAGATTGTGATGGAGAGATAGAGGGAGAAACTGGGTCTTGTAGGCGTTGAAAGTACCAAGATTTTCTCTGCCCCAATCAGAAATAATTGAAAAATCAGAAGATAGGCATTCTATGGCCTCGCCACGTTTGATTAGGAGTGCTTGCATGCTGGGTTGATGGGAAAAATTAGTTGAATAGTGTAAGGTAGAGTCATTAGCATATGAGTGGATAGGACTAGAGGTACAGTTGAGATCATTGATAAATATTAAAAAGAGAATTGGAGACAGGATAGAACCCTGAGGAACACCGGAGTTGATAGGTTAAGGAAGTGAACGATGGCCGTCCACAACTGCAGCTATATGGAGCGGTCTGAAAGGAAATTAGAGACAATGGCACAGATAGAGGGATACAAACAGAAGGAGGGTTGTTTGGAAATTAAAGATTTGTGCCAGTCTCTATCGAAGGCTTTCGATATGTCTAGAGCAATAGAAAAAGTCTCACCGAAGTTCCGAAAGGAGGATGACCAAGAGTTAGTAAGATAGGCAAGAAGATCACCAGTAGAGCGGCCCTTAAAGACCGTACTGGCGATCTAAAAGTAGATTATGGGAAAATAAATGCTTAAAATTTTTTGAGGCAAGAATAGTTTCAAAAACTTTAGAGATGCAAGGAATGAGAGCAATTGGACGATAGTTGGAGGGCTGAGAGCGGTCACCCTTCTTTGGGACAGGTTGAATAAGGGCAAACTTCCAGCATGAAGGAAAGACATTAGAGGATAGACAGAGCCGAAAGAGTTGCCTAGGCAGGGAGTCAGCACGGAAGAGCAGTTTTTGAGTACAACAATAGGAACACCATCCGGTTCATACGCCTTCTTATTATTTAGTCCAGAGAGGGCCGAGAGTACATCTTTAGAAGAGATTATGATATTAGGCATAAGTAAGTGAGAGGGAGGTGGAGAGGGACGAATAGCACCGGAATCATCCAAGGTGGAGTTTTTAGCGAAAGTTTGAGCGAAGAGTTCAGCTTTGTCAGAGGAATAGGTGACGGTGGTACCATCAGAGTGGAAGAAGGGAGGAAAAGATGAAGAAGTCAAATTGTTGGAGAGGTTTTTAGCTAGATGCCAAAAAGCTTGGGAAGAGCTAGAGTTGGAAAGTTCAGAGAATTTGTTATTGATGGAAGAGTTTTTGGAGAGTCGAAGAACAGATTTGGCTTGATTCCGGACAGATACGTATAAAGTACGGGATTCTTGAGTTTGAAGGCGACGGTACCGTTTGAATGCTTCCTCCTTATTGTGAACAGCATTAGAACAAGCGTGAGTAAACCAAGATTTTTGTGAGTTAGCCTGAGAGAAAGAGAATGGGATGTATGTTTCCATGCCCGAAAGGATTACCTCAGTAATGCACTCAGCACTCTCTGAGGGTCCCCGGCCACAGAAGCAAAAATAATTCCATGGGAAATCAAAGTAGTACTGCCTTAGAACCTCCCAGTCAGCAGCGCCGAGGGTGGAACCTCCCCACACATACTCAATACAGGGGCGCACTGTGCCCCAATACAGAACAAAAAGCAGTGCGGGGGTGAAGAACCCACAGAGACGATTGAGCACACCTAACGTTTGGGAATCTGTTTAGCAAGAGTGGTAATATTATGATTCCAAGAAAGGCTGGATGAAAAAGATACACCTAGAATATTGAGAGAAAATGAAGGGTTGGTTTGTGGATCGTTGAAGAACAGTTGATAGTCTTGTGGAAGATTGTGAAGGAGAGATAGAGGCAGAAACTGAGTCTTGGAAGCATTGAAAGTAACCAGATTTTCTCTGCCCAAACAGAAATATTTGATAGATCAGAAGATAGGCATTCTATGACCTCGTCACATTTGTTTTGGAGTGCTTGCATGCTGGGTTGATGTGAAAAACTAGTTGAATAGTGTAGGATGAAGTCGTCAGCATATGAGTCGATAGGAATAGAGGTACAGTTGAGTAGATCATTAATGAAAATTTGAAAGAGAATTGGAGACAGGACAGAACCCTGAGGAACACCGGAGTTGATAGGTTGGGGTAGTGAGCGGTGTGAAAGGAAATTTGAGACAAAGGCACAGATAGAGGGATAACAACTGAAGGAGGGTCATTTGGAAATTAGAGATTTGTGCCAGACTCTATCGAAGGCTTTCGATAGGTTTAGCGCAGTAGAGAAAGTCTCACCAAAGTCCCGAAAGGAGGATAACCAAGAATTAGTAAGATAAACAAGATCACCAGTAGAGCGACCCTAAAGCCGGTATCACACAGTGCTTTTTCCCTCAACATTTATCCTCAACACTGGTGTGGCTGCTTATGAGGTAAACATTTAAACTTTTTCGATTACCTAAGTTCATCTATCATCAGGCTAGTTTCCGATACCAGTGCAAAATAATAAAGAAATGTTGCCAGAATTTGTTTGATTATCGAATATCGACAGCCTAGGGAACAGCAACAACAACAACAACAAGGAATAGGGTGGTCAGTATGGAAGTAGAGTAGTCCTTGCATGATAGTGTGGTAATCCCGACATTAACATATGGGAGTGACGTGGACGTTGTTGGAGAGACACAAACCAAGAGTGAGAAGGGTGGACATAAGTTAATTGAGAAGTGCGTGTGGAGTTACATGGAAGGATAGACACTACAGGCAAATGAGGAAGTACGAGAGCGATGTGGTGTTGCTGTGGATGTGCTGGAAAGTGTGAAAAGGAACACCTTGAGATGATTCGGTCATGTGGAACGTATGGGAAGAGAGAGAATGACCAAGAGAGTGTACGAGAGTGAGGTGGAAGGACAGAGAGGAAGAGGTAAACCGAGAGAGAGATGGAAAAAAGGAGTTAAGAAGAATATGCGTGAAAGTGGTGTTGGATGGGAGGAGGGGTGTCGACTGACTGGGGACAGATGCATGACGGCGATTCATTCATGGCCACCCCATTGGGGATCGTTCCGTCTGGCAATAGATAGATGGATAGATTCTCTCTAGACTCTAGAGGCAGTGTGGAGTCATATCATGGATGTGGACTTTGAAAACAATCTTTCAATTAACTCTTTAATATTGCTTTTGTTGCTATTGTCAGCCCACCGTCTTTCCTTTACCAGACCATATTATGGCGTGTGGGTCGTGTATGCTGATATTTGTTCCTGTAATTACTACCAAAAATGGCGCCTTTACACCATATGCTTTCTTGATATGTTTATAGAATATTAACATTAGTTCCTATATTAATATCTCAATCAATCTATGTACCTAATACTTCTCTCTCTCTCTCTCTCTCTCTCTCTCTCTCTCTCTCTCTCTCTCTCTCTCTCTCTCTATCTATATATATATATATATATATATATATATATATATATATATATATTATATATATATCTTAGCTATTTATAGAGTGGGATCAAGTGTTTAAAGTCATGGAGTGTTAGAGGGTCCGAGGGCATCAAGTGGATTCCTTGTACCCTCCATCTGTTGTGGAATGTGAGGAGTGTTGCGGCTACTACACATTGTTGCCGCACTAGGAATTGTAGGCTACCATATAAAAGACGGCGGCAAAGGTGGACATTTTTAGTCAGGCTTAGACTCAGATCAGGGGAGTTCGTCACCTGCGGGAACAAGGTAACGCCGCCACATCTATTATTTCTATAGCTATCTATATCACATAACTTGTCCTCTAGTCGATGCAATCCATTAAACTGCATTTGTAAATAGTGATTTTGTGTGTATGTGTGTATATCTATCTATACATCTATCTGTCTGTCTCTGTCTCTCTCTCTCTCTCTATATATATATATATATATATATATATATATATATATATATATATATATATATATATATATATATATATATATATATATATATATACTGTATATATATATATATATATATATATATATATATATATATATATATATACTCTATATATATATACAGTATATAATATATAATTATACAGTATATATATATATATATATATATATATATATATACTGTATATATATATATATATATATATATATATATATATATATATATATAGTATATATATATATATATATATACAGGGTATATATATAGGGTGTCTTGAAATGTGTTAAGTCAAGGGTCTTGTCCCACCTTCACAATTTCAAAATATATTCTTTCTTTTGATTTAAATAACAAATAACCAGACTGTTTGAAATGTAATATACTGTTAATGGAAGTTCAAACAATGTTATATGTGCGAATATATCTGTATAATACTCATGTATGTTCGGTTTGTTTTGTATGTGCAGAATACAATATATATAATATATATATACTGTATATATATATATATATATATATATATATATATATATATATATATATATATACGGTATGTGTGATTATATTTCTCGCAGGATTTTTTTCTCAGTAGGTATGTATAAATGTATGCTTGTATAATGCATGCACATACAGTATGTATGTAATCATATACACACATTGAACTATCGGGACCACGATACTTAGAGAACTCCTAAAGAAGACAGATTGCTCACACTTTATTCCATTGTTAAGAACATGCAGTGGGTAGATATTTGTGACGTCCCATAAGGGAAAGTGTATTATGTGAACCTCTATAATATGCACAAATATATTGGGTAGCTCTCCCACAACAGGTACCAAAAACAAAGATGTGGTGATGAGAGCCGCAACAAAACGCTTTGCAGGATATACGAGCCACTATCAGAATTAATTGCTCAAATATCGACTTACTAATTACCAGTAAGTGTTGCTTGCCTAATTGTATTCGAAATAAGGTGAACAGCAGAATATATGTCCATTACGCTTTTCAAATATATATATATATATATATGATATATATATATACAGTATATATATATATATATATATATATATATATATATATATATATATATATATATATACCTGTATATATATATATATATGTATATATATATATATATACTGTATATATATATATATATATATATATATATATATATATATATATATATATATATATATATATATATATATATATATATATATATATATATATATATATATTATGTACAGTACGTATATCAGTGTAGAGGTATTAATAAACATTACATTGAATACTTATTTACTTGTTACAGGTAGTCATCGCCCACCACCATGTGTGACGACGAAGATCAGGTAGCTCTTGTCTGCGACAATGGCTCCGGCATGGTCAAAGCTGGCTTTGCCGGGGACGACGCTCCCCGCGCCGTCTTCCCCTCCATCGTCGGCCGCGCCCGTCACCAAGGTGTGATGGTCGGTATGGGTCAGAAGGATGCCTACGTCGGTGATGAGGCTCAGGCTAAGAGAGGTATCCTGACTCTCAAGTACCCCATCGAGCACGGTATCATCACCAACTGGGACGACATGGAGAAGATCTGGTACCACACCTTCTACAACGAACTCCGTGTCGCCCCTGAGGAGTCCCCCACCATGCTGACTGAGGCTCCCCTCAACCCCAAGGCCAACCGTGAGAAGATGACACAAATCATGTTTGAGTCCTTCAATCTTCCAGCCATGTACGTGACCATCCAGGCCGTGCTGTCCCTGTACGCCTCTGGTCGTACCACTGGGTTGGTTTGCGACTCTGGTGATGGTGTCTCTCACATGGTTCCCGTCTATGAAGGTTTTGCTCTTCCTCACGCCATCCTTCGCCTTGACTTGGCTGGTCGTGACCTGACCAACTACCTGATGAAGGTCATGACTGAGCGAGGCTACTCCTTCACCACCACTGCTGAACGTGAGATCGTCCGTGACATCAAGGAAAAGCTCTGCTACATCGCCCTTGATTTTGAGAGCGAGATGAATGTGGCTTCAGCTTCATCCTCTCTGGATAAATCTTATGAACTTCCTGATGGACAGGTTATCACCATCGGTAATGAACGTTTCCGTGCCCCTGAGGCTCTGTTCCAGCCTTCCTTCTTGGGTATGGAGTCTGCTGGACTTCATGAGACCGTTTATAACTCTATCATGAGGTGTGATATCGACATCAGGAAGGACCTCTTTGCCAACAATGTTATGTCTGGTGGCACCACTATGTACCCTGGTATTGCTGACCGCATGCAGAAGGAAATCACTGCCCTGGCTCCATCCACACTGAAGATCAAGATCATTGCTCCTCCCGAGCGCAAATACTCCGTATGGATCGGTGGCTCCATCCTGGCCTCTCTGTCCACCTTCCAGGCCATGTGGATCACCAAGGAGGAGTACGACGAGTCCGGCCCCGGCATTGTCCACAGGAAGTGTTTCTAAGCATTTGCTCATCATAGAATTTCCTTCAAAATCTATCAGTAACTCGGTTAATTCTAAGAATATTATGACAAATTGATAAATAAAATTTATTCAATTATCAGAGTTTCTTTTGCGTTCATATCAACTATATATATACTGTATATATATATATATATATATATAGAAGTATATCTCAAAAATACAGTAGAGATGCTAAATGTTTTTATACTCCCAGACGGATTCGAACCACCGACAGTCAGGACGAGTGTCCATGCTTTAATCTACTTCACCATGGTGTGTGGATACTTAGCTTTTTCCTATTCATATTAAGGAGGAGGGAAATCCTACACGAAGAAAGTATTTCATTTCATACTCATGTCGTAGGATCCATATTCCAGGATACCATATGGGGACTTTTACAAGTAGTCTCAACCAACTCGGGTTTATGTGATTTAATTTAATTCTCACCCAGCCAAACACGAGAATGATCAATATCGAGTATATCTCACACATACAGTACACGTGAGCTACCTAATGTTTTCATACTCCCAGCCGGACTCGAACCACCGACAGTCAGAACGAGTGTCCATGCTTCAATTCACTACATCACGGCGTCATAAAGGATACTTAACCTTTTCCTATTTATAGTAAAGTGAAGTGAAATCATACATGGAGAAAGTATTTAATTTCATACATATGTCGTAGGATCCATATTCCAGGATACCATACAAGGATTTTAACACGTAGCCCCACGCATCTCGGGTTTAAGGAGGGTCACCTGCTTTTTTCATCTTTCTCTCCTTTTCTCTCTTTCCCTGGCTTGTATCCATTCGGCCCCATTCAGCCTACTGTTTTAAGACGTTTATTCCCATCCAGGTGTCGATTTCTTCCTGGCGAGCAATAGCGAGCCAGCATTGTATGGAGAAATCCGGCTTCGCCGGAGAAATTTTTCTATCGAAAAATTTACAAATTCAGCTGGCTCTCAAAACAATATACTGTATATATATGCTGGCTCGCTACCGCTCACCAGGATAATATTGACACCTGGATGGGGGTAATCGTCTTAAAACAGTAGGATGAATGGGGCCGAATGGATAAAAGCCAAAGAGAGAGGGAGAGAAAGAGAAAAAAAGCGAGGTGGGCTCCCTTAACTTGACTTTATGACAGGGCAACACACACGTACTCTTTTTTCGTGTATGTATAGATGTGTGTTTTTGTATACTGATGTTGTATTTCAGTGTTTTTTGTATACTGATGTTGTATTTCAGTGTTTTTTGTATACTGATGTTGTATTTCAGTATTTTTTACTTGTAAGATTTAAATGAAGTAATGAATATATTACGAACAGAGGAAAACAAATAAACTAAAACCACATACAAAACTGCCATTTGGAAAAAATAGCCAAATATATATATAGATGAAAATAGAAAAACAAATCTTATATGATGATTTTTTTTTTTAATATTCTTATAACATGAAACAATTTGAAATTTCCCCCCCTCCCCCCCAAAAAAAAAAAAAAAAAAATCAAAGAAATGGAATCAAGTATACAGGAGTTTATAAATCAATACCGATAGAGGCCGAATGTAGCTCTTCCAGCAGGCGGAAACTAATGAAGAGAACATAAATATTTATATGTAGAGTGGCAAAAAGTAGGTTTAAAATAACAGTAAATAATAGCAACAGTGGACAGGCCACTAACTTTAGCCTCCCCTGTACTTAGCTTTTCCTAATTTTCTTCCTCTCTAGATCTGTAGAAAAATCCTTAAATCACCATCCTTTTCTATCTCCCCTTAACTCGTAACTCGTATGACTATGGCAAAGTACTGGAGTTCTCGAAAAGAGGCTCCAGTCTTCACTTTATTCGTGATTTATGTTGGCTTAATAATCCTGAAGGGTTGGTAGCCTATAAAGTCCTATTTTAATACAAACTATTGACAACCCTCCACCTTTTACTCTTCTAATTTGCTCTTTCTTTCCTCCTCTACTTTTCTCTAATTCTTGGAGACTTCTTATCTCCTCAACCTGTCTATGCCCTTAAACATAACTCTATAACTTTATTAATGTTCAAAATAGAGAACACTCAAGACCCAAATAACACCCAGACCATTACACTTCGAAAGATTAAAATCTTGTGAATGAATAATTTACGAAAATAGTTAAATCTAGTGACTTTGCAAAATACTTGATCTATACAGTATAGACAAAAATATATTAAACTTCAATATTGTACTTTAAATCCTAATTTCAATTTTACGTTATTTGCATACTAAGCTAAATAACAAAATACAAAAACAATTACTAATAAATACAACTTTGACTATTAAACAAAACGTAAACTAAAGACCACGGATTTGGGATCCGTAGTTAATCACCTTTTTGGGGTGCAGTGTATCTCTTATAAATGGAGGATGAGGACTAGAACAGAATACATGGTCATGGTATATATCAATTTGTTCGAACACCGACCCGTGGTAATAACGTTCTTGACATTGTACTTGCAACAAAAGAAGAATTAATAGAGCATTTGAATGTTGGTGATGAATTCAGTAACAGCGACCATCGTACGATAACTTTCACTTTAAACTTTACTAGTAACGAACCAAATAGTAGCATCGAAAAAGTCCCTAATTTCAAGAAAGCAAACTTTCATAAACTTCGAGCTATGTTTAAAGAAACTGACTGGAGCTTTTTAATTAACAATAACGACATAAATACATCTTGGAAGTTATTCGAAACCACTTACCTAAAAGCAGTGCAAGACTGCATACCATCGAAAATACGGCGTCCAGGCCATAATAATAAGCCCAAATGGTGGAATAAAGATATTTCAAACTGCCTGCTTGCTAAAAAATTTGCTAATGATAGATTAAAATCCTCACAAAATGACGAAGAACGGGTGAAATTTGTAGAGCTACGACGCAAAGCCAAAAAGTTAATTAAGCAAAGTAAAAAGACCCTAGAGTTACATATTGCGAATCAAAGTAAAACAAACCCGAAAGAATTCTATAGTTATATCAGAAAGAAAAAAGTAGTTACTTCAACTGTTGGACCGTTAGTCGATGAAAATGGAGAATACACCAAAGACGAAGTACAATGAGTAATGCCCTCAATACCTTCTTTGCATGTTTTTACAACAGAAGACCTCAGTGATATCCCTACACCATCGCCGATTCAGATTGATAATTCAGATGTTCTAAGCAATATCACCGTTACAGAGAGAGAAGTATTGAATTGTTTAGATAAACTCAAGGTAAATAAAACGCCTGGACCTGATACAATCTCGCCTAGAGTTCTAAAGGAAGCTAAGGATGAGCTCTCCAAACCACTGACATTACTATTCAATAAATCCTTGCAGTCTGGAACTATGCCTGATCAGTGGAAGATAGCCAACGTAACACCGATATTAAAAAAAGGCAGCAAATCCCTACCCAGTAACTATCGTCCAATTAGCTTAACCTCAGTTGTATGTAAAATGCTAGAAACGGTCATACGAGACAGACTCGTAAATCACTTAGAGGAAAATAACATACTTAAAGATACTCAACACGGCTTTCGTAAAAAACGTTCCTGTTTAACAAACCTCTTAGACTTCTTCCACGATATCCTCAACCTCTACGATGAGAGTAAAGCTGTAGATATTATATACCTTGATTTTCAAAAGGCCTTTGACAAAGTTCCCCACAAACGTTTACTGCTAAAACTAAAAGCGCATGGAATACAAGACGGTGTGTTGAAATGGATAGAAAATTGGCTCAGCGACAGAAAGCAAAGAGTAGTCATAAACGGTAAGGCATCTAAATGGACCAATGTAAGTAGCGGGGTACCCCAGGGATCGGTACTAGGACCAATTCTCTTTCTAATTTACATCAACGACATAGATGAGGGTCTCACCTGTACATTCTCAAAATTTGCTGACGATACAAAAATTGCAAATAACGTACCCTCAAAAGAACAAGTTGACAATATGCAACACAATCTAGATAAATTGTCACATTGGGCCCAAATTTGGCAAATGAGTTTCAATGCGGATAAATGTAAAGTACTACATATCGGATACCTAAATGAGAAAGCAAACTATTCGATGAATGGCACTCAGCTTAAGAATGTAAACAGAGAAACCGATCTGGGAGTAACAATATCGAGTAACCTAAAACCGAGTCAACAATGTTCAGAAGTTGTTAAGAAGGCAAACAAAATCATTGGCTTTATAGGCAGGTCATTTGAGCATAAATCCAAAGACGTTATCCTAACCCTTTACAATTCCTTAGTCCGCCCTCTTCTGGAATACTGCGTTCAATGCTGGTGCCCTTATTACCAAAAAGACATAAACAAGCTAGAACGAGTTCAACATAGAGTTACCAAAATGATACCTAGCCTAAAGAACAAACCATACGAAGAGCGTCTTAGAGAATTAAATCTATTTTCTTTAACCCAGCGCAGATTAAGAGGTGACTTAATTTAAGTGTTCAAAATCATCAAAGGCATCGACAATATGAACTGTAGTAAGTACTTCACTATCAACCAATCTAATTACACGTGGGGAAACGGTTGCAAAATTATTGGTAAATCTTTTAACTCACACGAATCTAAGAATTTCTTCTTCAATCGAGTTGTCAACTTGTGGAATGGGCTTCCCCGAGACGTTATAGACTGTAGCACCGTTGATTCATTTAAACTCCGCCTAAACAAATATCTCGCATCAAACCCGCGACTGACTGCGTTTGTAAATGAATAACTTTATTTTTATCCTCCCCTCAGTTACTAACCCCTCTGTCCCCTACTAACTTCCCAGTCCTGCCACGGACATTAGTTCCAGGGCAGTAGTTCCCTTTCCAATGTTCCCTTACCCACTCTAAACCACTGTTTGGATACTTGATCCTCAGTGTTTTGGAGGACAAGCAGCCTAGAAGGGTCACTAGACCTGTTGTTGCTTGATTTCCTTTGTACTCCTTTGTACTCCTTTATATAAGGGTTTATTTATAAGGTGTGTAAGGACTTAGAATTACTCTCATTGGATTGGATACATATACAGTAATATGTACAATTCAATAATAAGGTAGAACCTGAAAAAGGCAGAACTTGGATATTTAAGGGAGGGGGGGGGGGGAGCGTGGGAGGGTAGCTGATAATTATGTGGTGGAGTGGTGTTGTGGATAAACTCTGAAGTTATAGTATACATATAATATCTTTAATATTAGAGATCGACAGGTCGGTAACATCTACAATATATATATATGTATATATATATATATATATATATATATATATATATATATATATATATATATATATATATATATATATATATATATATATATATATACCGGTATATATATATATATATATATATATATATATATATATATATATATATATATATATATATATATATATATATATATATATATATATATATATATATATATATATATATATATATATATATACAGTATATATATATATATATATATATATTTCTGCGTTGGAAATTTTATTATTCAAAGTTTCCAGGTCTCTGATGAGTTTTCGCTGGGTGGCAGGAAGTAGATGAAGGAGATGAGCAAAATTCATGGTGGTACAGGGTTACATTAAAGTACATGATGATACAGGATATACGACGCGTTTCACTGGACAACCAGCATTATCAAGTAAGGAAGGAATGATATAAAAGGTAAACAGGAAGAGTATATATAGAGGGTGGAGGATCAGAGGAGGCGGAAAACAGGGGGAAAACAGGGGGGACAATGCCTCAACGGTGATAGTGAATGCCCCCGCCGTTATCTTCTATCCTCCATCTCCGTCTATGTTAGGAGAGCCCTCACGCACTGCTCTACCTGGGCCGACACCCACCAGGAACTAGAAAGACTATCCCAAGTTTTAGTAAATAACGGATACTCCAACTCCGACATCTCCAGCACCATCAACCACCATCTTGAAAAATGGTACACCCAAAGCCCTCCCAACATTGACCCCCCCAATGAAATTAAGATCTTCTACCGCAATTACATGTCCTCTGAACACAAAAATGACGAGGCCGTCTTAAAAGAAATAATCTCCAAGCATGTCCACCCAACCAACCCGGAAAACAAAATCAAATTAATAATTTATTACAAATCCCCCAAGACCTCCAACCTCGTTCTCCGCAACAAACCAGCCTCCACCAAGATAAAGAGCCCGATGACCGACGATCACGTCATTTACCAACATACCTGTAATTATGAGGACTGTGGACCTCATTCCTATATTGGTATGACGCAGACTCGTCTTTCACGTCGGTTAACTCTTCACCTTCAGGCTGGAGCCATCAAAGACCACTATCTCACCCCTAACCACCCTCACCTCACACGCAACGAGTTAGAGAAACACACCACCATACTCGATAAAGAAAGTGACCCAAGGAGATTACCTATACTCGAAGCTTTATATATCCAAGCCTTACATCCCAACATCAACAACCAAACTCTGGACCTTCAGATCCTTCCTTCTGCCAAAAGGCACTACCCTACAGGACCTAACACCCCTCCTCGCCCCCTGGTGCCCTTGACGCAGCCCCCCGCGCTACCTCCTTCAGCTTCGTCTTCTGCAGGCGCCACACAACTTAGGCCACGCCCCTCGACACGCAGCCAATCAGCTTCGACCCCACCTATCGACCACCATCCCGCATCCAGTGCGCATGCGTGAAGCGGTTACCCCCTTTTTCTCTCCTAGTTTTCCCTTCCACCAATAGCAGACTTTTGCCCCCTGTTTTCCGCCTCCTCTGATCCTCCACCCTCTATATATACCCTTCCTGTTTACCTTTTATATCATTCCTTCCTTACTTGATAATGCTGGTTGTCCAGTGAAACGCGTCGTATATCCTGTATCATCATGTACTTTAATGTAACCCTGTACCACCATGAATTTTGCTCATCTCCTTCATCTACTTCCTGCCACCCAGCGAAAACTCATCAGAGACCTGGAAACTTTGAATATATATATATATATATATATATATATATATATATATATATATATATATACAGTATGTATTTGTATTGCAAGGGATAAATGTGTGTATTGTTGAAGTTAAATATTAAGTAGGGATCTCAAAGATAGAGAACAATAATACTGGCATAAAGTACAATTAATGCTCCGCTATTTCAGAAGGATAATCTCTTCAGGTGTCTCGGGTAGGTCCTGGTCATCTCACCTCCTTCCTTTTCCCTGCTTTTCTGGTGTCGTCTGGGTTGGTAGTTGTGGTGCCTGGTTCTAGTTTCTTTCTTCTGGGCTGGTAGCGGTACTGGTGAAGGTGTAGTGTGCCTGTGGAACAATAAGGTTACAGTAACTTGGGTAAGCGATACTGTGCCAGTGAACTGGGTTAGTGACACTGGTTGTTCCACCTGGGTAAGCGTAAAACGGGTGAAAACCTGGGTAAGCTATCTCCCTATAGCCTGGGTAAGTGATCTCCCTATAGGCTGGGTAAACTCTGGAGCTGATCTGCTGAGTAATCTCCACATCCTGGCCTCTACCCTTTTTCGGTGCTCATTACTAGGGGGCCGGCTTTTTGGAAAGAAGAACTGGGGTGGTCCTTATTATAGAGCCAAAGGTAAGCCCATCTATCACGGAGGTGTTAAGTGTAGCCTGTGTAGGCCAAGTGTGAGGTGGGGCAGGTAGCAGAAACTCTTTCTTTTCTGTTGGTTGGCTGTAGAGGGGAGACTGTCCTCTTCCATTCTCTATGGTGAGAGCTGCTGGGGGAGACTGTTGTATTCCCGTGGTGGCTTCGGCCCTTCACCTTTCGTTTATCAGGCAGATATTAAGGGCAAGGTGTTCACCAAGGACGTGCTGAATTGCAAGGGCACCGACAATGCTGGTAGTGGTGGCCAAGGTTGGTTGGTGACAATTGTTGCAATCCTGCATTTTGAAATATCACTTCCTTCGCTATTATGAAAGTCATGGCCTCGTGCCTTTAATTTGTATGTTTTGTGTTCTGGCGTTGGTTTGTAGGGGCTGAGGTGTTGCAGCATTCGGTACCACCTCCTTGTTGCGTCATTTGGTTCTTCTTGTCTCCTGATGATGGTGAGGTGGGTGTCGTGGGGGTAATCCTGGAGGAGTCTTAGCAGTTAGTGGGGGTTGCTCAACCTCGGTTTTGGTCTAGTGCTCAGGTGCCAGAATACATAGCGGACGTAGATCATCTTGGTGGTGGGGAAAGAGACGCTGCTATGAAGGAATAGGTGTTACTGCTGTTATGGTTGTAGGCCGACTGGTGACCTTTAACCTGAGGCTGGGGTTGACATTGACCTGTGAGAACGCGAAAGTATAATGACCTAGTCCTAGGTGGGTGGTGATTGTTGGGGGGAGGGGGGGGGAGAGAGAAAGGTGGCCTGACTTAGTGATAGTTGTGTTAGTTGTGGTGGGGTTTGGTGGGGGTGAAGGGGAAGGAGAGGCGGACGAAGTGCATTTTGGTGTTGAAGGGGGGGAGGGGGCGTGGGTGCTAGTGGAGGCAGTGGGTTTCTGGATAGAAGATTAGATACTGGACAAGAGGGAAAAGCTCAGAATGGGTTTCTGGAGGTTGGAGCAGGCTTAGCCTTCAGAGAAAAATCGTTATTTTGAGTAATTTGGTGTACATGGCCGTTTCTATAGATTCTGCCTTCCCCATGATAGTTAAGGCCCTGTCGCACATTGGCAAACTTGGACAGTGAATCCACTGCCTGTGAATGGTTAGCGGACGACATTTGCCTGATTTTTTGGCGACAAGCCTTTTTGACGGCAATCCACGAAGTCCATGCAACAATACTGCGAATACCACGTGAATTCCGTGCAACATTACTGCGAATATTGCGACCCACGGTGATAGAGTTCACACAGATATGCGCAAATGTTGTGCAAGGTGTTGGCGAATAGTGCGATGCCTTGGCGAATGACTGTGAAGGTTGTACAAATGCAGTGCGATGGTACTTTAACTTTGTGTGAGTGCGGCATAAATGTAGGCAAATGGGTTGATCATGGGGCCAGGATGGGATAATAGGTTTTTTCTATTACCTGACTCTTTGACTTGCTGGTAGAAATCCTCCAAGGCTTCTGTGCCTTGGAGTTTTGCAGAGCCTTCCTGCAGATGAGTGTGTGAAACTTGTTGGGGGTAGTACTCTACTTGCTGGGTGAGGAGTGAGCGCGGGATCCCCTTTGGAATCTACTGCGACTAAACTGAGGTCTACATGGAGGTGAGGTTATTGTTTGAATTTGACATCTGGTTGATTTGTCGTATATTCTTCGAGAAAGAAATATATACGAATATGATCAAAGCAGAGGCTAAATCATATATTTGCCCTTCGGTCTGATAGCTGAACAGCCTGTCCCCAAGGTAAGACCGCCACTTGCCTCCAGTTAAAGGCCACACACTATACGACGCCTGGTGCGAGGTGGTGCAGGTAGCAGAAACTCTCGCTCTAATATGGTTGGCTGTAGAGGGGAGACTGTCCTCTTCCGTTCTCTATGGTGAGAGCTGCCGGGGGAGACTGTTGTATTCCCGGGGTGATTTAGGCCCTTCTTCTTTGGTGTATCAGGCAGAGGAGACGGTAATGGTAAGGTATCCACCAAGGGTGTGATGAATTGCAAGGGCGCCGGCAATGCTGGTAGTGGTGGGTTGGGTTGGTTGGTGACAATTGTTGCAATCCTGTTTTCAGGCATATCAAAATCCATTAATGAATATATATCCCTAACTGAAATTATAACTCACCTACAGTATATACAAACAATCAACAATTTCATCAAAATTACAGGAAACCAATCCAAAGACAACCAGCTAGTACAATTAATGGTCACCAAGGCACTGAGCCAATGATGAAAAGGATTGACACATTGCAGTGTGTATGAGAAATAAATAAACCTTCAAACCACCCTTACATTTCAAATGAACTGCCCATGGAACAGACATAATTCAACTGCTGTTAGATAGATAACTAATATTTTGTTTAAATAACTTCAAAGAAAGCTATTTTATATTGTATTCTCAAGAAATTCATGTATTCCAAACTGTCTCAGAATATTCATGTAATATGAGATACTCACAATTAGTCAAGTACAGTATATTTAAATGCCTTTCTGTGGTAAATTTAGTTATGATTTTCGTAAAGCAACGCAAAAAACGTAAGATATAGTTTTCCATCAGTAAAGTATATGTGTATATGTACAGTACAGTATATACTTACATATATATATACAGTATATATATACAGTATATATATATATATATATATATATATATATATATATATATATATATATATATATATATATATATATATATATATATATATATATATATATATAATGTGTGAGTGTAGGGTTTTTTTTTATAATTTAGGAAAATATATATATTGGAGTTGTTGTTGTTGTTGTTGTTCCCCAAGCTGCCTGGCCGAACGGCCCCAAGGCCCCGAGCAAGGCCAAGGCCATAACCGAGCGCCCCCACAGAACCCTCCCTGCCGACCACAATAAAGCCTGGGTGACCGAAGCCACTCCATGGCAGGGAGCTGAGGCAAGGCCACCTAGAGTACCAGGCCGTGTCGACCATTCTGTGACGTAGGCAATGGGGTGCTACATCCACTGCCCGCACTCTGTCCCCATTTTATAAATACTCTCTTTTATTCTTTTCTCTGTTAAATTTTAGATTAACGTACAAACAAATTATATATATTTTACGTTTAAGGTGTACGGAAAACCACTATCTACCTATATCTTACTTTATTATACTCTATATTATGATACCGATATCATAACAACATGTTTTGGTTACTTCTTGCATATGACTTATACCTTGAACAAGTAGTTGTACAAGATTAAAACTTATTATAAGTATATCTCATTACTTTGTTATATTGGAGTAAAATAAAACACAATTATATATACATTACTATATTATATACAAAGACATAAACAACCTTACTGAAGAGCCAATTTACGTGACATCCAATATTATTCGTGAACAAATATATATAAGTAACTTAATTATATACTATATGTATGAAGATGAACAATATATTTACTGTAACACACACACACACACACACACACATACACACACACGATATCATATTATATACTATGCAACACAGTACACATTATCTATTTCTCTAGGGTTTGAAGCTTTCTCTTCACGCCTACATTCTTATTAGCTCTGTTAGCTGTTGGGATGTTATTTTGTTTAGCACAGTAATTATTTAAAATTGCATTTGTTGAAGCATATACCACCATACTTTCTATTTTTTCGGTGCTATGACCATTTTCACATATATCACTAGGGAACAGGAGATCAGCATCTGCTAAAGCCGTAACTGTGAGGTGTGTTGCTATATTTCTTTGGCTAGTAGCATTGCGAAAGGCAGGAAGCTTAGCAAGTTTGTTAATTACAATATAGTTATACATGACCATGTTCGCAGTCACACTATCTGGGTATATAAGAGAACTTCTGCTAATTCCAGCAATGTAACTTAGATTTTCTGGGATTTCTTCAGCACTATCTGAACACGTAATCATTTCTTTACAAGCATTACATTTCATTTTCTTTATCACGGAGTAACAGCAATAGCCAGCTAAATAAACTATAACGGGGATGATGTCTTTACACCTGTCAATATCCTCCTTACAAACTTCAACATTCGTATGACATAAACCAAAATCAATTTCCTCATCTGTTTTTACTTGCTCAATGTCAATTTCTTCAAAATCCTTTAAAATGACCTTCTTGTCGAGTATGGGTAAACTAAGTTTTAACACTGACATCATCCGTATCTTTTTCTCACACTCATATATTTGGCGTACAGAAATATTGTAATTTCCTCCTGCTAACTGTCGATACTGACCAAATCTTGCTTCCAAATTGTCTGTTTGAAATTTTCCTGTTAGTATGTAGGTCATATTCAGTTCTGTTATGCAATAATTTGTTATTTCTAATATTGCATGGGTCGTATGTTTCAGAGCTCTAATTGTTTCCCTAGTCAGTTTCCCCCCACATCCTGGAAGACTATCCCACGCATCTAACCACTTAAGGAAACTATCCAAGAACTGATATCGGTCATCATCTGTACTATTTGTTAATGGACAAGATAACTTGTTATTGTGCCTAAGACCTTTAAATGGGGATTTCACATTCATTATATTCCACCAATTAAGAAACACTTCGATGTACCTAGCAACATCTGAATATAACGTTAGGCCATTATGTTTTCCAATATTGAGCAAGGCTTGAATTATATACTCATTAAACATTTGGAGAACTAATTTGACATTTTGTCTCTCTAGGTTGGAGGGGGATAATGCTTTCAGGCTTAGCCTATAGGCCTGCTTTAGGAGCAAATTTTCCTCTAAGAAATACAGTTTTTTGAGAGTACTGAAAGGGGCATACATTATCTTATTAGATTCATTACGGAAATTTTTACTTGGGAACTGTGGGAATTTCATAGTTTTTTCTTCATCTTTCTGTCCTAGCCAATTATTCCTGATGCATTTTAAAATATGTACAGCGTCGTATAGGAAAAAGAGAGGTCTGGTACTTTGCGCTGGATGTGGGTAAACAATGGACAGTTTTGGTGGATTGGCAAAATATGATACAGCTTTGCCATTGATTGCATTATTGTCTGTTTACAATGCTAATGACACTAAATCCTATCTTCTCAAGCCCTAAAATAATCTTCTTCATAATGTTATATAATGTCTCTGCCTTCATTATCTTTGCTGGAATTATGTGAACAACATCTCTGTATTTTGACCGAATACTGTTTAGCATAAACACATATGCGCTTGTTGCAATTGCATCACTGTCAAATGCTGAACCAACAATATTTCCTGCTTTATAATCCAAGTAAGGCTTCAGGTGAATTTCATCAACCATCATTGTAACCGTTTTATCACGGGTTGTCAGGGACTTAAATTTGTTCTTAATATACATAAGAAAATGGCTGGTACGGTGTTCGATAGCTGGCTTAAACGTTTTGGACAAAAATATTCGTCTTATAGTTGAATAGCTAGGTAGAATTAGGCATTTCTTATCTCTCAGAAGTCTGTAACCTTGAGGTGAGCAATTATGCAAGAGAGAGGAGAATATCAAAAATTCTGAGGAGTAATCAAATTTAGTGAGAGTCATTAAATGAAGCTGTTCACAAACGAATTTGAGTGTATTCTGATACTTGAAGCCATTATCCTGTACAATAGTTGACAAAAAGGAGATCACAAGTTGAATTATTACAATTGCATTAATTGGGTTTGAGGCAGGATTATTGATATCGCACTTACGCAAAGCATCAAGCAACACTTCAAGTGTATTAATGTCAGTGACCTTTGAAGGAATCTTATAATCCCCTAGCTGGTTTATTTGCACCGCCTGTACACTAGCCTGAACATTACAGTCTGATTTGATGACTAAGGACAAAATAACTTTAGATTGTGGGGAATGAACAATTCGACATATATGAAAATCTTCCTCGTTTTCAATAACTGTCCAGTATTTCTTATCAATGAACTGTATTTTGTCTTTAAGTTCATCTAAAGAATGAAATGTTATGTCTTGTTTGTACTTATTGTTATCTGCAATACTCTTTGCTACCGCAGCTTGAATGGCAGACTCTTCCATTCGTTTCCTCTTCTTGTCCGGGGCTTCTCTAGCATGTGATGGGCCAGAAAGGTAAGAGGTGCAGTTTGGCAATTGTGATGGAATTACACCATCACAGAGCTGAGGATACGTCAACTTGGCCACTAATTTAGTTCCGCTCTTCTCGTCAAAGTACGAAGTCTCTCGCCTTATTTCATCAGGTCTAAAATGGAGCTCACACACCTGTAAGAGATGAAAGCTCCGATATAGCTAAGCTAAAAATAAATCGTCGCATAATTGTATTGCGAGCGATATTATTGCTTGGTAGTTCAATCATTCACGAAGGAGTAAATACACTGATTTTGAGCAGTGTGTAATTTGACTTATGAATATAATATACAATTCAATATACCACACTTAAATTACAGTACTGGGTAGGCTTAAATTTTGTATATATATTTTTCCATAATTGGGAATATAAAATTATTTCATTATGCAGCATTGATCCAGGAGGAGGATCCAATTCAATGCATCCGCCAGCGTCGTCGTCAAACATACACAACAAACAAAATAAAATAACTTCTACTCCGTGGTTATGGATAAATTGCTTCGTCGATAATAATACTAATATTAGTAATTATAATAATATCAATAATGAAATTAATAATAATTATATTAAAGGTAACACATCTATTATATCATTAATGAAGTCATCGATATACCACATAATAAACTCCCGAAAATATATATACTCCCACTGTTGAGCTACTCAATTACTATTATTCTTATTATTACTATTATTAATATTATTATTATTATTATTATTATTATTACTACTGTATTATTACTACTATTATTATTATTATTATTATTATTATTATTATTATTATTATTATTATTATTATTATTACTATTATTAGTATTACTATTATTATTATTATTATTATTATTATTATTAGTATTATCAATATTATTAGTATTATTATTATTATTATTTATATTAACATTATTATTATTTCTATTTCAACTTGCTGAAGGAATGAGTAAATTTAGTCATGTAATGTTTAAGCCTACCGTACTCAATACTTAGACACGTGAATAACATTGTAGAATAATTTTTACTCACCCTGCTGTTTTCATTTGGAGTGTAATCTACTCGTCGAATGGCTGTAACCATTTGCTGGAAAGGTCAGCATTCCTTGGGAACCTAAACACGTGCACTTTCGGTCCCGATCTGTAATTCCCCTTGCAATTTGGCACTGAACACGTGTAAGGCATTGTTAATGATCATGGAGAAGCTATCACAGGGAATAATGTACTTATAAAGTATATATGAGGGGGAAATAGTTTGGAAACACAGCGACAACCTCCCCCTACCTCACTAAACTGTATACTGACCTGCGAGGGTAGTGACCGTTTCAGCACTCCTTTTGTCGACGTCACAGAATTTAAAGGTCCCATCCGTGCGGCCTGGTACTCTAGGTGACCTTGGCTGAGGAGGGTGTGGAAACGCCCGGGTAACCAAAGCCCCACCCAGGGCCCTGTGCCCCTCAGCAATTATGAAGAGAAAGTTGAGGGGCAAAGGAAAAATGTGACGCTTTGGCTTCCAATCTTGGTAGATTGGGAGGTCAATCCACAGAAGAGACGCCGTCACTTAAGATCTAGAAAATATATAGGTAAAAGGAACAGTCAGATTAAGCTATGGGTATGGCAGAGATCGCTCAGTTCTCACTCTGATAGACCAGCCCATCACCATATATTGGAGTTCTCCATAATGATATAGTCGACTCCGTTTGCTCGAGACATGCACACTGCTCAACGCACTTCAACGCTGCCCTACTCTGTAACTAGCAAGAAGACAATCCTCCGCAAATTGGTCACTGGATCCTTTATGAACACATGGAAACAACAAATCGCCCAAATTCCCTATGGTGATATTAAAAGTGAGTGAGTTATCTGGCGCCACACTCTATACAAGTCTAGGGTTGTCAGCAGAGCCACTGCCAAACTTCGCCTCGGTCACACCAGATTGGCTGCACACATGAACCTCCTTGGCCTACACCCTGATGGCAACTGTGCCTATTGCATTTTCCCTAAGACCATCCACCACCCCTTCATCTGCTGTCCACAACATCATGGAGCTCGCACCAAACTTCGTGACTGTATTGTACGTCTGGGTGGTGTATTTGTTATACAGCACATCTTAGGCAGTAGTACCTTGCCTACGTCAAAGCTCCAAGAGTCCAAGTAATCGCCAATGCACTTGCTTATTTTCTTCATGCAAGTGGACGGATCCACGACCTATAAAATACAAGTACAATACTACAAGATGTGACCGACTATCAACACCATTGCGTTGCCCCCTCCTGACTGACATTAAACCACTCGCCATGGAACCCCACCAGTTTGTCTTATAGAAACGTATACACCTGCAACACTTGCACAGTTATCTGGGGAAAGTGACCCTTAGCACACTGCATCAATAGTGCAGAAGAAGAAGATACATTAAAGCCTTTATCAATTAACTTTACTCTGGTGGTTCCTTGCTAAGCTGAGTAATATCCTCTGAAATCGGATCGACTTGAAACATTAATTTTGTCGGACTGAATAGAGCAATAGAGCGTTATTTTGTATATTTATTAGTGTTTAACATAAGCTTTTCCATAATTTAAACATACCAGGTGTAAAATCAGATGCTGTTTTTTATCTGTTTTATTTTTGTAATTAATGATTGGCATTGCCCAATAATGAGAGAAGGAATTACTACATACAATTCTTGTCCTACATAATACTTATTTTAGCTATCATGCTTGCTAAAAGAAATATTATTATCGTGATCATTTTTTTTCTTCGCTAATACTACGGTGTAATAATTATAGTGAGTACATGACATGCAGTTTTTTTCGAGGAATGACAATTTTATAGAATAATTTTGTGCATAAACTGCATTTACTAATTAGTGAGTGTAAATTAGAATTATGTGAAAGTATTGCAAGCAAATACGATAACACGCTCATGTTGACGTTGATTTTGTTTATATATATATATTTAGGGGATAGTGACTGTTTTTTGGTCTATTTATTCAGTTATTCATGTTTTTTTTGTTTTTTTTCTATATTCCAACTTACTTCCTCTCGGGCATAGGCTGAGAGCCTTAACATTCACCGCTTTTACAATGAAGCCCGTGAGGTCTTGTTCCAGTCTAGGGAGTGAGACATGTGAAGCACGTAGAGTACAACGAGCACCTGCCATCTTGCCTTCACATGAGGCACGGTGCTCACTCATGGCCCGAAACGACCCCATCTCTGAAGCCACCTCGTTCCCGTGCTTCACTGTCTCACCCCCTACACTCGGACTCTCACACTTACACACACACAACGCCACCTGTTGAGCAGATAACTCACCAGGCATTGCACCCCTATAGCATATTTTGAATATGGGAATATTCATACAGTGCTATTTAATCAGGGAACAATGAGGGTATTTTATTGGCGTGTCGGTGGGCTTGTGGTAATGCACTGATACTAGGTACAGCACAAATTCCATCCCAATAATATCTTCCCATTGATACATCGGGATTTGAACCCGGGACCTTTGGATTACCAGGCCAGTGGCAAGACCACTCCACCACACCTCATTTATTCATTTTATTTTTATATTGATTTTTATTTTTTATATTTATTAATTTTATTCATGTAATTTTCATGTAATGTTATCATGTAATTCCTCCTTAGACCTTCATCAAGCTTAAAAAAACACCCCTTAGACCCCCCATCAAGATAAACTTGTACTTTTTTATATATAAAAAAATTTCCGGCCGAAGGCCGGTTCCTCTTAAAATTACGGGCTCGCTACCGTTCGCCAGGAAAAAATCGACACCTAAATGGCACGAAAGGTTTTAAAATTGACAACAAAATGGGACAAAAAGTGTTAAAATCGTCAAACTAATGGGCCGAAACGTCTTAAAACTTCAAAACTAATGGGGCTAAACACGAGGGAGAATTTGGTCCAGAAAACCGGCCCTTCTCCCCTTAAAAGAATAGTGCCTTAGTACTACAAGACTTCTTTATATTACAGATACCTGTCAATGAGAAGAAAATCACAGTGCCGTGAATACAAGAAAGAACACACTAAAAGCACAGTGTTTTAACCCCTTGAAGTTCTGACGCGTTTTAGCAGTATATTTTGGCTATCATTAGACGATTTTATGCAGCTTAGGAAGGATCTGTGGGTATTAAAGGGTAAAGAAATAGAAATAGAAAGACATCGAAAAAAAAAAGACTCTCAATCAACCCTCTGACTTCCATATACCCTTCCTAATCTGAATAAAATCGTCTACTAATTACAAGATAACGAAACAGAAATGCGTATTGGAGCTTGAAAGGGTTAATATAATTTATGAATGTACCATTTGGCTAAGCTGTGTCCGAAGCTTCCGGATAAGCGTATATTTACATTACTATTACTATTACTATCAATCCCTTGAATACGATGTCGTTATACTGTATATATTTCCTGCTGGCTAACATTAAACGATATAATTAAGATTTAGAAAGATGTCTAGGAATCAAAGGGGTACACACTATCCCCATTTAGGGAAGATGGGCCGTTTTTCTGGTCCCCTTTCTCTCTCGTGTTAAGCCCAATTTGTTTTAGATTATATGACGTTCGGCCCGTTAGTTTGGCGATTTTAACACCTTTCGTCCCATTTCGTTGTCAATGTTATGACCTTTTGTGCCACTTAGGTGTCGATTTTTTCCTGGCGAGCGATAGCGAGCCTGAAATTCTAAGAGGAATCGGCCTTCGGCCGGGGTCTAGCGAGGAAACAAATAATTAAAGGAATACATTAATTAATAGACCAAAAAAAACGGCCCATCTCCCTTTAATCCTCTGACTCCCACACATTCTTCCTAATCTGATTATGATCGTCTGATGATAGCCAGAAATAAGTGAAGTGAAACATTAGCGTACTGAAGGGGTTAACTTGCAAAGATGTTGAGCCTTATCCCTAATAAATATTTCAGGCATAAGATCGACATAACGAAGGCGAAATGTTAATATAACGTAACCTTGCCATTACAAGATGAACCTTTAGACACAAGAGTAATATTTATAGATTCACGGACATTTGCATAATAAATTGGACAGGAAACAGCTTAACTAAAACAATATAAATGTACGTAAATCTCAACATGTTATACTGTACTTGAGAAGAAATGTATAAAGCCAGTATCACGTGACAGGTAAGCTCTATCCTGGGTTCATTCTGTGCTCTCTGAGAAGGTGCTTAATTTGGCCTCCATCCCACATTCTTGACGTGAAAGGTTCTGTATAAACCCCCATATATAATGAGAAGAACGGCCTCCCTTCCTTAGTCACCCCAAGACTCACGACAGGTAGGTACTGCGGTTGCTGTCTGTCTTCCGTTACTTGAGATGCTCTGGCATGGGGGAAGGGCAAGTGTAGTGGACGTGTATTTCTAAGATGCGGCGAATTTACACGAGGGGTTTTCCGACAAATTTTGATCCTCAAATTTATTCTGACCACACTTTGAAATTACGTTCACTGGTATCGTTAACTAGACTGAAGTTAGATAATCGGAGGTGACATACTTCTTATATAAAGTATAACTTGGAAGATAAATCGCTTGGAGGTAGCTAAAATATAGCTTTTGGGTATTTTTAACTGACCATATTCTATTTAGTATACCGAGTCTAGACATTACGAATGCTAGCCTCCTGCAAATCAAGCACGGCACATCCATCTACCACTAAACTCTTCCCATATGGTAGATTCATCAGCCTGATTGCTTAAGCCACTTGTGTGTTTAAGGGTACGTTATTTTATTTGTTTATAATTTTTGTATTATTACCGGTATTTATATTTGTTTTAGTTTGCTCGCTAGACCTCTATCACACTTAAAGAAACACTATCCTAAAGACCCCCCTTCGAGATAAAATTGTACTTTTTTCGGTAGAGAAATATCCCGGGCGAAGTCCTGTTCCTCCTAAAATCTAGGATCGCTATCGCTGGCCAGGACAAATATACGATACCTAAATGGCACGAAAGGTCTTAATGTTGACAAAGAAATGGACGGATGTACTAACATTTGAAAACTAATGGGGCAAAACATAAGGAGAAGAGGTGTTCAGAAAAAAAAAAAAAAAAACCGAATACTTCCCCTTAAGGGATTGGGGGTCGGGATTTCTGAAGTAGTCATAATGTTATTACCCTAAAGTAGAGGTCTTTCCGAAACTCTACAGTCTTCTGGTGTATGAATACAATCTTCGTTTGTTTGAAAATATTAAATGGGATACTGTTTGAACTCTCTGGCGACAAGAATATTTTTTCAGAACAGAACAAAAGCTTTATCTGGTACTTGAAATAACAAATATAAGGGTGTACATGTTTTGATAGATTTGTACATTGTTAATTAATGCACAGTATCACGATTGTTTTTGGCTGTAAGTGGTTGCTAACTACACAAAATTCGTATCGTAGTTACCTACTGATATAGATTTTCTTGTAGTTTATTAAGTAATGCGTCTCATACTTATTGTTAATTATATAAGGAGCCGAATACTGGATAAGTCTTAGGGTACTTAAGCCTACTCTTTGACAGTGATGTGCCTCATGATTGATTTGCTTTTGTGTTCACGAAAACTAGGCAATGATCCCAGTTACTTACTATTAATGTGTCTCAAAATTCTTAGCATATTGTAGTTTGCTGCATACGGTATTGTGTATTCGTTAGGTAAGTGAACAACTATATTAAGGGAGCCCACCTCGCTTTTGTTCTCTTTATCTCCCTCTCTCTTTGGCTTGTATCCATTCGGCCCCATTCAGCCTACTGATTTGACGTATTAACGGTGTTAGTTTCATGCTGACGTAGGAGACACTTGAACATTTAAGCATTTAACATTTAAATTGGAAAATGGATCTATTCGCTGAAAACAAACACATCACACTGGCTGCCAAAGATTGGTAGTCACACTTTCCTGGCGTTTGTTCTTTACTAAAATTAATTGAGATAGACCAACTACTAACATTGTCAATCAGGCAGTCAATATTTAACCCTAGATTACTACAATTGTGGTAAGAGGGGATCAGTAGTGTAATAAATAACGATACGTTTTATATAAAGATACAGCAACTAATCTGTGGTAAAGACGGGCCAAGTATTGTAAGTGAATTTAGTCAATCTGTTGATTATTCATCAATAGATAGTACATTTTTATAAGAAGTGAATTAACTTTGAAGTTCTCTGACAATATTAGATTTGTCAAAATAACTTTAGAGTATTTTAGAAATGTATATAGACTCATTTTTACTGGATGTGACTACAAATATATGTATTAACCTTTTCTGACTAAGCTAAGGACAGTATAACGGTGTTCTGAATTATAAGGTATCTGGTTCAGTATTCCACAAATACGTTCGCCTCGTTAAAATTGCTTCGCTTTCACTTTGAAGTACAACAAGGGACTGTAGTTCTCGAAAAGAGGCTCCGGTCCTGACACTATTCTTGACTTGCAGTGTCCTGGCTTAATAATCCAGAAAGGTTAATAGCCTCCTATTTTAACTTACTAACTAACTTTGTGGTAGATTATGATATCTTATTTTAGCCTGGAATTAGGTATATTTAGATTAGTTTACATTAGAATGGGTTGGCTTAAGGTAGAAAGCTCCGCTAAATATTCTTATGTTTGTGCTTGAAGCAATGGATGGAAGGAAAAATATGTTAAAATTATTGCACACATATTATACTTTATCAAATAATTTTGAAAGTTATTATCTGTACATTTTGTCTTATTAGACTTTGCTCGTTTAACGCCATTATTGTATTTGTATAATGTGTGTACAACGGTTAAGCTATGCAGGTAATATTGATTCTAGACACATTGTGAAGCATTAGACAAAATGCATTATTTGAATAATTAATGAAACTCAGTATAAACTTTTCTTTAATGAATACATGTTATATATTTTATAGAGTATAGTTTGTATTGTTTTTACGAATATACTTGAAGGACAGAATCATTAATCAGTGAATGTGGAGTTAATTTTGTCTATTTACTTTAGATTGATAACGCCCAGCCATGTGTGACGACGAGGAAGGTGCGACTCTTGTCTGCGACAATGGCTCCGGCATGGTCAAGGCTGGCTTCGCCGGGGACGACGCCCCCCGCGCCGTCTTCCCCTCCATCGTCGGCCGCGCCCGTCACCAGGGTGTGATGGTCGGTATGGGTCAGAAGGACGCCTACGTCGGTGATGAGGCTCAGGCTAAGAGGGGTATCCTGACTCTCAAGTACCCCATCGAGCACGGTATCATCACCAACTGGGACGACATGGAGAAGATATGGTACCACACCTTCTACAACGAACTCCGTGTCGCCCCCGAGGAGTCCCCCACCATGCTGACTGAGGCTCCCCTCAACCCCAAGGCCAACCGTGAGAAGATGACACAGATCATGTTTGAGTCCTTCAACCTTCCTGCCATGTACGTAACCATCCAGGCCGTGCTGTCCCTGTACGCCTCTGGTCGTACCACTGGCCAGGTGTGTGACTCTGGTGATGGTGTCTCTCACATGGTCCCCGTCTATGAAGGTTTTGCTCTCCCTCACGCCATCCTTCGTCTTGACCTGGCTGGTCGTGACCTGACCAACTACCTGATGAAGATTATGACTGAGCGCGGCTACTCCTTCACCACCACTGCTGAACGTGAAATCGTTCGCGATATCAAGGAGAAGCTCTGCTACATCGCCCTCGAATATGAAAATGAAATGCATGTTGCTGCTGCCTCGTCTTCCCTGGACAAGTCTTACGAACTCCCTGACGGTCAGGTGATTACAATCGGCAATGAGCGCTTTCGTGCCCCAGAAGCATTGTTCCAGCCTTCCTTCCTTGGGATGGAATCTACTGGTCTTCATGAAACTGTTTACACCTCCATCATGAGGTGTGATATTGATATCAGGAAAGACCTCTTTGCCAACTGTGTCATGTCAGGTGGCACCACTATGTACCCTGGTATTGCTGACCGCATGCAGAAGGAAATTACGTCTCTGGCTCCAGCTACCCTGAAAATAAAGATTGTTGCTCCACCTGAGCGAAAATACTCTGTTTGGATCGGTGGCTCCATCCTGGCCTCTCTGTCCACCTTCCAGTCCATGTGGATCACCAAGGAGGAGTATGAGGAGTCTGGTCCAAGCATCGTCCATCGCAAGTGCTTCTAAAATTGAAGCAACAAATTATCCAATCAACTATGGTTAAGAATATCATTACTCTGTATTATCAGAGAATAAAACATTCAATAATTTGTTGTATTTGTATCGTCTATCTTACAACATGAGCAATACTATGCGCTTGATCCTTGGTGAAGATCGTAAAAATACTTTGACTTAATATATATATACTGTACAGTATATATATATACACACAACATAGTTTTCAATAAAAATCGAATTGACTTCATCATTTCATTAGCAAATTATTTTGTAAACAAATTATTGGAAAGACGAAAGCCTTCCAAGCCTCATATTCAGTCCTTTTCTCAAAATAAGATATTGGTGTATATTTACAGATAAAACATAGCGTATTATGTGTGTGCTATATTATGCTTTCACATTGTCAAGGTTTGCATAATTTGATAGATTATTTAGTCCATTAATGGGAGGTAGGTACAGTAATTGCTCTTCTCTATACCATCCTAATTGGTATGCAATTTAGTTTTCCTAATTCAGGAATACCTAACTGAATAGCCTGATATCCTGGTGGGATCGTACTATGGATAAGCCAACTTTGATTTATCCCAAGCAGATACCGATTATTAATTATATATATTTACATCTTTTCGGGTGGGACTTGTCAGCCTTGGTCGGCAACCCGTCTAGGGAAGACAACTTTACACAAATCCTGGTGAATGGGACTCGTCAGTCTCTGTCAGCAACCCGTCTTGGGGGAGTAAACTTTATGCAAATCCTTACTACTCACATAAAGGTAGAAGCGGGTTGCTGGATGGACTAGACACCCAGCACTTTTGGAAAAATAATGCTAAAAAATACACAGAAGCTTCAGAGTCGGAGTTGAGTCATCAGTCCTGTGTGTCCTTGAATTAAGGGGAGACTCCAGGAATATTCCTAGCTCAGCTTCTATAAGAGATGTATAATGTATAATGTATGCCATGTATGTTACGTTTGAACACTTTATGCTTACAGTACACCACATTGTACCAAATATGGCCTCAACTGATTATGTTTACAGTACACCAAATTGTACCAAATATGGCCTCAACTGTATAATTATGCACTTAATTATAAAGGGTATTTAAACAGGTAAATAGAAAACTAATTGAATATATTGATAGTAATTTACCCTTGACTATTTGATGTGCTTTCTTTTCCTTTTATTAGACTGGGTTATCATTATCAAAATACTGTACCTTTAGAAGGTATATTATTATAGATACTTTAATTAACCTTTACATATCTTCTTTAGACCCTTATTTATCGCCTTTCAGTGTAGAACAAATTTCACATTATCGGGTAAATACATTATCAAATAAATAAAATTATACATATATGCATTGGTAAATGAATCTTACTGTGCATAAATAAATAATTAAGACTGGACGCATAGTACCTGAATTGTAGTCTCAATACAATTACCTAAAGTTAGCCAGAATCACGGGAAAAGACTACATTATTTTAACTTCTTCCACCAAATATTTATCCACAGCATTTTCAATCTTGAATGGAGAACACCAGTAGGTGCACGGAATTTATTTCCATTATTTTTTTTCCTTTCTATGTTCACACATATATATATATATATATAGGCCAATATTTACATATATATATATATATATATATATATATATATATATATATATACAGTATATATATATATATATATATATATATATATATATATATATATATATATATATATATATATATATATATATATATATATATATATATATATAGTATATATAATATAATGGAAAAGCAAAACACCACACCACTACCACCAAGCAATTTTTCCACTCATACCACCACACCCCCGAGAAAGGAAGCTCTAACCAACACACCACCAAGATACGCCCGAGTTGCCTTTATTATGCCCGCACTCCCTCCAACACCAGGCAAAGACATCATTGTGACAATCCAGAACAACAATGATACCAGGAGAAGGAAAAGTGGCAAGGAAGGCAAGACAAACCGAAACTTGCATACACAGTACACCTCCACGCGCCCTTCTTCCTACAAGCCGCATCATCACCATGAGTGGGAAATCCGGAGGGGCTACCCCAGCCGCCCCAGGGCCTCCTCCCCGCACAACTCCTGTACAGAGTTCGAGAATTCTTCACTGACGAGCAGTTGGCCGTGATATATAAAAGTCATGTGCGTTCTCAGATGGATTACTGTTCACCTCTGTGGGGTGGAAGTGGAGTGGTTGCATTGAGGCAGTTGGACAAAATTCAAAATAAAGCTATTAGATTAATCAATAACCCTGCAATCACACAGGACCTTCCTACATTATCCATACGAAGAAACGTTGCATCCCTTGCATTATTCTACAGATATTTTCACAGCAATTGTTCCGAGGAACTTGCTTCAATTGTGCCGCTTCTCCACATCTTTCCCCGTAGAACTAGGGCAGCTGAGAGCGCCCATGAATTTACACTTTCTCCTCCACAATGCAGAACTTCTGCTTATCTGAATTCATTTATCCCCAGAGCTACTACTCTTTAGAATTCACTTCCCTCGAATTGCTTTCCACAAACTTACAATCTACAAATGTTTGAATCCAGTTGTTACAAACATTTTATGAATGGAGGATGCCTTTAGGCACATGGACCTTTTTGTTTTATCTGTGTTTTTCCTTCCTCCGTTCATTGTCTCTTAAAAAAAAAAATTGAAAAAAAAAAAAAAAAAAATCCCTTCTTACCCGGAGAAGGGACACCGGGAGAAACGCCAGAAGAGGTAAGACTATGACAGGCAAAGTTAAGATCTACAACAGTTGGAAAACTTAACATATACTTCACTGGAAGACAGTTTAAGAGCTGGAAATTTTGGGCATATACTGAATAAACTATTAAAGCACTGGCACATAAAGGTTTATTCAGGATTTTTAGATCTTGGCTAATCAAAGGAATTATTTATTGGATCACCATGGTGGCAACCCAATATTGATTCCTCCACCTCGATTACTAGGAATTACTGTCAATAAAGAATGCTGTACTGACATGCGCTTTATTGGTAGTTATACGACCCCATTCTGGACCCTTTTAAAAGTTCACGCACTGGCAATTGGCATTTAAAAGGTAGGGCTCTGCGAGATACCCCGTTGCTTAAAGCATAACGGCACTTACTTTGCATAAGAGTCCTTACGGTACGTGATCCCAGGCACTGGCATTAAGACACGCATGCGTAAAAGGCCCAAATAAACCCATCCACCAGTCCCTGAAAGACTCTTATAACGGTCAGGACAGTTAAGAGACGTTGCATAAAAACAACCCTCTTACGTTAGTCCGATGATATGTATACGCATACACTGGTATAATGGAACACAGCATTTAAGACCAAAACACCTAAGAGTGCTGGAAGGTTCTGCATCAAAACTCTTATAACGGTCAGAGTAGTTAAATAGATAGTACAACACTGGTATAACTTTTCTTTATGTTAGCTCGATGATATGTATATGTATACACTGGTATATTGGAACATAGTCATTTAAGACCAAACACCCAAGAGTACTCTATCGACTTTCATCCGCTGTCAACCATCCACGTCAGGACCGCCACCACGGCCAAGACCCTCATCGGAAAACTACTGAAGTGCCTTTATTATAGAAATACTTAGTGTGACCTCGAAGAAGTACTAGTGAAGTGATCTTATCGAAGGAAGTACTCAGTGTGACATCATAATAATGCAGTGTTATTCCTTTGGGATATTAATTGTGGATCCTCGTTCATGCGTTATCAACTGAACATATTTACCTATCTCTTGTCTGAAAGAAATATATATTCCATTGAACAATACAACTTATGTGTGTACTCTGTATTATATTTATCCTCTATTACCTATGTGTATGTGATTATGTGGATTCAACTTCTCCAGTCAAGTAAGAACCTACCTAATTTATCAAATTAACCCCAGCAAATAGCTGGTATAACATTGACGGCAGACAGTAGTTCTTGATTCAGGAAGAAGTCATTTGGCACTAAAATCAAAGGATATAGAGCGTTGTATAATAGAAGTCATCATGGCAACTTGTTCACATATACTCATACCTAAGTATGAGGCAGACACGTATGATATCTGTACTTATTTGGATATGGTAAATCCAGTGCTTAGCCTGGCATATGGGGCTTTCCCACATTCACGATTTTCATCTGCGATCCCTAACGATTGCCCATAATCGTATGAAGTCGTAAATAAATTGTTTACAATCTTTTGACTCGGCGATGGATCTCATGCGTCGCACAAGGTGTCGCGTGAGTCGTTTCAAACTATGAAAAAATCAAAAGAACTCACGACTGGTCACAATGTACACGAGCCATCGCACGCCGTGGCGATATGTTGCCAAATAATCGCCGATGCATCTGCAACTAGTCTTATGCATTGGCGATGGCCTCGTATGAAAAAACCTCGTTATACCGACACGAACTGTCGTACGATGACTCTCAGAGATATAAGATTAGTCTGCAAGTCAATCGGCGCACAATCGGCGCATAATCTGCAACATATAAGATGGTTATCGCATAACTTGCCGAAAGTATACCAAGGCCTGGTATGCTCAACACGAGGGTGCACGACGGTGCACGAGGATGTTGTCGATATGCACGATTGCATGAGATTGCCATCGTCGATGCTTGAGACACAAATCGTCGATTTACACAAGAATGTGGTGGTGGTGGTTGTGGTGGTGGTGGTTGTGGTGGTAGTGGTGTTGCATGACCGTGGTGATGGTGTATGGTGGTGCTGTTGTATAGCCGTGGTGGTAGTTGTGGTAGTCATGGTTGTTTGTGTATATGGTGGTTGTGGTTGGTAATTGGTGGTGAGAGTGTGTGGTTGTGGTAGTAGTTCGGTGGTGGTGGATGTGGTAGTTGGGTGGTGGTGGTGGTGGTTGCTGTGTTTGTGGTAGTTTGGTAGTTGAGGTGGCTGAGTAGTGGTGGTAGTAGCTTGATGGTATTTGTGGTAGTTTGGTGGTGGTTATGTTGGTCGTGATAGTTTGTTCTGGTTGGTGGTGGTTGATTGTTGCGGTTCTTGGAGGAGATTGAAGGGAGATTATGTGTATGTGCTCTGTATCGGTTCACAATGCGCCCCTTTATTGAGTACCGTAAACTCATGCAAGTTTGCCCTCACAAAGAATCTGGGATAGCCCCATCGTCACCATCAACCCGTTTGACTTCAAGGCTTGCAACTCAGCATGACCCCTACATTATATTAGGGATCAAGCTAAACAACGGAGTTCGTCAAACCGGGTCCTTGCAGCCGAAGAGGAATTCTGTGATTTAGAATCGGAAGAAAAATACCAAGACGAGGAATATCCTCCTCCCGAACTCAACCCCATTGATACAGTAGAAGAAGAAGAAGAGGTAGAGGAAACAGAAGACCCTACTCAGGTTTTTTAAAACCTCCCCCGCCCATTATGGCTTCGGCGGGGGAGTCTGTGTTTACCAAACCACCCCCTATTTACCACCTAGCAAAACCTGAAGGCATTCCAGTCCGTCTTCTCATAGGCACCGGAGCTGCGAGGTTGTGTTTGTTGACAAACATCTCCGCAAGCTGGGAATGTTGCATGCCTCTATCACAAACCTAATCAGCGCAGATGACACGCCCCTAGTCATCCGAGGAGAGACCACGCCCTTGCATATTGCCACCCCTCAACCAGAAGCTTCTTGCCGTCATCCGTTTGTTGTGTTTTATTCTGAGTGAACGCAATATGACAGTTATATGGGCTTAGATATATTGCAATTATTACAAGCACAGTTGGATTGCAGCCAACGCCTTGTGACATTAAAGAAAAACAAAAACAAAATCCAACTTCCTGTAACCCCACCTAGTCATCCCAAGAAACAAGATGCTGACAAAGACCAGGAGCCCCCACCACAACTCAAAGGTCCCATCCACAAAAACTACGACAATTCCCAAAACACCGCAAAATCGACCACCTACCTCAGCAAGGCACCTCTGCCCAAAACCTACAGGGTTTTCATCATCAGCCTCATCACCGTAGTGACACCCGCAGTGACCTCGCAACGAGTATTAATACCTGCACAACATCAACAGTGGGTGCCCTTATGTCACACAATTGATAAGCCTATGATATTTTCACCTCAGCTTGATCAAGAAATGTTAGAAGCAGGGATAGCCATCCCCTCCGTCAGCCCCTGGTCTTCCCCAGTAGTCCTATTTAAGAAGAAAGACGGATCTACAAGGTTCTGGGTAGATTACAAACGATTATATGACGCCACCATCAAAGACGCCACGCCCTTACCCAGGATTAATGACTCCCTGGATTCCCTTCATGGATCCAAATGGTTCACCACCCTGGATTTACAGGCTGGATACTGGCAAGTTCCCATCAAGAAATGTCACCAACAGAAGACCGCATTTTCCACCATTGGAAGCCACCTCTACGAGTTCAATGTGCTCTCCTTCGGACTCTGCAACGGGCCTGCCACATTCTCCCGCTTAATGGAATCAGTCCTCAAGGGCCTTACCAGGTAAATATGCCTGGCATACCTGGATAATGTCACAGTATATGGAAAAACTTGGGAAGAACATCTACAGCATCTCCGTCAGGTACTACAGCGAATAAGGGAGGCCGGACTCAAACTGAAGAATTCAAAATGCCCAGTAGCCCGGACAACTGTCGGTTTCCTTGGCTACGTCATCTCCGCTGAGGGCATCTCACCTGATCCTCGAAAACTATCCGCAATTGTAAACTCATTCCACCACCGTGAAAGGTGTTCACTCCTTCTAGGTTTAGCCACCTACTACAGGAGGTTCGTGAAAGATTTCGCTGCCATAGCCCGCCCTCTTCACGAATTAACGAAGAAAGACGAACCTTTCAAATGGACTACGGAAAGGGACAAAGCTTTCAACGCCCTCAAACAAAACCTAGTGCAAGCCCGTACAGTCGCATTCCCGGATTATAGACAACCATTCCGGTTATATACCTATATATCCCTATATGCCATCGGAGCTGTGTTAGCCCAAGTACAGGATGGACGTGAGTACATAATCGCTTCCACCAGTGCCACTTTGAACGCCGCACAAAGAAATTATGCAGCTACAAAAAGAGAGTGCCTCGGGGTCATCTGGGCATTGAACCATTTTCGATCTTTTCTGCTAGGTACCAAGGTGCATATAATTCTATCTATCTATCTATCTATATGCTCAGGCCCAATCCCCATTTTGGGGGTAGCCGACTCAAGACAGAGCAAGAACAGGGAAAACACAAAAACAACATAAAACAAAAAATAAACACTGATAAAAAACACAAACTCACACACATCCAGGTCACCCAGGAGAAGACCCAGAGACCAGGGTTACCAAGGTCGCTCCAGCAGGACCACCCGGAGAGGTTCCGATCTCGGCAGGCAGACATGCAGCGGAGCCAAAGCCACAAGCCCTCCCACCACACTTCCAGGCACACCCTTCATATTAATCGTCTCCCCGGGCCAGGCGCCTGATGGACTATTATCTAGTCAAACTTGCGCCCGACCCCTTACTCCAAATGACCAGGTGTTCACTCAACTATTCACAAGCATTCTCCATTCACTCCTGTCCACCACCACTTCCCCTGCCTGATCTATAGTCATTCCTCTATCATCCAAAGCCTTTCTTACACAGTCTCTCCATCTCAATGGGGGTCTTCCTGCCCTTCTATCTCCCCTTGTACCTGACTCACATATTATCTTTGTAAGCCTTTCATCTCCCATTCGTTCAACATGACCATACCAGCTCAGCACCCTTCTGTCCACTCTGGCTGACAAATGTTCCTGCTGCCCCACTCTCCTACGTATCTCTTCATTCCTCAATCTGTCTCTACGAGTAACTCCACACATACTCCTCAAGCAGCTCATCTCCATCACATCCAGCCCTCTTTTCTCCTTTTTCTTCAGAGCCCATGTCTCAGCCCCATACATCACTGTTGGCACAACAATTCCTTGATACAGTGCACTTTTTACTTTCACTCCGAGATTTCTCGTCTTCCACATACTTCCCATTGCTCCGAAAACCTTCCTTCCTTCACACACTCTCTGTTTTACCTCCACTTCCATACCTCCACTCCTGCTTATCGTTCCTCCTAGATATTTACAATGGTTAAGAAAATCAGAAACCAACTGTGCTCTTCTTGTTCGTTGGCGAGAAACCCTGGAGGAGTTCGATTTTGAAATTCACTACCGTCCAGAGGGAAACTTCACTCCAACGCAGAGGCCCTCTCACGCCTGCCCGTCACAAGTGCTTGCATAAATCACCTCCTCACTATAACCAGTTTAGTGACCCCTCCAAGTGATAATACTTTAGTTAAATCTATAAATCGACTACTTTAGTCACCCATTCAAATTCAATAGTGATCCTTCAATTTCAAACACGCTAATAAATCCAACTAATTTAGTTACCCACCCTAATTCGCAAACAAAAACGCAGCCCCAACAATCTCAAGAAAACGCCAAACCACTGGGGACATTTCTTCTCACCCCCCTGGGCTCTCTGAAGAGGGTCGTTGATCAGTCATATTAATCTTTATAGGAATTTAGGAAAGATAGTGTAGTATGTAAGGTGTTTGTAGCATAGTGCGTTGAAAGAGATATAATGTGTTTTGGAGGGCAAACTGGGATTGCCCATTATTTTAGTGAGGCAAGGAAAGGATCAGCAAAGGAGACCAGGTGGTGAAACAGGAGTGATCCAGTTGTTCTTAGTCACCACCTGTAACAGTCCCCGTGAGTACTGCCTTGATCGGCTGGAGCATATATACTATAATATATATATATATATATATATATATATATATATATATATATATATGAAATTTTACTTATACTTGTCTAGTTGTTATGAAAACTAAAGTTAGTGTGAAGGCTTTCCCCCACCCACCAATCCCCCCATTAAGGACTTGATGACAATGTGCCAATGATTACCTCATGCAGCATGTAATAAAATGACAAGGGCAATTTATGGGTAAGTTTGAATAGAAAATAGAAAATGTATTCTTCTAACATACTGCATACATTTAAAAACAAATACGTTTAAATTATTCTGTAGTCTTACACATCATTCTGCATATCCAAAATACATTGCATTGGTACTAAAACTTTGACTCATGTGATCCATTGGGATAAGGAAAACCAAGTAATGTAATGACTTTGCGTTAAGATAAATGTAGATTTTCAGTTCCAGGGTTGTAATTTAGAAGCAACCACACACACACACGCACATACTCATACACACACCTAATAGTAGTGTTTAAACTCGGATTCTTTCTCTCTCACATACACACACACTCGTATTATTAACTCAGATAAAATATGTAATCATCCATGGAGATACAGGCAGAGAAGACCTGGAATATTGATGGTGCACCACAAACTGGCTTGGTCAACATTACTGCATTGTAACTGGCACTATGAGTTTTACAGCTCCTTCAGTGTCGGTGACTTATCGGGATGAAGAGGAAAGGAAGGGGGCAGCAGGTCCACACTCACAATTTATCACAAATTCCTTATAACGTGAAGTGTGTAAACAAAGTATTTGTTGTACGGGAACTACGCACAGATCCAAATTCTTACCATCGCTCCTACATTCCTTTTAAGACCAACATAGTAATAATTAGTTTGAAACTTGAGAGGGTTTTCAATATTATTATTATAACATAGAAAACAGTAATATAGAGCTAGTTTCTTTATCGACGTGAAATGTGTGTCAGATGCTTTATTGTTCTTTTGCAATGATAGCCGAACTCACACCTACTGTATATCAGATACCCTTTTGGCTCGATTTCACATTTTAGAGGGTTAAGGGGAAAAGGTCCGTATAAAAGCGAACGTATGACAACAAGGGATTTAGTCGTGGACAAGACTCGACGCGGGTAAGTGTGTGTCTTTTATTACCCCTACTCACCCATCACACTCGATCATCGCTAGAAATGATAACAATTGGAAGTGTTCTTAGTGCTGCCATTATCGGAAACAAAGACAATGTGAACGCTGCTTCTGAAAATAGTGATAAACGTCACTGAGTGTTAATGAAATGTCAATGCGAAATTAACCTGTAACATAAAACATCCACTATGTATTATTTCCTGTGTAATTACACTAACAAATGCATATACTGTAGATGCCTATATATATATATATATATATATATTCTCTTTAATACATACGAGGTTGAAAGAAATGGCAATTTCTGCGTTGGAAATTTTATTATTCAAGGTTTCCAGGTCTCTGATGAGTTTTCGCTGGGTGGCAGGAAGTAGATGAATGAGGTTAGCAAAATTCATGGTGGTACAGGGTTACATTAATGTACATGATGATACAGGATATACAACGCGTTTCACTGGACAACCAGCATTATAAAGTAAGGATAGAATGATTTTTTTTTTTTTTTTTTTTTTTTTTTTTTTTTTTTTTAAGGTAGGAGGGGGGGGGGGGGGGGAAGGAGAGGCACCTCAGAGTGGGTGGAGGGAAGAGAAAGTAGGAAAGATGAAATACAGTGGAAGAGAAAAGTTAGTGGGCCGTCCACCTTGCTGTTGTTGAGGGATGTTTATTACTTTATTTTGTTTGTCTAGTCATTTTTTAAAAACTTTCATTCATGCTTTATTGTTGTACTTCAAGTTACTAAAGTGCTGATAAGAATGATTTTAACTTAGGGATGTCTATATCTGATCTTTTGAGTCTTGCTTTCAGTTTGTTTTTTCCTTCATCTGTGAGAGTTCGTTCCAAGTCTTCTTGATTAATATAAGAATATGCTTGCCTCATAACGTCGGGATCTTGTTCAAAGACGTCACAGATGAATCCAATACTGCCCAGTGTTAGTTCTGAAAGCTCGATGGTGTCTTCTCCCGGTTCCGTCTCCTTGGCGATTTTTGTTGTTGTCTCCGGGTTTGTCGGGAGGGGAAGGAGTGGTCCTGGGGATCTCTTTCTGGGCGATTTTGGCTTGGTGTTGGGGGAAGTTGGTGGTAATGATGATGCTCTGGCTTCCTCGGGTTCCATTTGTGTCTCGTCCTCTTCTTGGTGTTCTTCATGGATGTGAAGAGTTGGAGATTCTTGTAGTTCTGGAACTCGATCTTGTGTCTTGGGGGGCTTCTTCTTTGTTGACGCCCTTTTGATGTTTGCAGGGGTCGCGGAGAAGGCCTTCTGAGGTATGGTGATGGTGGGTAGATTGTTGTGTGACAACAGACAGGGGATTAGCTGGCAGAGTTGGTGTTTGTCTGGGCCAGCAATGGCCATGGCTGACTGAATACAGGCAAAGATCTTGGCCCTCAGTATTGCTTCCCCATCTGCTGTAGTTGTAGGTGGTGTCGACTCTGGTGGAGCATTCCGTGGGGAGAAAGAGGAGCCCCTGACTGGAGCTCCTTCAGGGCCTGTGATGTTGGTAGCTTCACGTCCCTGTCTCCCTGTTTTGATGGTAAAAGTCACTGTTTCACCATTTCTTAGTGAGGCTTTCTTCTTGCTGTTGTTGTTGTTGATAATGTTGGTGTGGTGGCAGAAGACATCCTCGTTACTCTTCGTAGTTATGAAGCCATAGCCTGCCTTATAATTGTACCATTTGACAGTACCACAGGTAATATTGTTGGTGGCCATGGTAGTGTGGAGAGGCAGGTGGTGGGGCTGCAAGCTGATTGGCCGATGGAGAGAGCCAATGGTGAAGAGGTCAATGATATGAAAGGTAAACAGGAAGGGTATATATAGAGGGTGGAGGATCAGAGGAGGCAAAAATCAAGGGGCAAAAGTCTGCTATTGGTGGAGGGGTATTCTAGGAGTGTTAAAGAGAGATCCGCGTCACGCAGGCGCACTGGATGCGGGAAGGTGGTGGTCGGTTGGCGGGGTCGAAGCTGATTGGCTGCGTGTCGAGGGGCGTGGCCTAAGTTGCGTAGTACGTGTGGCGCCGGCAGAAGACGAAGCTGAAGGAGGTAGCGCGGGGGGCTGCGTCAAGGGCACTGGGGGGCGAGGGGGGGGGGCGTTAGGTCCTGTAGGATAGTGCCTTTTGGCAGAAGGAAGGATCTGAAGGTCCAGAGCTTGGTTGTTGATTTTAGGATGTAAGGCTTCGATATATAACGCTTTGAGTATTGGTAATCTCCTTGGGTCACTTTCTTTATCGAGTATGGTGGTGTGTTTCTCTAACTCGTTGCGTGTGAGGTGGGGGTGGTTAGGGGTGAGATAGTGGTCTTTGATGGCTCCAGCCTGAAGGTGAAGAGTTAACCGACGTGAAAGACGAGTCTGCGTCATGCCAATATCCTCCATCTCCGCTTATGTAAGGAGAGTGACACGGATCTCTCTTTAACACTCCTAGAATACCCCTCCACCAATAGCAGACTTTTGCCCCTGATTTTCGCCTCGTCTGATCCTCCACCCTCTATATATACCCTTCCTGTTTACCTTTCATATCATTCTATCCTTACTTGATAATGCTGGTTGTCCAGTGAAACGCGTTGTATATCCTGTATCATCATGTACATTAATGTAACCCTGTACCACCATGAATTTTGCTAACCTCATTCATCTACTTCCTGCCACCCAGCGAAAACTCATCAGAGACCTGGAAACCTTGATAATAAAATTTCCAACGCAGAAATTGCCATTTCTTTCAACCTCGTATGTATTAAAGAAAATTTATTACCTGGCTTTACTAACATATATATATATTATATATATATATATATATATATATATATACACAGTATATATATATATATATATATATATATATATATATATATATATATATATATATATATATATATATATATATATATACAGTATATATACTGTATATACTGTATATATATATATATATATATATCAATACGTATTTAAATACTTATTTAAATCTAGACAAGTATATACTTTTGCATGTGCACCCCTTTTCGTTTTTCTTTACGATATTTAATTTACCCCACTGTGAATCCAAAAAGATCTGAACATAGTGTATATTGACATTTACTTTGTTAAATTGATCCTATTATGTACAGTAGTAATAAATAATTTCCAGAATATATGCGTATTAATTTTCTTGAAAAAAAGAAGCTTTTAGAGCTAAATAAATAATATGCAAGAACCTTTTCTATAACATACCAAAAAACTCGTTTTACGTGTACTATTTGGAGTACCTAAGCTTCAGTAGAAAGTTTTCAGTAAATTTTCCTTAATTTGCTCTCGTGTTAGTTAATGAATATTTGTTTCAGTATATATTGCTTTACTTCATTCCCTACCATGAATAACCTGTTATTATTCTATAGCCAATCTATGTATTAATCTTGTAATTATCTTGTATAAGAATGTATAGTCTGATCCAACTACAAGTTATATGTTTTAATTTTGTTTATGTAATTCCGTAAAAGTAAGCCCTAGGCCTACATGTTAAATAAATTTATCATTATTATTTTTTTTATTAAATGCATGTACTGTAGAATGTACTGAATAATATTTACTTGGGTATTATATTTACTCAACAGGCAGTCTACTGACAACATACCACTGCCACTACTATGTGTGACGACGAAGAGCAGGCGGCTTTGGTGGTGGACAATGGCTCCGGCATGGTCAAGGCCGGCTTTGCCGGGGATGACGCCCCCCGTGCTGTCTTCCCCTCCATCGTCGGCCGCGCCCGTCACCAGGGTGTGATGGTTGGTATGGGTCAGAAGGACGCCTACGTCGGTGATGAGGCTCAGGCTAAGAGGGGTATCCTGACTCTCAAGTACCCCATCGAACACGGTATCATCACCAACTGGGACGACATGGAGAAGATCTGGTACCACACCTTCTACAACGAACTCCGTGTCGCCCCTGAGGAGTCCCCCACCATGCTGACTGAGGCTCCCCTCAACCCCAAGGCCAACCGTGAGAAGATGACACAGATCATGTTTGAGTCCTTCAACCTTCCCGCCATGTACGTGACCATCCAGGCCGTGCTGTCCCTGTACGCCTCTGGTCGTACCACTGGGTTGGTGTGTGACTCTGGTGATGGTGTCTCTCACATGGTTCCCGTCTATGAAGGTTTTGCTCTCCCTCACGCCATCCTTCGCATTGACTTGGCTGGTCGTGACCTGACCAACTACCTAATGAAGATCATGACTGAACGAGGCTACTCCTTCACCACCACGGCTGAACGTGAGATCGTTCGTGACATCAAGGAGAAACTCTGCTATATCGCCCTTGATTTCGAAGGCGAGATGAATGTCTCTGCTGCATCTTCGTCTTTGGATAAATCCTATGAGCTTCCTGACGGACAAGTAATAACTATAGGAAACGAACGATTCCGTGCTGCTGAAGCCATGTTCCAACCTTCCTTCCTCGGCATGGAGTCCTCTGGTCTCCACGAGACAGTGTATAACTCTATCATGAGATGTGACATTGATATTAGGAAGGACCTGTTTGCTAATATCGTTCTCTCTGGTGGCACCACTATGTACCCTGGTATTGCTGACCGCATGCAGAAGGAAATCACGGCTCTTGCTCCTGCCACTCTGAAGATCAAAATCATCGCACCACCTGAGCGTAAATACTCTGTTTGGATCGGTGGTTCCATTCTTACATCACTGTCCACCTTCCAGAACATGTGGATCACTCGGGATGAATATGAAGAGTCTGGCCCTGGCATAGTTCATAGAAAATGTTTCTAATTATATTTTATCATGTACTGTATCTCATTGATAATTATATTTTACGGCTGTTGAGATATGTTGGTTTATGAATATATAATTATTTGAATTGTGCGAGTTTACTTAAAAGTAATGCTGTTCGACTTGTTTGATAATTATATTGTTGAAATAATTACATCCGAAATGTAAACATATAATTGAAATATAATAAAACAGATATATCCAAATGTCTCGCTTGCAACTAATTGCTCACTTAAGCTAGAGTCGTGCATGATGCAAATACAATATGCCCCTATGAAGTCGATTGATAATGATATCTTTCTCTGTGAATTTATAATAATCTTATTATAATCTTATTGTAATCTTCTTGCTCTGTACAGGGGCACAGTGCGTCCTTGTATTGAGTATTGTTCACATGTGTGGGGAGGATCCTCTCACACCGCACTCTTGGACAAAGTAGAAAGAAAAGCCTTTCGTATCATTAACTCCCGCCCACTCACCAACTCTCTGCAATCTCTCTCCCTTCGCCGCAATGTTGCATCTCTCTCGCTATTCTATCGCTACTACAATAATCAATGTTACTCAGAGCTTTCCCAGTGTATACCGCCTCCTCTACGCAGGGTACGTAGTACCCGTTTTGCAACATAATCCCACCCCTACTCTGTGCAACTCTCCAACCCAAGAGTGAAACGGTATTCTCAGACTTTCTTCTATTCAACTGCTGAGCTCTGGAACTCTCTCCCAGAATCAGTCTTTCCCTCTTCCTATGACTTAAATTGCTGCAAGCTCCGTGTGTCCAGGCATTTTGGCTCGAACGTCCCTTGATTTGTACTTTCAACTTTCAACTTTCAACTCTGGGGGAGGCACTCGATACAGGCGGTTCTTCCTTTTGTCTCCCTCATTCACATAGAAAAAAAAAATCATCATTCTGAATTTGACCACTGCTGGACAAAATACTAATCTCAAACTGTTTCACTCTAACCAGTCATATGATAACGTATTCCATCCTACACTGGCAACTTTTTGGATCTTTTCCCTCCATCTTGTTCTATGTCTATCTCTGCTTGTATCTCCATACCTAGGTCCTCACTCTGTCTCTCTAGTATATTATAATATCTTCGAAATATTTGACTTGCCCTAGACAGACTCCGGCCGTCTGATTACTAGTTCCAGGGTCAACAGTTGTTCACACATCGATTTTCAGTTATGTATTGTCTTGGAAGACAAATTGTAATTTCAGCACATGGGTGTTTGTAAAAGCTTAAAGTATATTAGGAATTCATAATTTCTTTCAGGCAGTGAATGATGCGAATGTCGAAATTGTGGATGTCTTGCTTGACAACCATGTACCATGTAGCCGATTTTAATATTGGTCAAGAAGTGAGATCGTCCCAACAAGTTGCTCACTAGTAATAACTTCCAGATACAAGGTGGCATACGGAAATTAGATAAAGATATGGGAAAATGCCCTCGAAAAAATAAATAAAATAAATAAATACTTGTTTACCAGATTCTATCTATTCAAATTTAATGATAATAAGTGCCATGCTGTTATGTGGCCATTAGAGCTGGAGAACATCCATGCTCTGAATTCAGAAAATCCTTAGAACACATATTTCTTGCTCTTTTCTGGTCTACTATAGAAAAAAATGATAAAGTCAATGACCTATCTAATGTAGTTAAGGGTTCATGGAATTTGTTTTTAGCCATTAAACACCGAGAAGTTCCATTCTAGTATATTTTTATCGTCATATGATAGCAATGGGAATACAAAAATTCCTTATTGCTTGCTTAGACCAGTAGTTTCAATGTAATAATATAAAACATGGCATAAATTAATTATAATATCATAAATAAATGAGACAATTTATAGGTAAACATTTGAATTCAAGATGTGATAAAACAGGGAAAACCTCTCCTAATTCTGACAAGGAAAGAGTTTAACCAACTTTCATATCCATTGTAACTCCACACAGTTATCTGTGCTAGGTAAGTTTTTTCTTTTTCTTTAATAGAATAATAATTGACACAATTCATCTATTGTAATTATGCTATATTAACTGAAGTACTTTTATAATTTTGTATACCATTAGAGAATTTAATTGTATCATTAACTCCGGCCAAAATAAGCCATATTTTAAGAAGGATCTGTGGTAGTAGAAAAGGGTTAAGAGAGATTGTTCGAAGCCTGTTAATTGCTGGAGGCCCTTTTTAGACTGCATAAAATCGTCTAATAGTAGCCAGAATAAAGATAAAAAGACGTAGCCGGTACAGAAGGGGTTAATGGCACATGCTGTAGATGTACATTACGTGAAGCCTTTTCTTTTATTGCCAGATGATACTCAAAGAGACTGATACATTTTATATAACTTTTTAATACTCTGAATGATGTAATGAAGTCATTTATATTAAATATAAGTTATGTTTTGCTGGATAAGTAGCACTCATAAATAGTACTCTATGTGTAATGAGAAGAGATGCGAATGTTCAGGAATTAGGACAGAGACAAAATAAAGTTATTCTAGGCCAAGATATGCCGAATATAAGTGAATTATGGTGACGAAGGGATGCAGGTCAAAACGGCCACACACTGAAATGGCCACAACCACAACAGCCACAAATCGAAATGGCCACAAACCGAAATGGCCACAAACAGAAACGGCAACAGTCATAATAGGCCACAATTGTAAATGGCCACATGCCGAAATGGCCACAGGCCGAAATGGCCACACAGGAGAGGCTCACACCCGCGCGCAGGTAATGACTGGTTAAGGTCAGCCACCAGCCCTCGCACTGGTTCAATCCACAACTTAGATTGATCGATTTTTCTGATTTATTGAACTGTATGTATTAATACAGTCTTAGCTAAAGAAACTGGAGTATAAAATCCCTCGATTATATCTAGTTGTACTGGATGTTTACGAATGAGATAGCAGTTGATGGATTAACCACCAGCCACTTCTCACATTCAAACAAGCCAAGCGGGAGCGTCTCTTCGCTCACAAGTACCTTCGCTGGCCCCTTCTCAGATGGAAAAAGGTGCTCTGTAGCGATGAGACTGTGTTCATGGTGACCAGTGACTCCGCACCCTCACACCCCTGAGGGTGCGGAGTGATGTAGACCGGCTAACCCACAAATATTTATCCAGCACGGTAAAGTTCCCTGACTCACTGATGGTGTGGGGATCATTTTGGGTATAATGATGTGGGGTCACTAGTAGCTGTACCCAGAAATGTGTCCATGAATAGAGCACGATACCATGCCTCTGAGGCAGACATTTTCCAGCAGGACTGAGCTCCGTGTCATACCGCTAAAGTGATTAAGGAGTACTCAAGTAGCAATAAAATTAAGTACATTGATGACTGGCCTGAGAACTCACCTGATTTCAGCCCCATTGAACATTTATGGGCCATAATCAAACAGCGGGGAGATGGTAGGCACCAATCGGACAGGGCAGTACCCAGGGGCGGCCACATAGGCATATGATGAGATGCTAGAACTCCTGGTTTATTTGGCAGGCTTCTCCCGCTGTTTCTATTTGTGCCTCACTTACACAGAGTAATCCAGCTAACTCTTACAAACACCTATTACTCACATTCATTTCGTAACACTTAGCAAGAACACCACAATTCTTTCCATTACACATATATTACCTCTAACGTAGTACCTTGATTTTGGATCCATATCACTATCTTACCTTGGGGGAGGGGAAGGGGGGGGGGGGATTTGTTACAGGCAGCTTTGCCTTTTGTCTCCTTCGTGCACATAGGGAACAAATATATACGACTTAGGAATTGTGAGGGGAAAAGTGTGCACCAGCTGGACGGCCATATCAGGAATATCTCGAATATTTTTGAATATTTTTACAGGATTCCCCACGCAACTCGGGTTATAGAGATTAATTTAAATTCTCATCCAGCCAAACACGAGAGTAATTAATATCAAGTATATATCACAAATACACGTGAGCAAATAAATGTTTATATACTCCCAGCCGGAATCGAACCTCCAACATTCAGAACGAGTGTCCAAGTTTTTGATCCACTATACCACGGCGTGATAAAGGAAACTTAACATTTTCCTATTTATATTAAGGAGAAGGGAAATCCTACTTGGAAAATGTATTTCAATTCATGCACAAGTCGCAGGATCCATATTCCAGGATACCATACAGTTTTTTTTACAAGATTACCCACGCTGGGTTCGAGTCCGGCTGGGAGTATATAAACATTTAATAGCTCACGTGTATTTGTGAGATATACTAAATATATATATATATATATATATATATATATATATATATATATATATATATATATATATATATATATATATATATATATATATAAATATATATATATATACAGTATATATATATATATATATATATATATATATATATATATATAAATATAGATAGGAGTATTGTATATACGTTAATATTGTTAAATCGAATATATGAATATATTCTAAGTCAGTGTGAGAATCATTAATATTTAGTATATCTCCCAAATGTACGTGAGCTACTAAATGTTATTATACTCTCAGCCGCGTTCGAACCACCGACAGTGAGGAAGAGTGTCCATGCTTTAATCAACTCTTCCACGACGTGATAAATAATACTTTACTTTTCCCTATTTATAATTTGGAGAAAACATTCCATTTCACACACAAGTCGTAGGAACCATATTCCAGGATACCATACAGGGATTTATACAAGTACTCCCTAGCAACTCGGGCTGAATTGATTTAATTTAATTATCACCCAACCAAACACGAGCGTCATTAATATTAAGTTTATCTCCCAATTACACGTGAGTTACTAAATGTTTTCATACTCTCAGCCAGGCTCGAACAAGCAACAGTCAGGACGAGTGTCCATGTTTTTATCAACTCTACCATAGCGTGATAAAGAATACCTATATGTACTGCATAAGTGTTGAATATTCATCAGGAGTGCTTTACTCACCTTGCACAGTCAATATATAAATTACAATTTTCGTTTTCGCTCACGATCTTTAATATGGTGATTTTTCCCTTGCAAGTAAATCATGGAATATGTGTAATTTTTTTGTTTCATAATTGGAGGAAATATTTTGAAGTCGTGCTAAGTGATTTTTGTTTTCATCAGTGCAATATGCGCAATAGGAGTTGGGCCGCACAGGCGGCTCATAACTGCCAAGATACATAGACTATGTATCTTGATAACTGCTACCTTCCTCACGCATACTACAGTATGAGTAATTAAGAAATTTCTATATATATTATTTCTGTTTCTTATGTTCTTTTTACATATCGAAACAGTACGTCACTCCGACGTTCTTGCGTACGTTTTAGACTTCGGTTCATTTTCTTACATTTTTTTTTTTTTGGAATATAGTTTTACATCTAAAATATTCAGTTTTTATTCATGTGAAAGGAAATTGGAGAAGTTTGGAAACGATAGATCTTAAAATTGACAACGAAATGGAACTAAAAGTGCTAAAATCTCCAAACTAAGGGGCCAAACGTCCTAAAGCGTCAACACTAATGGGGCTTAACACGACGGAGAAAGGTGTCCAGAAAAACGACCCATTTCCCCGATAAAAAACTAAGGTTGTGCAAAGAAGTATCGCCACAGATTATCTTGATAAAGCGACAACCTAGTAGGCTACTAACAGCTGACAAATGATGCTGCGGTTTAGTGTTTTTAAAGGGTTGAATGAACAAAGAAAGACAAAGGAATGTTTGATAATAATAGTAGCCTACCCATCTTGCAATACTATTAACTTTAGAATCAATATATAACAAAACTGATTGAAAGCAGCAAGCAATTTGTTCATACGAGTAATTTCCTGGCCAGCTGCACAACTCGCGCCAGGTATACTTACTCAGGTGAGCACCGAGGCAGAAATAAAAATACCAGGCGATACTATTTTGTTTTTGTGTGTGTGAGCGTACTCCTGTGTCTGGGCGTGTGGGTGTGTGTAGAATGCGGTTGTATGTATTTTACGATGGCGAGCAAACGTGGCTTTTCTTAAGGGGGTAGTACTCGTTTTTTCTGGACCCCCTTCTCCCTCATGTTTAGCATATTAGCTTTGAGATTTTAAGACGTTCCTTAAATTAGTTTGGCGATTTTGACACCTTTCGCCTCATTTTTGTAATCAATATTAAGACCTTTCGTGCCCTTTAGGTGTTGATTTTTTCCTGGCGAGAGATAGCGAGCCTCTACTTTTAGAAGGAACCGGCCTTAGGCCGGGAAATTTTTCTACCGAAAAATTTACAAATTTACCTCGAAAGGAGGTCCAGGGGGTGTTGTTTTAAGCTTGATGGAGGTCTAGCGAGGAAACTCAAAAATATATTAATAAATACATATATAGACCAAAAACCAAGCACTACCCCCTTAATGTGGACCAACAAACAGAGATAGACCTTTGGCGCAACGAAGCATTCTTGTTGGTCACTTTTTGTATATAAGAGCAGTACAGCCCTGGTGTCTTCAGTCAGATCAGGACTCAGCTTGGGGTAGGTGGTTTAGCTGGTTCGACGAAAGCAATTGTTCGCCGAAAGCAGACTCCCTCCGTACCCTCTAGGTCCTCTTCTTCTTCCCTACCACGCCTTGGATTCGGCTTTCCTGCGCTCTCGTGTTCATTCTGCAAGAACCCAGTACCAGTGTTGGATAAGATCTTTGAAAATTGTACTGTGGATTATTAAATTCCTGCTTTAAAAAAGAATTGTGACGAGTGGTGTTAACCGAAAAATATGTGATCAAACTCATGCCTCTCAAGTTGTGCACAAGTATTTCTGATTTTAAAGTTCATCGCTCAACCATGATTACAACTTATTTCAATTGTGCAAACTTACAGCTTTATATTCTATATTGTGAATAATTAAAATTCGAATATCCAATACTTCTGACAAATAAAAATTGTACATATTGCAAAGTGTTTTGTCAAATTTGATCTTTCTTTAATCTAATGTTACATTTACCAACGTGCACACTTACGTTTAATTTTCAGTAACGTACAGTAGCCTATATTGTGACTATTTACCCAGAATATCAGAATATTTCAATTCATAAAAACTGGTAGAAATTGTTCGAAGTATTTTAAAACAGTTCAAAGTAACATCACCGAAAAGTTTAATAAGTTCTAGTCGTGTACAGTACTTGTTCTGACAATTTATTAATTACCAGCGTCAGTACCATGTTTGCTTTCCGATTTGACTTTGTTTGATTAAGTTATTTATACTTTAGCACAAAATATACAGGACGTTTCATTGATTAAATTAACTAGTCGATGTAGTATGCAGCCAATGTCATCAGTCCGTTTGCCTGCCTTACCTTTAAGGGGGGTCACCGGCTTTTTTTTTTTTTATCTTTCTCTCCTGGCGAACGGTAGCGAGCCAGCATATAATATATTTTTTTGTTTTGATAGCAAGCTAAATGTGTACATTTTTCGATAGAAAATTGTCACCGGCGAAGCCGGATTTCTCCATACAATGCTGGCTCGCTATCGCTTGCCAGGAAGACATCGACACCTGGATGGGGATAAACGTCTTAAAACAGTTGGCTGAATGGGGCCGAATGGGACATTTTTCTACCGATAAAAATTTACAAATTTACCTCGAAAGGAGGTCCAGGGGGTGTTGTTTTAAGCTTGATAGAGGTCTAGCGAGGAAACTCAAAAATATATTAATAAATACATATATAGACCAAAAACCAAGCACTACCCCCTTAATGTGGACCAACAAACAGAGATAGACCTTTGGCGCAACGAAGCATTCTTGTTGGTCACTTTTTGTATATAAGAGCAGTACAGCCCTGGTGTCTTCAGTCAGATCAGGACTCAGCTTGGGGTAGGTGGTTTAGCTGGTTCGACGAAAGCAATTGTTCGCCGAAAGCAGACTCCCTCCGTACCCTCTAGGTCCTCTTCTTCTTCCCTACCACGCCTTGGATTCGGCTTTCCTGCGCTCTCGTGTTCATTCTGCAAGAACCCAGTACCAGTGTTGGATAAGATCTTTGAAAATTGTACTGTGGATTATTAAATTCCTGCTTTAAAAAAGAATTGTGACGAGTGGTGTTAACCGAAAAATATGTGATCAAACTCATGCCTCTCAAGTTGTGCACAAGTATTTCTGATTTTAAAGTTCATCGCTCAACCATGATTACAACTTATTTCAATTGTGCAAAGTTACAGTTTTATATTCTATATTGTGAATAATTAAAATTCGAATATCCAATACTTCTGACAAATAAAAATTGTACATATTGCAAACTGTTTTGTCAAATTTGATCTTTCTTTAATCTAATGCTACATTTACCAACGTGCACACTTACGTTTAATTTTCAGTAACGTACAGTAGCCTATATTGTGACTATTTACCCAGAATATCAGAATATTTCAATTCATACAAACTGGTAGAAATTGTTCGAAGTATTTTAAAACAGTTCAAAGTAACATCACCGAAAAGTTTAATAAGTTCTAGTCGTGTACAGTACTTGTTCTGACAATTTATTAATTACCAGCGTCAGTACCATGTTTGCTTTCCGATTTGACTTTGTTTGATTAAGTTATTTATACTTTAGCACAAAATATACAGGACGTTTCATTGATTAAATTAACTAGTCGATGTAGTATGCAGCCAATGTCATCAGTCCGTTTGCCTGCCTTACCTTTAAGGGGGGTCACCGTTTTTTTTTATCTTTCTCTCCTGGCGAACGGTAGCGAGCCAGCATATAATATATTTTTTTGTTTTGACAGCAAGCTAAATGTGTAAATTTTTCGATAGAAAATTGTCACCGGCGAAGCTGGATTTCTCCATACAATGCTGGCTCGCTATCGCTTGCCAGGAAGACATCGACACTTGGATGGGGATAAACGTCTTAAAACAGTTGGCTGAATGGGGCCGAATGGATACAAGCCAGGGAAAGAGTGAAAAGGAGAGAAAGATTAAAAAAGGCCGGTGACCCCCCTTAACCAGCCACGAGGGGGGCATCACACACCCGTTCTACCCACTGTTGTTATTTATCCATTTTAACAAGAGTACTTCCTGTCTTGTTCACTTTGTATTCTATTCAAGGGGGTAGTGCTTGGTTTTGGGTCATATATTTATCTATTATCTTATTTTTGAGTTTCCTCGCTAGACCTCCATCAAGCTTTAAAAAAACATCCCTTCTGATTTCAAGATAAATTTGTACATTTTTCGGTAGTTCCTTCTAAAATTACAGGCTCGCTTTCGCTCGCCAGGAAAGATTTGACACCTAAATGGCACGAAAGTTCTTAATATTGACAAAGACGGTGCGAAAGGTCTCGAAATTGCCAAACTAACGGAAAGAACGTCTTAAAAATATCAAAGCTAATATGCTAAACATGAGGGAGAAAGGAATCCAGAAAAAGCGACTAACTCCCCCTTAACAAAATCTTCCTTCAAAAGCATCTTAAACCCCTTCCCTTTCCCGCCGATTTGTTCTAGCCCTTTTAGAGTTACAGCGGATTAAGTTAATGATTTCTCGCATACTTACAGCGAATAGCACATCTGGCTCATAACCAAGAGGACCAGGGCTCAAGCTCGGGCAAGTGGAGTTACTTGGACAATCGATTCACATCCAATGCCTTTGCTTTACTAGCAGTACCTAGGAATATTGAGTTAGTGAACACTTCAGAAGTCTCCTTTTGAGTAATAGTCTGTTATAAAGCCTTCCCAGCTTTTGTGAATTCCTGGGAAGTGGAAGAACTGGCGCTCACTAAAAAAACACTAAGATCATATTATCTTGAGAGATCATACCCCTCTTGCAATAAAATAATGTCTATGATAACAAAGAACGAATCACCATCTAATTGCAAAATAAGCATAACTAATAAACATATGGAAAAAAAGATAAACTAACGGAATTATGATCGCCAGTTTATCATGGCAAATTGTTGGCCCTCTAGGATTGAACCTTTAGTAATAATAACCCTTTGTGCAGTTGGGTTACATAACTATTGTGATAGAAGTTGGAGTTCAGTTGCGTAGAGTTATTGGTTTTTTATACGTTACGTTCATCTACTTAAGGGAGCCCACTTTCTCTTTCTCTCCCTCTCTCTTTGGCTTGTATCCATTCGACCCCATTCAGCCTACTGTTTTAAGACGTGTACCCCCATCCAGGTGTCAATATTTTCTGGCGAGCGGTAGCAAGCCAGCATATATATATTTTTGTTGTGACAGCAAGCTAAATTTGTACATTTTTCGATAGAAAAATTTCTCAGGCGAAGCCGGATTTCTCCATACAATGCTGGCTCGCTATCGCTCGCCAGGAAGAAATCGACACCTGGATTTGGATAAACGTCTTAAAACAGTTGGCTGAATGGGGCCGAATGGATACAAGCCAGGGAAAGAGAGAAAAAGAGAGAAAGATAAAAAAAAGCAGGTGATCCACTTTAAGCACACTGGCCATGTCTCATAATAATTGGAGGCCAGGATTATTAACCCCGACTGTACCGGCGGCGTTTTTTTTTTATATAATTCTAATTTTATTTAGACGATTTTGTGAAGCTTAAGGAGGATCTGTGGGAGTAAAAAGGGTCAAGTGAGATAGTTCGAAGCTTGATCATTCCTGGAGGCCTGAGTAGAATCGTCTAATAGTAGTCAGAATATAGTTAAAAGGACGTTACCGGTTTGTGAGTTAATTATTGTCAAGCAACCGCATGTAATTTTCATAAGCTTAAAAAGGCTGTGATTATACTGTATATTGTTTCTCTTTACAGAAAGTCATCTGTATTCCTAACCAACCACCACCATGTGCGACGAAGAGGATCAGGTCGCTCTTGTCTGTGACAATGGCTCCGGTATGGTCAAGGCTGGCTTCGCCGGCGACGACGCCCCCCGCGCCGTCTTCCCCTCCATCGTCGGCCGCGCCCGTCACCAGGGTGTGATGGTCGGTATGGGTCAGAAGGACGCCTATGTCGGTGATGAAGCTCAGAGCAAGCGAGGTATCCTGACTCTCAAGTACCCCATCGAGCACGGTATCATCACCAACTGGGACGACATGGAGAAGATCTGGTACCACACCTTCTACAACGAACTCCGTGTCGCCCCTGAGGAGTCCCCCACCATGCTGACTGAGGCTCCCCTCAACCCCAAGGCCAACCGTGAGAAGATGACACAGATCATGTTTGAGTCTTTCAACATGCCTGCTATGTACGTGACCATTCAGGCTGTGCTGTCCCTGTACGCCTCTGGTCGTACCACTGGCCTGGTATGCGACTCTGGTGATGGTGTCTCTCACATGGTCCCCGTCTACGAAGGTTTTGCTCTTCCCCATGCCATCCTTCGTCTCGACTTGGCTGGTCGTGACTTGACATGCTACCTGATGAAAATCATGACTGAGCGAGGCTACTCCTTCACGACCACGGCTGAGCGTGAGATCGTCCGTGACATCAAGGAAAAGCTTTGCTACATCGCCCTTGACTACGAGAGTGAGATGAACGTTGCTGCTGCTTCTTCATCTCTGGACAAGTCTTACGAGCTCCCTGACGGTCAGGTCATCACCATTGGCAACGAGCGCTTCCGTTGCCCTGAGGCTCTCTTCCAGCCTTCCTTCCTGGGTATGGAATCGGTTGGTGTTCATGAGACTGTGCATAGCTCCATCATGAGGTGCGACATTGACATTAGGAAGGACCTGTTCGCCAACATCGTCATGTCTGGTGGTACCACCATGTACCCTGGTATTGCTGACCGTATGCAAAAGGAAATCACTGCTCTGGCTCCTTCTACCATCAAGATCAAGATCATTGCTCCTCCTGAGCGCAAGTACTCCGTATGGATCGGTGGCTCCATCCTGGCCTCTCTGTCCACCTTCCAGACCATGTGGATCACCAAGGAGGAGTACGACGAGTCCGGCCCCGGCATTGTCCACCGCAAGTGCTTCTAAACCTAAGTTTATGATTATCTACTGATTTTTATTCTTAATGTATCGAAATATTTAGCTGGAGAAATAAAGATATTAAGAAAGTAATTTCATGTTTTATATAATTTGTATAACTACATATTTTTAATTTGTTTCTTACACTTAAGCATATCCGATACGTAACACTTTAAATATGCAAATCAATATAATGAATGACATTGGAACAGAACAAAGGTTATACAATTAAATTATTATTTTGTTATATTTAATTTTGTATTATTTTTGCCTATCGGTTTTAATTCTCAAATTTATCTCGACTACTTATAACATGATGTGATTGTCAAGCATTCAATCAATATAATATCACAGACTAACTAAAGGAAAAAAGCAAACTTAAAAAAAAAAAAAAACAGTCACATGTTTTGAACCTTCTGCACCCACCACTGCAGTAATTGTAAACACACGCAAGGGGGGATTGGTGGCGAGTGTCCAAGCTGGTCCCAGCTCTGATCAGAAGGGTGAAGAGAAAATAGCAGTACGCTTAATCCGTTGGCACTTATGTATTTGGCTCGGTCCTCTAGTCATTTGAGTTGTGTTTAGTTCGCCAACAATTATTTCACATATATTCACAATAATTTTGCCCACAATTCCACAATCTCAACCAAACCTTATTATAATCCTTGATAAACACACTTTAGTAAAATTAATCCAGAAAGGAACCCAGTAGGTGTCTCCTCCATGTTTGTTCATAAACTGTTGAATATGACAATGCCTTCAACAAAGCCTATACCTTTTATTCCTAAATTTGTCCTTAGCTGACAGATAATCTGCTAGCAGTAGTTACAATATTTGTATTCCTTAAATTGCATAGGTTAATTTTATTATAATAACATTTTCAAAATTATATATTTATAGAGGTTCACTTCTTACACCAATAAATAAAAAAGGACATGCAAATACAGGAACAGCCAGGCCAATACACAAAATGCAATTTTATTATATTTAATCTTAGCTAACCTAGAACCGCTCCAACCATTAGCAAGCTACCACAACTAACTTGATTGTACAGCGAACCTAGACTACATAAGTGAACTATTAGTTAAAATGAAATTAACAATTTAAAGTCGAGACGTCTTGCTACCAAACAAAATAATAATGTTAGCCATTCTTCGTCTAACAGAGATTGACAAAAGAAGTTTAAGGGGAGATTTCTACTTGAGTTTTTTTTCTTCTGAACCCATTTCTCCCTCATGTTTAGCCCCATTGCTTTTGAGATTATAAGACATTCGCCCCTTTAGTTTGGCGATTTTAAGAACTTTCGACCCATTTCTGTCAATTTTAAGACCTTTCGTGCCAATAAGATGTCGATTTTTCCTGGCGAGCGAAAGCGAGCCTGTAATTTAAAAGGAAAGCAGGGAAATTTTTCTACTGAAAAATGTATCTTGAAAAGTGGTCTAGGGGGTGAAATGTTAAGCTTGATGGAGGTCTAGGGAACAAACTAAAAACCTCCCTTTAATCCTTTCAATAAGATGACATTATCAGATAATATGGTTGAACATTTATGGGTTGAGCGCAGACTAAGAGTATTTCAAATATATTCAAGCGACTTAGCCCAGTAGTCTCCTTCATGAATTACATACCTGTGTTCAGTCAACTCTTATAAATACTCAGAACCGCAAGAACTTTCAGTCTTCTACTTTACTTCTCACTTTTCAGCTTGTTCTTCCTCTGCCCAATTGCTCTTCTTTCCTACTTTACTCCAGCCATCTGGTCTGGTCTGGACAATGAAGCAACTTGGTTGAGCCCGATAACTTTCAGTCTTCTACTTTACTTCTCACTTCTCAGCTTGTTCTTCCTCTGTTCAATTACTCTTCTCTCCTACTTTACTCCAGCCATCTGGCCTGGAGACAACAATTTATTTATTTATTATTTGGACATTTCTGGTCTTCTCCTGGATGACCTAGATGTGTGTGAATTTGTATTTTGTTTTTGTGTGTTCATTGTTTTCTGTTGTCCCTATGTTTGCTCTATCTTGAGTCGGGCCCCCCCCCAAAAAAAAAATAAAAAAAAATAAAAAAAAGTGGGGATTGGGCCTGAGTCAATAGATAGATAGATATAATTATATCTGAATAGGGAAGCTCACACCTGCGGATTAGGGTTATACAGTATAATACGTGGCGTAAAATGTGGCACGGATACTTGTTGAGCTCGTCCAAAAGCTTTCATTTACTCATCAACAGTACGGCTTTTAAGAGGGGAGGGGCGTTTTTATTTGTTTAGTAATTTATTATTTTATTATTTTTTAGTTTCCTCCCTAGACTTTCATCAAACTTAAACAATTGCATCCTCAAGATGCAATTTTGTACATTTGTACATTTGACAATTTTGTACATTTTTCGGTAGAAAAATGTCCCGGCCCTTCCTATATTAGAGGCTCGCTATCGCTCTCCAGGAAACAATCGACACCTAAATGGCACGAAAGGTCTTAATATTGACAAAGACATAGGGTGAAATATGTTAAAATCGGCAAACTAATGGGTCAAACGTCTTAAAATCTGAAAACTAATGGGGCTAAACATGAGGGAGAATGGGGCCCAGATATACGAACCATCCCCCCCTTTAATGCCACTGATGGGTGATGGGTGTCCACTATGGCCCATATCCAGCCATCAATCACACCAATTGGACATCACTTTGCAGACATGTGCTACGTGTGGGCTCGCCTATTGTGCTCTTTATACCTGTATGATATTCCTGATATTCCTGAATCAACGAAGTATCGTTGATTATCTTGTGTCCCTATAACCAAGATGATTTTCATAATTGTGATATGTAAAAGAGTCGAAGGTTTAAATAATTAGTCAATAGCTAACCCCTTCTGTACCAGGGACCTCTTTTTCATTTGATTTTTAGCTACATTTAGGCGATTTTATGAAACTTAAGAACGATATATGGTAGGTAAAAGGATTACTTGAATATATAGTCTGTAGTCTTTTAGAGTAAAATCGTCTAATATTTTCCAGAATATAATGCAAAGAACGTCACCGGTAAAGAAGGGGTTAAAAATGTCTGAAGGTTGGATGATGAATGAAGATTCTATAGTTTACTATTTCAAAATAGTTATCATAAATATATATATATATATATATATATATATATATACAGTAGACTAACTTTGAAGCATAATTAGATTTGTTTCGTGTTTTTTCCCTATTACCTTCATTTACCTTCGTTATAATGTGTGTACTTCTTAAAAAAAAACTGTCGTGCACCCCGTTGGGGGTTGGCTAGTAGTATTCAGAAATAGAATGATCTTAATCTCATAATTACCTCTCCAAAATCAGTTTTCTGCCCACAGCTCGCTTAAAGACAACTGCAGAGGCAGACATAACTAAATTGAAGGTTTCTAAAATCCTGATGGTCAAACATGCTTTTTAAATATCCCAGAAACGGCGCCAATCGCGTCCTTTTGTGCGAAAGGGTTAAGAGGAACATGCTATCTAGGTCTGATTATCATTCTCCATATACAGTACTTCTATGTAACTTTGCTGACACACCATGTACAAAAGAAAAAACAAGAACAAACAAATTCATCAACATTTTACTGACTGATAAAAGGCCAAGTTGTGTGTCAGAGGCATGGATTGTATATCACCTTCATGAAATATCATAAGGAAATATGTTAAATGTTTCTAATAATAAAATAATGAGAAGATATAAATGTGTAACAATACAGTAATCAGATGCCATCGAGCAATAAATCAGAGTTCACTTATGATAACAAATGCAGCAAAACATCAAACTATTAATCATAATCAAACTATACATTACAGACCTTATAATTAATTTCACAGACTACTGAGCAAGCTACGAATCCGAAACCAAGATATCAATCAGAGCCAAAGCTAAATATCAGATGCCAGCTTTTAAGTATAGGTCAAACTATGAAGCGGATCTCAATTACAACAATAAATGAAAACTTCTTCTGACTATCAACAAAGTAAACTATATATCACAGTCCTAGCTACTGAGTAAATCAGAAACCATAAAGACACTAATTCCTCGATGACAACCCTGCAAACTTCCCAACACTTCGACGTATGTTGTGGAACCTTGCCATGGATCACCTTAAGCTCCTCACCGGTAACATTCCTCGCTTCATATATAAGGATTGAGTTGAGGCCGCCGAACTTTAGTCAGGTCACGCCTCAGCTAAGGTAAGTAGTGTGAAAGTAAAAAGTTTGTGTCAGTTAAAAAAATGGTGGCACTGGATTTCAATACAGTCACACTAACCGCCTTTGAAAATATGCTGTAGTGGTACCAGTACTTGAATGCTTTCACCGAAATGTGTGCTATTATGAAGTTGTACTAAACCTTGTAAAGAAAAAAAAAAAAAAAATAAAAAATATACATATACTGTATATATATTAGTACAAATATTTTCTATTTATCTAAGTAACTCCCGCGGAAATTGTATTTATATATATATATATATACTGTATATATATATAATTATATTATATATATATATATATACAGTATATATATATATATATATATATATATATATATATATATATATATATATATATATATATATATATATATAATATATATATATATATATATATATAATATATATACATATATATATAATTATGCTATAAACAAATAATGTTAATTCAATAAACGGGAACAAACAATACATCCAATGTGCTAATGCAACGATAGAACAAGGTAATTCATACAATCAGAAATAACATGATGCTTTATTTATACACAAGAGGGAAATAAGCATAACATATGTACACATATCAGTAAGTAATATCAATAATAAGATCAGCCACATACTATTACACAGTAGTTACGGAGCAATCTGGTTAGAAGGGTTAGCAGACTCTTGATTATGTATAAAAGCATGACTGCGGTATATATGTTATTAACTATGAGAATATACTTCATGAAAATTATCATGCTGTCTCAAAATAAATGATTTAGTAATGAAGTTTGACAGAGCTAAAATATCATAGTTAGTGTTTTCATCAATTAAACATGCTTATAATGATACTGCATGGTTCATGCGTTTGCAGTATTTGGATACTCTTGTATTTAACTAAAACAATCTTAAGAGTAACAAATCTTTGCTTTCAATGAGTCAGACTAATATTTTTCTCGTAAAAACTGATAAATAAAATAGTAAGCTTTCTTGGATTAAAGTTTATAATTGCTCATATATATAACTTAACAAAAATATTTTGAGCAGAATGTATTCATGGAAATTAAAAGAACATATTTGTTGTACGTACTTCTTCAATATCTTAAATTTGATCGAATGCTAATATTACCATATATTATACAGATACCATGTGCGACGACGAAGATCAGGTGGCTTTGGTTGTGGACAATGGCTCCGGCATGGTCAAGGCTGGCTTCGCCGGGGACGACGCTCCCCGCGCTGTCTTCCCCTCCATCGTCGGCCGTGCCCGTCACCAGGGTGTGATGGTCGGTATGGGTCAGAAGGATGCCTACGTCGGTGATGAAGCTCAGAGCAAAAGAGGTATCCTGACTCTGAAGTACCCCATCGAGCATGGTATCGTCACCAACTGGGACGACATGGAGAAGATCTGGTACCACACCTTCTACAACGAACTTCGTGTCGCCCCTGAGGAGTCCCCCACCATGCTGACTGAGGCTCCCCTCAACCCCAAGGCCAACCGTGAGAAGATGACACAGATCATGTTTGAGTCCTTCAACCTTCCAGCCATGTACGTAACCATCCAGGCCGTGCTGTCCCTGTACGCCTCTGGTCGTACCACTGGGTTGGTGTGTGACTCTGGTGATGGTGTCTCTCACATGGTTCCCGTCTACGAAGGTTTTGCTTTGCCTCACGCAATCCTTCGTATTGACCTGGCTGGTCGTGACCTAACCAACTATCTGATGAAGATCATGACTGAACGAGGCTACTCTTTCACCACCACGGCTGAGCGTGAGATCGTCCGTGACATCAAGGAGAAGCTTTGCTACATCGCTCTTGACTTTGAGAGTGAGATGAACGTTGCTGCTGCCTCTTCCTCTCTGGACAAGTCCTATGAGCTGCCTGATGGCCAGGTAATCACCATTGGCAACGAACGTTTCCGTTGCCCAGAAGCTCTTTTCCAACCTTCTTTCCTTGGCATGGAATCATCTGGTCTTCACGAGACTGTCTACAACTCTATAATGAGGTGCGATATTGACATCAGGAAAGATCTCTTCGCAAATGCTGTTCTCTCTGGCGGTACCACCATGTACCCTGGTATTGCTGACCGCATGCAGAAAGAAATCACTGCCCTGGCTCCCTCTACTCTCAAGATCAAGCTCATTGCACCTCCCGAGCGTAAATATTCCGTCTGGATCGGTGGCTCTATTCTCACGTCCCTCTCCACTTTCCAGAGCATGTGGATTACCAAGGAGGAGTATGAAGAATCAGGCCCTGGCATCGTCCATCGTAAATGCTTCTAATTGCACTCAAAGTCTTCTTATTTTCTGTTAAAGTTTCATATATTTTATTTATTTTCAATTTTATTCAACTTAATGTTTACATATTCCAGAGTAATTATATACACTATATTTATTGTAATTCACGTTAATTTTCTGTTATCTTGAATCTGATATTAAATTACTATAATTATTGATTTATAAATAAACTTACCAAGATGACGTATTATAAATAATTATATATTTCCTCTTTATGCGTAGTGATATTAAATTACTATAGTTAATTATTTTTAAGTACATTTATCAAGAGGAAGTACCGTATTAGAAATATTGTTTTATTTCCACTTTATGCGTAGTACTAAATTCATGAGTTGTATTTCAGCCAATGACAATTTGTTTTATTCGAAATACTCATTCATAATGTCTATTTGCGTATGTGTATTTGCGTATGTGTATTTGTGCCCGAGAAATTATTTACAATTTAAAATTTTACTTATAAAGAAAATCGTAAAATGCTTTATTCAGGCTGCTAAAAAATATTATATAAGTTACGTCTAGTTTTACAATCAGAATATTATAATCAGTAATAAACTAACTTGTCAAATGGCTGGAATATATTTACACCATTTAAGGGGGGGTCACTGTTTTTTTTTTTTTTATCTTTCTCTCCTTTTCTCTCTTTCCCTGGCTTGTATCTATTCGGCCCCATTCAGCCAACTGTTTTAAGACGTTTATCCCCATCTAAGTGTCGATTTCTTCCTGGCGAGCGATAGCGAGCCAGCATTGTATGGAAAAATCCGGCATCGCCGGAGAAATTTTTCCATCAATTTTTTTACAAATTTAGCTTGCTGTCAAAACAAAAAAATATATATGCTGGCTCGCTACCGCTCGCCATTTTAAATATTGACACTTGGATGGGGGTAAACGTCTTAAAACAGTAGGCTGAATGGGGCCGAAAGTATACAAGCCAAAGAGAGAGAAAGAGAGAACGAGAACAAAAAGCGAGGTGGGCTCCCTTAAGCCAATTTACATTGGATTACGACGAGGCTAGAACCTGCTTTACTTAATAATTTGGGCGGTTGAATAGGATTGATCCGGCAACGTCAAATGAGTGGATGAATAGCAACTGGTACCTGATTCGCTGATTAATTAAGGGGATATTTGTAGTTTGTTTCATAGATTTGTAGTTTGTTTCATAGATTTGTAGTTTGTTTCATAGATTTGTAGTTTGTTTCATAGATTTGTAGTTTGTTTCATAGATTTGTAGTTTGTTTCATAGATTTGTAGTTTGTTTCATAGATTTGTAGTTTGTTTCATAGATTTGTAGTTTGTTTCATAGATTTGTAGTTTGTTTCATAGATTTGTAGTTTGTTTCATAGATTTGTAGTTTGTTTCATAGATTTGTAGTTTGTTTCATAGATTTGTAGTTTGTTTCATAAATTTGTAGTTTGTTTCATAGATTTGTAGTTTATTTCATAGATTTGTAGTTTGTTTCATAGATTTGTAGTTTGTTTCATAGATTTGTAGTTTATTTCATAGATTTGTAGTTTGTTTCATAGATTTGTAGTTTGTTTCATAGATTTGTAGTTTGTTTCATAGATTCCCATCAAGCTTTATAAAAATACCCCTAAGACCCCCCTTCGATATAAATTTGTAAATTTTTAGGTAGTAAAATTGTCCTGGCCGAAGGCCGCTTCCTCTTAAACTACAGGCTCGCTATCGCTCGCCAGGATACAATTGACACCAAAATGGCACGAAAGGTCTTAATTTGACAGAAATTGGGCGAAATGATTTAAAATCGCCAAACTAATATATGTGTATACACACGTATATATATATATATATATATATATATACGGTATATATATATATATATATACTGTATATATATAACAGGTCATACCATAATAACCTAAAAACAAATTCTACTGAAGCTTAACTTACACTGTAGTTAGATAGAATGATGTATGATCTAGAAAGCATATGATCTGTATGACCAGTCCATAATTTTTCAGAAAAAACACTTTTACTGTGTCCCAGTAGTGACGTAAGCAAAGTTGCGGGTGTGTTGTGGCTGATGAAAATAATTAGAAATACAAAATTTACACAATATGAACAAAATTGCTATTTAAGCGATATTCATGACATGACTTCTCTGGGTACGCTAACGAACGTGGTATACCCTTGGTATCTTTTAGGAAACAAAATGCGAAATTCTAAAGTCTTAGCAATATCAAATTGATTTTGTTGTATTATTTAATTCGTAAAATGTTAGTAATTTTGAACATAATTGAAATAGCTAAATCTCTTTTAAAGATTTAATGTATAATTATACCATACTTCAAGGGAAATGTTATAATTTACACTATAGTCAATATCACTAACATTTTGCAAAGTATCTTATAATGATCTGTATCAATTATATATTGCTTAAGAAATTATTAATTAGTTGTTCTAATAAGATATCAATGACTTGCCAATTTCGTTAGTGTAACAGATAAGTCTTAGGACAGGCCGCACACTATTTCACTAGGAATGCCCAAGATTGAATATAGAGGATCTCCAAATTGTCCACGACTGACCCCAAACCTGACTCCGAATAGTATGCCATCAAAATGATTTAGACACCAAATTTCTGTCTAGCTATTGCCCGAGGCGATTCTCGAGAGAGTGGTCACGAATGACTCGCCTCCATGCTCTTCCTTTATCCTTCCACCCATCACCACTTTCACTAATATACTTCTTAACTCCATCTCCCCATTATACTCTCGGTTTGCTTCTCCCTTTCTGACTTTTTACCTCACGTTCATACACTTTTAGTACCATAAACTCTATTATGCCGAACCATATTTAACTATGATTGTATCCTGGGTTCGAATCCTGGGAAAAATAATTTGCTTTCATTAATTTCATTTGTGGGGTTATTGGTGTTAAGAACGATGTTACATATAGAATCTAACATCAGCCGCGACTACTAGTTCACTCAAAGAATGATGACCGCTGCAACATTTCCTTTGGTATTCTTTTGGTCACATGAGGAACTCTGTATTTGGGTGTCCTGCAAAAATTGGTACACATGTCTTCCTAGATATTTTTTCATATCAGCTTATTCTACCTAATTTAAATGACCATTCTGTCTCAAGAAATGTATATATTAAAAATTATTGCAACTGACTTCAACGACATTTTGGTAGAATGAGGCTAGTCAGCATTCCATACCATTCCAAGTACAGTGTTTGTCAGTATGCAAACCAATTTTCACGTAGTTTGATGTAATTTACTTGTATATGTAGATTTGTGTGTACCGAATCAAATGGAACATGATATATATTTTTTTTTACAGATTGCAACTCCAAAATTGAAAGAAAAATGCGTATTATGATAATTCAATGCATATATTGAATCAAAATAGCATATTATTTATAATTACCTTATCGTACTATTAAAACACAGACGGTAATTTTTATTATTTATTTTGATTTTTTTTTTTAGCGTATACAGTAGATACATAATCAATAACTTAGAAGCACTTGCGGTGGACAATGCCGGGGCCGGACTCGTCGTACTCTTCCTTGGTGATCCACATGGACTGGAAGGTGGACAGAGAGGCCAGGATGGAGCCACCGATCCATACGGAGTACTTGCGCTCAGGAGGAGCAATGATCTTGATCTTTAGGGTGGAAGGAGCCAGAGCAGTGATTTCCTTCTGCATTCGGTCAGCAATACCAGGGTACATGGTGGTGCCACCAGAGAGAACAATATTAGCGAACAGGTCCTTCCTGATGTCAATGTCGCACCTCATGATGGAGTTGTAGACGGTCTCGTGGAGACCAACAGATTCCATACCCAAGAAAGAAGGCTGGAAGAGAGCCTCTGGGCAACGGAAGCGTTCATTGCCGATAGTGATGACCTGACCATCAGGGAGCTCGTAAGATTTTTCCAGAGAAGAGGAAGCAGCAGCCGCATTCAATTCGCTCTCAAAATCAAGCGCCATGTAGCAGAGTTTCTCCTTGATGTCACGGACGATCTCACGTTCAGCAGTGGTGGTGAAAGAGTAGCCTCGCTCAGTCATGATCTTCATTAGGTAGTTGGTCAGGTCACGACCAGCCAGGTCAAGACGAAGGATGGCATGGGGTAGAGCAAAACCTTCAAAGACGGGGACCATGTGAGAGACACCATCACCAGAGTCACACACCTGGCCAGTGGTACGACCAGAGGCGTACAGGGACAGCACGGCCTGGATGGTCACGTACATGGCTGGAAGATTGAAGGACTCAAACATGATTTGTGTCATCTTCTCACGGTTGGCCTTGGGGTTCAGGGGAGCCTCAGTCAGCATGGTGGGGGACTCCTCAGGGGCGACACGGAGTTCGTTGTAGAAGGTGTGGTACCAGATCTTCTCCATGTCGTCCCAGTTGGTGATGATTCCGTGTTCGATGGGGTACTTGAGAGTTAGGATACCCCTCTTAGCCTGAGCTTCATCACCGACGTAGGCATCCTTCTGACCCATACCGACCATCACACCCTGGTGACGGGCGCGGCCGACGATGGAGGGGAAGACAGTGCGGGGAGCATCGTCCCCGGCGAAGCCAGCCTTGACCATGCCGGAGCCATTATCGCAGACAAGAGCGACCTGATCTTCGTCGTCACACATGGTGGTGGAAGTTTATGAGTACTGGGTCACCTGGAAAATACATGTTTTATAGTAATCGGACAAAAGTATAGCAAAAGCAAAGACACAATGGGCTAAAATGTGTATAATTTGTATCTATAATTCGGGATTTAAAATGTACTAATATCAAGTCATATTGTTAAGTTATTAAAACACTAAAATGCGTTTATTTAATCCTCTCGGTATCATCGCATTTTTTGTTCATGTTATTTTTGATAGAAGACTAGAAGTTTGTGAAAGCTAACTAAGGGGTTCTACATTAGCGATGAAAATAAACATAAAATGGAAGAATACGTTATGGCTTAATGAACAGTTAATTAACTTGGTCATGAAATTTAGGACTTCATACTGATCATATTTGATTGCTATTTTGAAGCTATATTATTCTAGTATCTAAGGTTATTGTCTGCAAATATTGTCATTTAAATTAATAAGCGTTTCTCGCTGCTCTGTTGGCATTCAAACGAACAAGACCGGCATGCTTGAGTGACAGTAGTAAATAAGGGTAATATGATTTAAATATTATATGGGCATGATAGTTCTGGCAAGCAAGGTGGGTTTTAAGTACTTTAATGTAGCCCACCTCGCTTTTTTTCTCTTTCTCTTCCTCTCTCTTTGGCTTGTATCAATTCGGCCCCATTCAGCATACTGTTTTAAGACGTTTACCCCCATTCAGGTGTCAATATTTTCCTGGCGAGCGGTAGCGAGCCTGCATATATATATATTTGTTTTGACAGCAAGCTAAATTTGTACATTTTTCGATAGAAAAATGTCTCCGGCGAAGCCGGATTTCTCCATGCAATGCTGGCTCGCTATCGCTCGCTAGGAAGCAATCGACACCTGGATCGGGTAAACGTCTTAAAGCAGTTGGCTGAATGGGGCCGAATGGATACAAGCCAGGGAAAGAGAGAAAAGGAGAGAAAGCTAAAAAAAACCGGTGACTTCCCTTAAAAAATGGACTACATTCATTTGGAATTGTGTAGAAAACTTTGTACTCTAGAATAATGTAAAAAGAGGGGGTGGGGGGGGGGGGGGGGGAGGGGGTAATTACTCTAGTGTACCTGTTCCTTAGTCTAGTTATTATTTAGTCTGGTTACTTGCCATGTTACTCAGCTAGGTTATTAAGCATATATATATATATATATATATATATATATATATATATATATATATATATATATATATATATATATATATATATATATATATATATATATATATATATTATATATATATATATATATATATATATATATATATATATATATATATATATATATATTCGTATTTACAATAAACAAACTTTAATTAACTATTCTTTTAATTCGGAAATGTGATCAAATGTGTTAAAGGGAGATGGGCCGTTTTTCTGGTCCGCCTTCTTCCTCATGCTTAGGCCCATTAGTTTTCAGATTATAATACTTTCGGCCCATTAGTTTGGTGATTTTAAGACCTTTTGCCCCATTTCTTTTGTCAATATTAAGACTTTTCGTGTCATTTAGGTGTCGATTTTCTATCCTGGCGAGTGTTAGCGAGCTTGTATATTAAGATAAAGTGGCCTTCGGCCGGTACATTTTTCTATCGAAAAATGTACAAATATATCTTGAAGGAAGGTCTTGGGCGGGTGTTTTTGAGCTTGATGGAAGGTCTAGGGAGGAAATACAGAACTAATAAAAACATACATAAATGAGCCAATAACAGTGCTAATCCACCCTTAGAGGAGCGAAGACGACAGGTTATTGACAACGTATATGATCAATATTAGCAATTGCAAGAAATGCTGTAAGAATTTTGCCCTACACTCTACCTTTACAACTTTAACACCTTGACGATTTTTTTTTTTTTTATTAGGATGAAGTCACGTGACTAAATAAAGAATACAACTAATAAGTGGTAATAATATTCATCGAGTTCATTGCTAAGCGTTATATAAATCCTCAATTCTAAAAGTGATCGCTTATTATTATTCTATGAAAAGTTACAGCAAAAATTGTGTATTGCACGAGCACTTTTCCGTCAATTTTGTTCTATCTGGGAATATGTTTTGGGAGTCGGTTATTTACTACACATTTCGTCAATATGTTTTGGGAGTCGGTTATTTACTACACATTTCGTCAATATGTTTTGGGAGTCTGTTATTTACTACACATTTCGTCAATATGTTTTGGGAGTCGGTTATTTACTACACATTTCGTCAATATGTTTTGGGAGTCGGTTATTTACTACACATTTCGTCAATATGTTTTGGGAGGCGGTTATTTAGTACACATTTCGTCAATATGTTTTGGGAGTCGGTTATTTACTACACATTTCGTCAATATGTTTTGGGAGTCGGTTATTTACTACACATTTCGTCAATATGTTTTGGGAGTCGGTTATTTACTACACATTTCGTCAATATTCTAAGTTGATGTTCAACGAAAAACATGTTAAATATCAGGTATCTTGGATTGTTTTTCTTTTCATTTAGGCATAAACTTCGCCTACGTAGCTATGCAGCACGCGAGCAATGCCAAATAAATAATTGATTAGCAGTCAATTTTGCTACCTATATAAACAGGCTTTAGAATAGTTGTACAATATGAACTTCATCAAGTTAAAGGTTTCTGTTTTCAGGGTTAAATATTAACACTTCACTCTCACTTCTTCACACTTCTGGCTGGCAGGTGTGTAGTACAGAACTCACCTTTGCAGAGCCTTGACTGGACTAAGACCAGATCCAATCACTCCCCTACCTTTATAGATGTCCCTATCTTCAGGAATGTGAGCCCTTGTGCCAAGACGGTCAACCTGTACCAATGTTAAGTATGGTCACCAATGTCCACACTATACTTGCTGAAATAGCCGCCACTGCGTCACTTCTCACGTAGTCACCTACACTGAGGCAGCAAAGCCTTATAAATAGGGTTCCCAGTTTACTCGACGTGGAGCAAATTGGTTGAGCCCAAGTACTTTTATCTTCTACTTCTACTGTATTTCCTATTTCTCAACTTATTCTTCCTCTATCCAAAACTCTCTAATCTCCTACTTTTCCTATAGCCATCATCATCATCGACGTGTCTGAGCCCGAGAACTTTCAGTCCTCTACTGTACTTCTCATTTCTCAGCTTGTTCTTCCTCTGTCCAATTGCTCTTCTTTTCTACTTTACTCCAGCCATCTGGTCTGGTCGACGAGTTTTGATTTGGTTTCGTCCCCACTGTAATGCTATCAGTATATATTAAATTAGATCATTGCAATTAATGTAGGTTATTTTAAGTTAGTTCTTGGTTTGTTAAGTTAGGTGTGGGCACACTGATCCGTCCTGTGTGTAGAGTGATCATAGCAAATTTCTTATAAACAAAATTCTCGTGAGTTATTATTATTATTATTATATAATGCAGTTTAAGCTGATTCCAATAAATATATTTCTCCATTAAATAAATTCGAATAGTTAGACACAAAGAAAATATATACAAGTAAATGTAGTCTTAAAATCTGAAAACTAATGGGGCTAAACATGAAGAAGAAGGGGGACCAGAAAAACGACCTATCTCCCCTTAAAATTGTACATTTCAGTCTCGAACAATAAAACTATATTGCAAGGTAAAACTATTATCTTAGGATCCTTCTACTCCATCATTGTGCTGCCCGACTGAATAAAGCATTACTATAGGTGAAAATTAATGAAAATGAAAACAATTATCAAAGAGAAGAGCACGAGTGAGGTTTGGATTGCCTCCAAATTGGTGTAGTTCGGTGAGAGTATATCTGATTATGGTGAGAAGGTCCGGTGTAAAAATAAAAGGTGTGATGGTCACCTTTAGTCGCTCCCCGACTCATATCAGGTAAGTGTTGGACCTCGGACTCAGCTCCTCTTCATCTAGCAAACACATCAATATTTTTCTGATATGAACATGAATTACATTAATTACACATTTTCTAATTACATTAAAAAATGGGAAGACGTCTAATGGTACTCGGCTAATTATGCAAAGGGATATAAGTTTAGAAGCAATGTTAATAACATTTAAGATCATCATGTATTGACAGATGGTAATAAGATATGTATATATATATATATATATATATATATATATATATATATATATATATATATATATATATATATATATATATATACAGGGTGTCCCGCGAGTTCTGTCAAATACTTCTAGAGATGAAAGATTAAGTAATAGTAAGTAAAAACTGTTATATACACATAGGCTTTTTGGGGCATTTTTTTGTAGTTTTGGACCCTTAAAGTAGGCATTTTGGTGTTTTTTGTAATTTCTAACCCTGTTTTTCTTCAATAAGATGAGGATAGAAAAAATAACTATAAAGTGTATTATTATATTATCAATACTTCAAACTGACACCAAAAACTTCCCTACATCGTACTTCATATTCCCTTGACATGGAGTTGAATATTATAAGAAACCAACAAAATTTAATTTTAAGCTAATCATCACGGAAAGAAGAAAGGAGCTACAGAGGAATGTTTTGTGCTTTCATTAAGTATTGATACCATGCACCATCATACAGCATTTAACATTATCGCTTATAATTTTCATTACTCGGAAAATGGGTTTAAACTGACAGAATACACCAAAAAATCCTCTGTAGCTCCTTTCTTCTTTCCGTGATGATGAGCTTAAAATTAAGTTTTGTTAGTTTCTTGTAATATTCAGTTTGAAGAATTAATGTCATGCTTCATAATACACTTTATAGTTTTTTTCCTATCCTCATCTTATTGAAAAAAAAACAGGGTTAGATATTACAAAAAACACAAAAATGCCGACTTTAAGAGTCCATAACTACAAAACAATGCCCCCAAAAGCATATGTGTATATAACTTTTTTTAGTTAGAATTACTTAATCTTTCATCTCTGGAAGTATTTGACAAAACTCGCGGGAACCCTGTATATAATAAATAAATATATATATATATATATATATATATATATATATATATATATATATATATATAGTAATATACGGGGTGTCCCAAGAGGAAAGAGCATACATTTGGGAAATGATAAAACAAGGTATTCTAAGGATAAAATGTTCTATAAGAAAAAGTCCAAATATCAACCATTAAAAAGATATTGAAGGCTAAATGTAGTGTCCTCCCCCGCATCACTAATGGACTCTTCCATGTCAAATAGTTCCCAGCTGGTCTAAAGTGAGCTAATATATCTATAATAATTTTGTAACATACATAATTATAGTATCTTTATAATAACATGGTAAAATAGTTGCAGTTAGATGGAGGTGTGGTAGGCACTAGAACAGCTAGGGCCACTCGACCACACGTGCCATTAATTGATTGATATCATTGTATATAACAGTCAATTATATATAACATTACCACTGGGGTAATGTAGCATTAGTACATAATATCTTAGTATATTAATTTATGCATGCATTAAATACTAGATTGAGTAATAGGTGTGTGGCTCCAACTTTTTGTTTGCTAACTCCTGCAGGTGAGCAAAGGGAAGGTCGTTGTTCCTAAGCCAATAGTACACACACGCACACTCGTACGAGTATTTTTTTCTATGTGTATGGAGGAGACAAAAGGCAGGTTGCCTGTAGCGAGTGTCTCTCCCAAAGTAAAAAGTGTGACATAGCCAAATTCACAGGACGTTGGAATCAACATGCCTGGACAAACGAAGTATAAAGCAGTCTAAGTCATATGATGAAGGAATAATTTATTGAGGGAGAGAGTTCCAGAGTTCACTTGTTGAGTAGATAAAAAACTGAAAATTTGCCAATTCTTGGGATGGAGAGCTGGACAGAATAGGAGTGGGACTGTGTTGAAAGTCGGGTGCCTTGCACTCACCGCAAGGGAGGGGGTATACACTGAGATAGCTCTGAAGAACACTGATTGTTGTAATAGCGATTGAAGAGTGAAAGAGATGCAACATTGCGGCGTGTAGAAAGAGATTGTAGGGAACTAGTAAGAGGAAGCGAGTTGATGAAGCGAAATACTTTTGATTCTACTTGTTCGATAAGTGCAGTATGGGTGGAGCCTCCCCACACATGCGAACAATACTCAATACTGGGGTGCACTGTGTCCCGATACAGAGCAAGAAGCTGTGCGGGGGTGAAGAACCCACGGAGACAGTTGAGCACACCTAACTTATGGGAAGTTGTTTTAGCAAGAGTGGAAATATGATCTTTCCAAGAAAGGTCAGATGAAATAGATACACCTAGAATGTTGAGAGAAGATGAAGGGTTGAGTTGTGTGTTGTTGAAGAATAGTTGATATTCTTGTGGAAGATTGTGATGAGATAGAGGGAGAAACTGGGTCTTGGAGACGTTGAAAGTAACAATATTTGCTATGCCCCAATCAGAAATAATTGAAAAATCAGAAGATAGGCATTCTATTGCCTCGCCACATTTGATTATACAGAGTATACAGTATATAGTCACGCACATAGACACACACACAGAGCCAGACTTACATACAGAAACACAGTAATGCATACACACTGACACACACCTGGCCAGGGTAGGCAGGTGAGGAGGCGTCTGCTTCACCCTTGTTGACTCGCAGGAATCTGACTGCTCTCTCACCACCTCCAAACGCACTTCACGATGCACAATTATAGCCTGACATAAATAATCGTGAGTCGTGTATCAGTAATAATTACATATAATTGTTGGAATAAATTATCATTATAGTCTATTTACATCCAGTTACCTTAATTTTCTCTTGAACTCTTATTTATTCTCTAGTGTTGAATGTTTGTGACGATTTGCTTCTCTTACTGTGACCTACATGTCCGTCAGCAGACACTTGAGCTGTTCAGTATATATATAAAGGAGAGGTTCCCACATCACCCATTAGTCCTCCGTAAACTCCAGCCCAACTGGTGTCAGGTGAGTGATACAAGGTTTGGGGTACATATATTAAATAAAGATAAACAAACTAATACGTCACATTTCCTTTTGACCTTCATATCTTAAAGGAGTTGTTGACATATTCGTGCCAGTAATACTCTAAACATATCACTGTTCGAATTAATAACTTATGACTACCTATTACCACGAACATAGGCAAGTTCTGGCAATGTAAGCAACTTATATTCTCCTACGTCATAAGACTAGCACCATGTCGTGATTTATGACTGCCTTTGTGTATCTGGGCCCTCATCTTACTGATATAAGTCTTGTGCCATATGTTATACGAGCACTGTCAAATAACTTGGTTTGCGAAAATGATAATTGAGAAAATACTTGCAACAAGCCATATCGACACATGCAAACACATGCAAAGGCGGCAGTACGTGTGGAGAGTGAGCAGAGCGAGTTCTTTGACCTGAATGTTGGTTTGAAACAGGGGTGTGTGATGTCCCCTTGGTTGTTTACTGTATATATGGATGGAGTCATAAAAGAAATACTATCAAGAGCAGTGGATGTTGGTGTATCGCTGAAAAGGGAGGGAATTGAGTGGAAGCTACCTATACTGCTGTTTGCGGATGATACAGTTCTGATGAGTGATAATGAATGGGAGTTGCAGGGTCTGGTAAATGAGTTTGGAACAGTGTGTGAAAAACGGAATTTGAAGGTAAATGCCGGGAAGAGCAAGGTTATGGTCTTCGAAAGGGGTGAAGTCGCAGAGTGTGAGGTGAAGCTGAACGGTCAGGCTATGGAGATCGTTAACTCTTTTAAGTATCTGGGCAGTGTGTTGAGTAAAGATGGGACTATGGATGAAGAAGTGCGGGAGAGGGTACAACAGGGGAAGAGGGTTGTAGGAACGCTAAAAGCAGTAACAAGAAATAGGGTGGTCAGTATGGAAGTGAAGAAGTCCTTGCATGACAGTGTGGTAATCCCAACACTGACTTACGGAAGCGAAGCATGGACGTTGGTTGAGAGACTCAGACCAAGAGTGAGAGCAGTGGAAATGAATTACTTAAGGAGTGCGTGCGGAGTTACATGGAGGGATAGACAGACTAATGAGGAAGTAAGAAGGAGGTGTGGTGTGGAGGTAGATGTGCTGGAAAGTGTGAAAAGGAACAACTTGAGATGGTTCGGCCATATGGAACGTATGGAAAGCGAGAGAATGACTAAGAGGGTGTACGAGAGCGAGGTGGAGGGACAGAGAGGGAGAGGTAGACCGAATGAGAGGTGGAAGGATGGAGTGAGGAAGTACATGAACGAAGGCGGTGCTGGTTGGGGGGAGGGGCGTCGACTGACTGGGAACAGAGGTGCATGAGGGTGGTTCGTTCGTGGCCACCCCTTCGGGGATCACGGCGTCAGGCAGTAGATAGATAGATAGAATTATTCCTTCCAGTCTATGCATGCCTTTAAAATATAATTATTGCAGGTTTTAGTTAAGTTTAGTTATCTATGGAAACATCTGTCGCAATGAAGGGTCAAAACCATTCTGAAATTTACCACCACGCAAATAGAGTGGCATATTCATATTTCTCTTTTGTTAATGTACAGTATATTACTCATTTAAAGAAAGTTAAATTATTCCTTTCTTTGATATGCACTTTGAAAGAAGACCGGATATCACCACATACTGTATTGATTGTTTCAGATTTCTATATCCTGCCAATATGTGTGATGAGGAAGACGCATGTGCCTTAGTATGCGACAATGGGTCCGGCATGGTCAAGGCTGGTTTCGCCGGCGACGACGCTCCCCGAGCTGTATTCCCCTCCATCGTCGGCCGCGCCCGTCACCAGGGTGTGATGGTTGGTATGGGTCAGAAGGACGCCTACGTCGGTGATGAAGCTCAGGCTAAGAGGGGTATCCTGACTCTCAAGTACCCCATCGAGCACGGTATCATCACCAACTGGGACGACATGGAGAAAATCTGGTACCATACCTTTTATAATGAACTTCGCATTGCACCAGAGGAGTCCCCCACCATGCTGACTGAGGCTCCCCTCAACCCCAAGGCCAACCGTGAGAAGATGACACAGATCATGTTTGAGTCCTTCAACCTTCCAGCCATGTACGTAACTATCCAGGCCGTGCTGTCCCTGTATGCCTCTGGTCGTACCACTGGCCAGGTGTGTGACTCTGGTGATGGTGTCTCTCACATGGTTCCCGTCTATGAAGGTTTTGCTCTTCCTCACGCTATTATTCGCCTTGATTTGGCTGGTCGCGATCTGACCAACTACCTGATGAAGATCATGACTGAACGAGGTTACTCCTTCACAACCACGGCAGAACGTGAAATTGTCCGCGACATCAAGGAGAAGCTTTGTTATATTGCTTTGGACTTTGAGAATGAAATGAATATAGTTGCTGCATCTACGTCAATTGATAAGTCGTACGAACTTCCTGATGGCCAGGTAATTACTATCGGAAATGAACGTTTCCGAGCTCCCGAGGCTCTTTTTCAGCCCTCTTTCTTGGGTATGGAGTCTGTGGGCATCCATGAATCAGTATTTAACTCAATCATGAGGTGTGACATTGACATTAGGAAAGACCTCTTCGCAAATTCTGTCTTATCTGGAGGCACTACCATGTATCCAGGTATTGCAGATAGAATGCAGAAAGAAATAACTTCCCTAGCTCCTTCAACAATTAAGATCAAACTTGTGGCCCCGCCTGAGCGTAAGTACTCTGTTTGGATCGGTGGTTCTATCCTAGCCTCTCTCTCCACTTTCCAAAGTATGTGGATCACCAAGGAAGAATATGGAGAGTCTGGTCCTGGCATTGTTCATCGCAAATGCTTCTAATATAAACTTCGTTATAGGCTTATGCGAATCAATATGACACTGATAGTTAATTATGTTTTAGTAATGATCAGACTGTAGGCTATCAATATAATGTTTCAGGGTTTGTTATATCCCTTAACCAGATAATGATTTAGCTAAACTTTATGATACTATGAAGTGAATCTAATTAATCATTCATGTATGGATGACCTCTTAAATATAGTGATTGAAATCAACCTGACTTTGATTATGCCAATAACCAGGGATCGGAGATTTGCTCGGTAAAATATATTTTTTTGTTATATGATTATATTTACATGATTATATTTACATGATTAACAAATAATATAAGAATCAATTGCATAAACCCGTTTGAATGTAAATATTGTAACACACGCACACTCACACACAAAGTAGTTGAATACATGTAGTAGTAGTTGAGAGGTTAAAACAGTATGGATTAGTACCAAATAGTTCATGAGTTCGCATGTACTCTTGCTTTATTTAAATTACGAGTTTTGCATGCGATGAGAGAAAGAAACTACGAATTCAATACCAATCAATCATCCACACAAGAATAACACAGTTTTTATCAGGGCACAACCGAAACCTTCAACCAGGCTTTTATTGTATCTGTGGCAACCTGGGCTCTCTACTGTTATCCCTAAATATGCTAATGTACACAGAAAGACACTCAGATAGACAATACACAAATACATGTAAGTACACACACAGCCAAGGACGCGCACACCCGCAGCACTCAGACAGACAGACACACACTCAACAAACTCACTCACACCCTATTCTAATCTAATTGTGCTCAGGTGTGGTTATTTGGGTTCTCTAATAGCCTTCAAACTTTATACATGATGAAAATTGACAAAAAGGTACCGAAATAATTTAAATAGTGGTAAGTTGTCATGGGATTACACAATTCCAACCCCCTAAGTAAACATTTGGTTTATCTTCTGCAGCATTTGGTTTCAAGCGGTGGGATTCAACAAACTAATCAAGATTAAACAAAATAATTTGATAAGCAAGCACAAATTACTACGATAACCCCGTTCAGAATATGGGAGGAAGAGAAGGAAGAAATTGAGATGTAGATTGAACAACTGGAGTATCAATTCACACTGTTAGAGATCAATGAAGATGTCAAGAAGTTGGCTTATGGCAAAACACACATGGGAAAGGCTCTGAACGAGGTTTGAGTGAGGCTACAGGAAACAGACACCTTGGCAATCGCAAGAACCATACTCGTACAGGAGTTTGGATGCGAGGTGTCCAAATAGGAAAGCAAGGAACAAACAAAATTCACTGAAGCTAGACAGACAGAATATACGAAGCCTCAGGAGGGAAGTAGAGAAGAATGTCGCGCTAGCCTACCCTAATTTAGATAAAGACAGCCAAACCACAGAGATCAGAGAAGTAATAGTCCAGGCGTGCCCGATCGAAATAAGCAAACACTCCATCATACAAGAGGTAGCCTCAACCAAAGAACTAATGGAGATTATGAAGAAGGTGATGGAAGTTAGGGAGCTGAGAGAGGAGAAAAAGAAGGAGGGAGAGAGCCTCACAACAAATATACAGACATATCAGAACATATACTGTTTCCTCTGCTGACAAGTAGGACACATAGCCTGCAATTGCCCAAACCGAGCCATGACTCCACCTCAAAATCTTAGACCGCTACCTACGAACCCGAGACCACTACCGAAAATGGCACCACCAGCCAGAAACAGAGACAGGATTAGTTAAATGGAGCAAATAAAAGAATGCAGAGTTACAGGGGAAATGGTGTATAATTATGATCCGATACCCATTATCACTTAACCTAATGAACAAGGAGATACAGAACATTTTGCCAGCAGACCTCTCATATATGGGCGTTGTGGAGGGGTACGAGCTTTAGATCAACAATCGCCCTGTGAAACGATGGTTATCAATGGAAAAGTGGCAGATATTATGTTGGTAGACATGGGAGCTGATAGGATTTCCTAGCTAGCAATGTTCTTTTTTCAAGTACGAAACTGATTTGGGTCCTTTAAGTAACACTAACAAGAATCTGGAGGTCAACCCCTTCAAGTAATGGAAAACACAGGACCCCTGATTATACAGTGGAAAAGGATCACATTTTGAACTACCATGTGCGTACTGTATGGAAAGTCAAATGGTAGAATTGATGAATACCTGGGGTTAGATATCATGAACAAGCTTGGGGTATCAAATCCAATGTGGAATATAGAAGGTAGGGACTAGCATGTGTCCTCAAGTAGTGGCCACCACAGGAAAAATGTCTTTACCACCAAAGACTTGGAAGATGATAGAGATTCCCGAACTAAACGAAATAACGAAGGGAATTGTCGAGCCAGATTTTTTTTTTTTTTTTTTTTTATAATCTAATCCACCTTGATCACTGCTAAACAACCACTATGGTTGCAAACTTTGGAGAGACCTCAGTGAATGATCAGAATGGAAGAATATTTGGTCAAATCATACTGGCTAAACCTATGGCACTAGAGGAGAATGGACAAGTGAGTCTGTCGGAAATTCTGAAACAACTCACTTCCAGCCAGGCCGACTCCTTATATAACCTTTTGTGGGAATACAGGGATATTTTTGCCCACGAATTGGCTCGAACTAGACACCAACATGAAATCCATAAAATAAACACCGATCAGAGAGCCTTATTGTAGACAAAACCCTATCATGAGAAAAGAGGAAAGGAAACAAGTAGAGGAAATATTGAGACAAGGGATGGTGGTAGAATCGTACAGTCCTTGGTCATCTCTGATAGTGCTAGTAAAAAAAAAAGAAAAAAAAAAGGGGTCCATAAGATTTTGCGTAGACTACCGGAAGTTGAACGATGTCACGGTTAAAGATGCTCAACCATTACCTCGTATTGACGATACTTTGGAATCCTTACGTGGGTCAGCCTGGTTCTCTATGTTAGACTTACAAAGTGGATATGGGCAGATTCCACTCGAGAAAGAAGACCAAGAAAAGACCGCGTTCGCTACGAGTAAAGATAAATTATACCGATTCACGGTTCTTCCTTTTGGGGTTTGCAATGGATCCGCTAGCTTCACCCGCTTCACCAGAGTATTGGACGAAGTATTAAGGGAATTAGCATGGCGAACCTGTCTAGTTTATATAGATGACATCATAAATTTCTCAAACACCTGGATTGAACACATAGAAAGACTCAGAGAAGTATTCGAGAGAATCAGAAAAGCTGGTATAAAACTGAAACCCTCAAAATATCAGTTGAGTGCTCGAGAGGTGGCTTATCTGGGTCATGTGCTCTCAAAATAGGGTATCTATCCCGATCCACAAAAGTCAAAGCCATCTCCAAAATTTCCCCACCTACAAACGTAAAGGAAGTCAGAACTTTTCTAGGAATGGCCTCATACTATAGATCTAACTACTATTACTTGCTGCCTTTAATGCTTCCAAAACCCAATTTCTTCATCTTACTACACGTTCAGAACTCCCAGAGAGCTATCTCTTACAATTCAACAATACAAAAAACAATCCTTCATCTTCTCTCAATATTCTCGATGTCTCCTTTTCTTCTGCTCTCACTTGGAAGGACCATATTACCAGTCTTGCTAAGGCAGCCTCCCAGAAGCTGGGTGTGCTCAACCGCCTCAAGGGGTTCTTTACCCCTGCACAGCTTCTTGCTCTGTATAGGGGCACATTGCATCCTTGTATTGAGTATTGTTCACATGTGTAGGGAGGATCCTCTCACACCGCACTCCTAGACAAAGTAGAAAGGAAAGCCTTTCGTATCATTAACTCCCGCCCACTCACCAACTCTCTGTAATCTCTCTCTCTTAGCTGCAATGTTGCATCTCTCTCGCTATTCTATCGCTACTATAATAAACAATGTTCCTCAGAGCTTTCCCAGTGTACACCACCTCCACTACGTAGGGTAATAGTACCCGTCTTGCAACACAATCCCACCTCTATTCTGTGCAACTCTCCAACCCAAGATTGAATGTTATCATATTCTGGTAACTGTTAGACGATTTTATTCAGTTTAAGAAAGACCTCTAGCAATAAAAAGGCTTCAATATATCTCAATGAACCCTTTTAACTACAACAGATCCTTCCTAGGCTCCATAATATCGTCTGAATATAGCTAGTATAATATATAACAACACGTCGCTGGTACTTAAAGGGTTAAGGAATCTTGGTCAGTACCTCCAGTTGATCCCCAAGCACCTGCTGGGGCTGTATGGTAAGGAACGCACCTGGCCAGCAGCATTATTCTCACAGCGCTGAGTGGGAGTCTTCCTTGTTATCAGCATCTGTTTAAGGGAAGATGGCTTGTTTTTTTGGTCCCCCTTTTCCCTCATGTTAAGCGCCATTAATTTTCTGATTTTAAGACGTGCGGTCCATTAGTTTGGCGATTTAAAGACATTTCGCACTATTTCTTTGTCAATATTGAGAATTTTCGTGTCATTTAGGTGTCGATTTTTCCTGGCGAGCGATAGCGAGCCTGTAATTTAAGAGGAACCAGCCTTCGGCTGGGACATTTTTCTATCGAAAAATTTATAAAATTTGTCTTCAAGGAGGATCTTGGGTTGGCGTTTTCTTAAGCTTGACGGAGGTCTAGGAAGTAAAAAAAAAAAAAAAAAAAAAAAACATAATAAAAAGCTAATTAAATGAACAAATACATACGCCCATCCTCCTTAAATAGTCCAATTCAATATTTACATTATAAATTAGGCATGCTTCTCAGGAAACATTTTTCATTATTATATCAGACTAAGACCTAAGATTAACATGCTTCATGTAAACAGTATTGTAAGCAAAAAGGGCAAACAAAAGTCTTACTCACGAAAATAATGTTTGTATTATTTAAAAGTTCTATAAGAACAGGAACTAGGATGGGAGCGCTACCCTTAATTCTACCTTAACTATATTCTCTATAAATGGATCCCAGAAAATAGATCAAAAAATATGAATCCTCTCTGTACTATTATGTACTAACTGTAGTATTTGTATACTCATTTATGAAATTACATGGAAAGGAATTTAATTGGTTAGGAAAAGCAACCAGTCACTTAAGCATTGTTGCTAGTGTTTACCTTGGATGTATAACCATGCTGCTTTGTTGTTTTATACAGCTTACTGAGATGTACTGTATTGCAAAGAGTAACATGGTTGTATCCTTTAAATATTATTTATAATAAAATATTTATTAGTTAGAAACATTTACGGTGAACTATTCCGGGGCCAGATTCGTCATATTCTTCCTTAGTGATCCACATGGTTTGGAAAGTGGATAAGGATCCAAGAATGGAACCACCGATCCAAACTGAGTATTTACGTTCTGGAGGAGCAATTATTTTGATCTTGATAGAGGCAGGAGACAAATTAGAGAGTTCCTTCTGCATGCGGTCAGCAATACCAGGGTACATTGTAGTGCCACCAGACAACACTTGATTGGCGTACAAATCCTTTCTAATATCAATATCACATTTCATTATGGCGTTATAGACGAACTCGTGGATACCAACAGCTTCCATTCCAATGAGAGAGGGGATGAAGAGTACCTCTGGGCAACGGAATCGTTCATTACCAATGGTTATTATCTGACCGTCAGGAAGTTCATATGACTTATCAAGTGCACAGGACATAGCAGCGTGATTCATCTCGTCCTCAAAGTCCAAAGCACAATAGCAGAGTTTTTCTTTAACGTCACGGACAATCTCTCGCTCAGCACTAGTGGTGAAAGAGTAGCCGCGTTCTGTGAGGATTTTCATAAGATAATTTGTCAAGTCGCGGCCTGCGATATCAAGTCGTAAAATTGCATGAGCCATGGCGAATCCTTCAAATACGGGAACACAGTGAGTGACACCGTCGCCAGAGTCAAGTACTAGACCAGTGGTGCGGCCTGAAGCGTAAAGTGACAACACAGCCTGGATAGCGACATACGTGGTGGGAACTCCGAAGGTTTCAAACATAATCTGGATCATTTTTTCTCTGTTGATTTTGGGATTCATGGGAGCTTCAGTGAGGAGGACAGGAGATTCTTCAGGGGTTATACGAAGTTCATTGTAGAAGGTGTGATGCCAGATCTTCTCCATATCATCCCAGTTGGTGATGATGCCATGTTCCACCGGATATTTAAGAGTCAGGATACCTCTCTTGCTCTGGGCTTCATCACCGACGTAAGCGTCCTTCTGACCCATACCGACCATCACACCCTGGTGACGAGGACGACCGACGATGGAGGGGAAGACGGATCGGGGGGCGTCATCCCCGGCAAAGCCTCCTTTGACCATACCGGAACCATTATCCACCACCAGGGGACACGCATCATCGTCACACATGGCGAATCTCTATCCTGAAAAAAAATATCACTGTTAGAACGACCGCATAAAATGCACTATCAAGTGCTCTTTAAATATAAGGCTAGTTACCAGTAATATGTACTGTATTTATATTTGTATGAAAGGTGGAAGACTAGAATCTGTGCCACAGTAGGCTGCTATGAAATATATGTATGTAGGCACTTATATACTTTTCTATTTATTCCATCCTTCAGTTATTATAATTAACATTCGCACGTTATTGATGATGCAAATAATTAATTTGATAATCTAAGTCCATAACAAATGTAGTGTTTCTTGTATAGCACGATCACAATTGAGAGGGTTTTGGAGGACCCGAAACAGGCTTGCTTAGGGGGATGAATTTAATTATTGGTCTATATATTTATTTATTTATTAATTTATTTATTATTGTTTTAGTTTCCTCCTTAGACCTTCATCAAGCTTAAATAACATCCCCAAGATCCCACTTCAAGATAAATTTTTACATTTTTCGATAACAAATTATGTACCGGACGAAGGCCGGTTCCTTGTAACTTACAGGCTCGCTATCGCTCGCCAGGAAATAAATCAACACCTAAATGGCATGCAAGGTCTTATTATTGCCAAAGATTTAGGGTGAAAAAAGTCTTAAAATCGCCAATCTAATGGACTGAACGTCATAAAAAAAAAAAAAATTGTAACTTTGGATCCGCATCTTTATTCTAATTGAATACTAGCCCTCTGACGCTTTGGGAGCGCTTATTCTGGCTATCCTTACACGATTTTATGCAGCTTAGGAAGGATCTGTGGGAATGAAGACGGTCAAGACTATTTCAATCCACCCTCTTACTTCCATATAAGGGGAGGTGTGGTGGAGTGGTCATACCACTGGACTGGTAGTCCAATGGTCCCGGGTTCGAATCCCGATGTATCAACGGGAAGATATTATTGGGATGGAATTTGTGCTTTATCTAGTATCAGTGCATTACCACAATGCCCACCAAAACGCCAAAAAAAAAACCTCATTGTTCCCTGATTAAATAGCACCATATGAATATTTATTTGCCTATTTATGTATCTAGTCAGTTCATTGCTCAATAGGCGGCGTTCTGAGAGTGAGGGTCCAAGCATAGGGGATGAGACAGTGAAGCACTGGGGCGAGGCAGCTCCAGAGATGAGGTTGCTTCGAGCCATGGGTGGGTAACTGGGCCCCGTGCATCTTGCGAAGACAAGATAGCAGGGGATGGTTACATCTCAAAGTGCTTCACATGTATCACTCCCTAGACTGGAACGTGAGCTCACGGGCTTCATCGTTGAATGTATGGTTAAATGTACAGGCTCTCAGCATATGCCCGAGAGGGAGTAGTTCTAATATAGAAAAATAAATCAATATATATATATACAGTATATATATATATCCTTGCTAATCTGAATAAAATCGTCTAATAATGGCCAGCAAACAGAAAAGAGGTGCGTCATCGATCCTCAGAGGGCTACTGTTGCACTGGTTTTGGCCACTAGACGGAAGGTAGATCATTATAGGGGGTTGATTATAATCGGTGGTTGATTATGGATGGTTGATTATTATAGGGGGTTGAATTCGTATTAAAGTGTATTTCAGAAGCATTAATGTCAGAATTGTGGACACATAAATGTGGAAAACAAAACCGCTCATGTTTATCCGGAGAAAAATGGACGAGTCAAGTGAAGTAAATTCAAGACGATCCCACACTAATAACATACAATGGAGGAAGGGTTAATCAAACTTTCTACTCAATCAGCCTAATAATATTGTGACCTGTGGTGGCTCCCCCTCTCTCGCACCAACTCCTGCCCCCTGGCTCCCTCTCTCACACACACACACGGGAGGAGATATCAGACTGAGCTGGTATCTAACTAAGAGGCTGTCCTCCTGCCCTGCTTCTTTTATACCTTAGCCAACAAACCTCCACACCTCCGCGCCTCTACTGCAAACATTTTATTTACTCAACCTCCGATCGAGACCCCCAGAGAGAGACAGAGAGACAGAGGACCACTGGCTTCACATTCCACACTAGATTTATAACAGCCTTGCTCAAGGTCAGGGTACGAACTTTCAGAACACGGTGGCTAGACAACTCGAAACGTTCTGTTCCTCTGCCATTGTAAACCATAGATCATGAAGAATTATATTGCGATAAATACAGAATAATCTATACAACTTTCGATGCCAATGACGCAACTTAAAGTATTTTCATGTCTGGTGACGACAGTAATCTACGTAATATCTACATTCACATTATGTGCTTGAGTCACCGTAATGGCGGCACAGTATAAACACAGTATAAACTCCCTCTCTGTATTGTTAGGGTTCTCTAGCTGAGGGTAAGTCAGTAAGCTCACAAGGACAAGACTGTCACTTTACCTGGGGAAGTGGTGAAGGAGACACAATGAGGCTCTTTATTTCACAGGTAGGGCGTGATTAGCGGGATTAAGGAGGGGCTAGAACAATAGTAAAACGGACAGAGAATAATGCACGACATAGTTAGTGTCAGCTCAGATTCCTGAGTATACCCACCCCCGTGAGGACCGCAGCTTGGCACAGGAACCCCAGTAATTGTTGGCTGAAGGCATGTTTGGGGTTATAGTGAACAAAAAACAAAAAACAAAAAACAAAAAATGCCTTATGTATACGATGTTACTAGAGTAGAATCACATTATTAATATTATGTATAACATTGCTATACTTCTTACAGTCTTAATAGTATAATCTTTCAACTAAACATATATTTTCGTTTGGTATTTTTGATGCGGTCATTATAACGGATTGTAAGCACAGAATAGTGTATGATACAACCCCTCTGCCTAGTCAAAGTACATTCGTGAGTCTTTTATTTTAGAGTGTAATAAATTTAAAGATAGTTTATTTGAACTGTAGCCAAGAGCGAGTCAGGTATTGTTTAGCCACGAATAATAATGGCACTGTATATCCAGGTCGTCCAGCATAAGTGTAGGGGAGGTCTGGCGGAGTGGTCTTGCCACTGGACTAGTAATCCAATGGACCCGGGTTCGAATCCCAATATGTCAATGGGAAGATATTATTGGGATGGAACTTGTGCTGTACCTAGTTTCAGTGCATTACCACAGCACACCGAAATGCCCTCAAAATACCCTGATTGTTCCCTGATTAAATAGCATTGTATGAATATTCCCATATTCAAAATATGCTACAGGGGGGCAATGCCTAGTGAGTTAATTGCTCAATAGGTGGCATTCTGAGAGTGAGGGTCCGAGTCTGGGGGATGAGACGGTGAAGCGCAGAGACGAAGCAGCTTCAGAGATGGTGTTGCTTCGATCTGTGAATGAGTGATTCACATGTCTCACTCCCTAGACTGGAACAAGACCTCACGGGCCTCACCGTGTTCAGCGGTGGAGTGTACAGGCTCTCAGCCTATGCCCGAGAGTGGGTAGTTGGAATATAGAAAAAAAAAAAAAAAAAAAAGTAAGGTTATTACTTGTCCGTTCTTTCTTAACATTTGAAAGAAGTTACTTTTGCTGCTCGCACAGACATGCATTTATGACCGAAGTCAATGCAACTGAACACAGATGTTGATATGGGAAGATATTTAATTAAAAATTGTTTTTCTATTCATACCCCCTGTATGATTATAGAAAAATTCCTCGAGTGGAAATCTCCCCTTAATGTATTTTACTTTTCCTTCAGAGAACAAAGTAAGAAGGGAACTTTGTGTCGCTTGAAAGTACCCACTTGCCTGCATACCCGGTACCCCACGAGACAGAGGGCGCCTTGGGGATTGGCCCGCAGACTTTGACGCAGATAGATAGATAGATAGATGGCTATATATAGAGATAGATAGATAGATATTTAGATAGATAGATAGACAGAGGCTCTCAACCCTTCTGGCTTATGAAGCCAGCACACTTTAAGCCAAGAATAGCGTCAGGACTGGAGCCCCTTTTCAAGAACTCCAGTCCCTCGTTCTCACAAATTCATGTGGCCAACTGTACATATAAATTCATGCCTGGAGTACACTTGATAGCAGCTTAAGGAGAGATGGGTTGGTTTTTCTGGACAACCTTCTCCCTTATGCTTAACCCCTTTAGTTTGAAAATACTAAGACGTTCAGCCCATTAGTTTGGCGATATTAAGACCTATCGCCCTCATTTCTTTGTCAATATTAAGACTTTTCGTGTCATTTAGGTGTCGATTTTTTCTGGCGAGCGATGTAATTTAGGAGGAACCGGCCTTTGGCCGGGAAATCTTTCTACCGAAAACATTACTCATTAATCTTGAAGTGGGATCCTGTTTTTTTTTAAAGTTTGATGAAGTTCTAGGGAGGAAACTAGAACAATAATAAATAAATGAAACAAATCTACCAAAAAGTGATCCATTCCCTCTTATACAGACCTGAAGCGGCGTCACACGAGCAATTTTTCGACGTTTTTTCTAGCCTGTCACCAATTTTGACTACCATTTTTCACAAAATGTTCGTTAATTTCGCCTTCAAGTGCCTGCTTCATGTACTCTCGTCACCAGCATTCAGGTACTAACTTAAAAAATAATGAGTATTAATCGATGTGACTGATTTTGGTGTTTTTGTTGAAGATTTGCCATTCATAATCCGATACTAGCTCAAGTGACGAAAAAAAAAAAAAAACCCAAGACCCCCCTTCAATATATAATTGTACATTTGTCTATCTTGTATATTTATATCATATTGTAAATAATAATTGTAAGCTTAAAAAAAAAAAAAAAAAAAAAGTTGGAGCGATGTTCAGCTCTGTCGTGGCTTATAATGGTTAGGTTGGCACTAAGGAGCTTGGGGATTAAGGGGAAATTTATAGTTTGTTCCCTAGACATCCATCAAGCTTAAAATAACACCCCCTAGACCCCCTTTCAAGACAATTTTGTACATTTTTAGGTAGAAAACTTTCCCGGCCGAAGGCCGGTTCCTCATAAATTATAGGCTCGCTATCGCTCGGCAGGAAAAATTCGACACTTAAATGGCACGAAAGGTCTGAAACAGAAATGGGGCGAAAATTCTTAAAATCGCCAAACTATTGGAGCAAATGTCTTAAAATATAAAAAAACAACAATTGGGCTAAATATGAGGGAGAAGGGGATCTAAAAAAAATAGCCATCTCCCCTTAATCCTGTTGATGGTAAGCTGAGGTAGTATGTATCACCCGGTCAGTGTACGGTCTTAATTTGGACATTTTTTAGTAGCAAATTTCTCCGCCTAAGGCTGGTTTCCTCTACGAATGTTTGCTCGCTACCGCTCATCCTGAAAATAATGAATTATAGATGGGGCGAAAAGCCTTAACATCGCCAAATGGATGACACAAAACTTTAGTGGTTAGTGTTTAAGACAACGAATCTTCTGGATCGGGTAAAATGTCGGCCTGGACAGGAAATACTAAGATTAAGTAACACCCCGTTCTTAACATTAATCATCAACTACAAACCCCAATGCACTTGAATAAACTAGTGAAAGTATATGGTCTTTCCGGGATTCGAACTCGGGACACCACACCCATAACATAAGCATTACCAGGTTATCGGCCATGGATAGGTAAACTGTGGTAACCCGGATATTATGCAACCACCCTTGTGTATCAGTAGGTGGCTATCTCACTACCCATAAGCTAAAGGACGTGTATGTCACGAGCTTATTGAACCTTTACAAGTTTACAGTTAAATTCAATAGTTTGCTAAACACCTTGTTGATCAATAAATTATACTAGATACGGGCTATTGGAGCCAAGTGAGGACTGTCTTGGAAGAGTTATAGCAAATTTACACTGCTTTTGAGTTAGGTTTTCGGCGAGCCATTGTTTTGAATGTCTGTTTACATATTATCTTGCCCCATGACGCCCTTACCCAAGATATCTCACCCCGTAACTTACGCCCTTACCTTTCGCTGAGCTCCCTTACGCCCTTGCCCAAGATATCTCAGCCCCGTACGCCCTTATCCTTCGTCGAGCCCCTTCTTCAGGATCAAGCAGCGTGCCTGTCGTCCTGTGCCACCGTCGAGCCTTTACTGGTCTCCCTTGAAGCTAACCAGGGAGGATGTAGCCAAGTTTCTGTGTACGTTTACTGAATGGCGACCTGGGGATAATGGACGGTATGTGTGTGGGACTGGCCTCACGTGTTGCTACCCTGGGGACAACATGTACAAGGGCCAGTGGGGACGTAAGGTACAGTCGCCCACATAAGTGATGTCGCGGCACGAAGTATATTGAGATCAATAATTGGTACCAGCACTATCTAACCATTAATCATCGTTTCCAGTGAGATATACAAACATATTCCCATCTTTACACACCATATTCAACATCTGACATGCATAATACAGCACACAAAGAGCAAAAGGTAATGACAGCGGCGACAGGACTTATTTGGCCAACTGTACAGTCACATTCAAAAGTCCGAGGCCTCCTTCTGAGCTTCAACTTTATTGGCCTCCTCTAATGCTAACAAGTAATACTTTTCAAGAAAAATGGAAAGTAAATTAATATAATGTTTGTATACTGTACAGTATATGCGTCAGCGGCATTTTTTGTTTCTTATAATTCCATCTGATACATTAAAATCCAAGGTTAATATATTGAGGTGGTGAGAACTACCGAATGTGACTGTACTGTGCCCCTTGGCCCTGCTGTAGTGTTTCTTAGGGACATTCATTAATTAAGAGGGTAGTACTCGCTTTTTCTGGACGCCCTTCTCCCTCATATTTAGCATATTAGTTTTGAGGTTTTAAGACGTTCGTTCCGTTACTTTGGCTATTTTGAGACCTTTTGCCTCATTTTGTTATCAATATTAAGACCTCTCGTACCCTTTAGGTTTCGATTTATTCCTGGCGAGCGATAACGAGCCTCTAATTTTAGAAGGAACTGGCCTTCGGCCGATAATTTTTTCTACCGAAAATATTTATAAATTTATCTTGAAAGGGGGTCTAGGAGGTGTTTTCCTAAGCTTGATGGAGGTCTAGCGAGGAAACTCAAAAATAAATTAATACATAACTATATAAACCAAAAACCAAGCACTACCCACTTAATGGCCGATTAATTGAAAGTTGGGGTTTGGTAAAATGGCTTCCTGTCGATAGTTTTGTAATACGATTACATATACAGTATATTGTTTGTCTTATTCTGTCTTTAGTTATCGTAAGGGTTGAGTAGAGGTTTATTATTTACTATCATGTATACAGTTTAGTAGAGGTTTATTATTTACTATCATGTATACAGTTTAGTAGAGGTTTACTTTTTACTATCATGTATACAATTCGGTGTTCTAGTATTTTGTCTTCCCAGGACTACAATTATCGCAATTTTCTTGTTATCTTAAGGGGGCCCCACCTCTTTTTTTCTCTCTTTCTCCTTCTCTTTCTGGAATGTATCCATTCGGCCCCATTCAGCCTACTGTTTTAAGACGTTTATCCCCATCCAGGTGTCGATTTTTTCCTGGCGAGCGGTAGCAAGCCAGCATATTTTTAAACATGTTTTTGACAGCAGGCTAAATTTGTAAATTTTTTGATAGAAAAATATCTCCGGCGAAGCCGGATTTCTCCATACAATGCTGGCTTGCTATCGCTCGCCAGGAAGAAATCAACACCTGGATGAGGAAAAACGTCTGAAAACAGTAGGCTGAATGGGGCCAAATGGATACAAGCCAGAGAAAGAGAGAAAAGGAGAAACAAGCAGGTCACCCCCTTTAAATGTATTATTTCTAAGAAACAAAGTTTAACTAAAATGAGTCGCTATTATTTGGCATCACAGAGTAGTCACACTGAGGAATGCTTGACTTGAAATAAGGATAGGCTACTGTTATTAACCCTTACAGTACCAGCGACGTCTTTTTGTTTTATTTGTGCTGCAGTTAGACGATTTTATGAAGCTCAGGAAGGATATATGGTAGCTAAAAGGATTAATGGAGATATTCTGTATTATTATGACGGGTAGACATCCTTCCTAAGCTGAATGTAACCGTCTAATAGTTGCCATAATATAATGAAAAGGACGTCACCGGTACTAAACGGATTAATATTATACACTTAAAAAATAAATAAATATTGTCATTAATGCAAATAAGGCAAATATATATATTGTGCCATGTGCAAGTTTGAATATAGTATGAACAAATTACTAAAGTTCTCTTTGGTGACATTATCTATTCACATTGATATTCTAATTTCAATAATACTGTGTTAAGCCGCTGTCACACGAGCGATTTTTCCGTCAATTTTCCATGAACAAGTTTTTTCTCGTATTATTTCGGGACATTTTCGCACTGGTATCGGCAACTAGACTGAAGGTAGATTATGTTAGGAGGCTGAATTTTGATAAAGTGTAATTTTTTAAGCTTCCTGACCTCAATTGCCCGTAAATATTGCTCGAAAAAGGGCTCGTGTAACTCCGGCTTTATGCAGTATAAACAAATGTCATACTAATCAGTGCATACCACATTAGGTTTTCAACAGTATACACCATGCTGATGTGTTTACAAGGAATGCCATAGTATTCTTAGATTACCTTGCAATGGACTGAGTCAGCCTGTCGACATTAATACTGAAGGGGAGATGGGCCGTTTTTTTGGTCTATTAATTCATATATTCCTTTATATCTTAGTTTCTTCGCTAGACCTCCGCCAAGCTTAGAAAAGCACCCCCTAAAACCTCCTTGAAGATAAATTTGTACATTTTTTGGTAGCAAAATGTCCCGTCCGAAGGCCGGTTTCTCTTAAAAATTTCAGGCTCGCTATCGCTCGCCAGGAAAAAATCGACACCTAAATGGCACGAAAGGTCTTAAAGTTGACAACGAAATGGGGCGAAAGGAGTTATAATCACCAAACTAATGGGCCGAACGTCTTATAATCTCAAAACAAGTGGGGCTTAACACGAGGGAGAAAGGGGACCAGAAAATCGACCCATCTCCCCTGAATGTCAGTTTGCTACCTGATGTCATTAAGTTCAAGCGTTTAATCAGATCAGTGCCCAGGTCTCTGCCAGTTTAGACTTTTATCTGAACCCTCTCTCTATCCTGTGGACTCGGGGTTTGCCTTTTAGCATTCAGAAATAGAGTTCTCTCATTCTCATAATTACCTCTCTAAAATTAGTTTTCTGCCGACATCTCACTTAAAGACAACTGCAGAGGCTGAAGTAACTAAACGTAAGGTTTCTAAACACCCCTGATGGTCACAAAGGCTTTTAAGTATCCCAGAAAGGGTGCAAATCGCGTCCTGTGCGTGAAAGGGTTAATAATCATTAGATATTGTGAAATACACTCTCCGGTCTGGCAGTGTAAATATACAATTTACTGACCAAATGATGATAATTATAGTATAGAGCAATTCTCAATTATACACATGCATGGGGTATGGCTTTGTAATGACATTTTACCTGTGTATTGAGAACAATATGATTAATGCCGAACAGGCCTCTGAATTGTTTGTTATTAGGGTTTCGTAAAACCTACTATTCTTATTATATATACAAGATGAATATTGGTACATTTTATTGATTATCAACAGAAAACATATAATAAATATTCAGAACTTACTTAGGTAAAAAATCTTTGGTACACACAAAGCTGCTAATTGGTTCAGTAAAATACATTATCTAAGGATAGGGAAAATGAATACTTTAGAAACATTTGCGGTGGACAATGCCTGGACCCGATTCGTCGTACTCTTCTTTGGTGATCCACATGGCCTGGAAGGTGGACAGAGAGGACAGGATGGAGCCACCGATCCAGACGGAGTATTTGCGTTCTGGGGGAGCAATAATCTTGATTTTTATAGTTGAAGGAGCCAATGAGGTGATTTCTTTCTGCATACGGTCAGCAATACCAGGGTACATTGTTGTGCCACCTGACATAACGTTGTTAGCGAAGAGATCCTTCCTGATGTCAATATCACATCTCATGATGGAGTTGTAGACTGTTTCATGAATACCAACGGACTCCATACCCAAGAAGGAAGGCTGAAACAGGGATTCGGCAGCACGAAATCGCTCGTTGCCAATAGTGATTACCTGGCCATCTGGAAGTTCATAAGATTTCTCAAGGGAAGAGGATGCTGCAGCAACGTTCATTTCACTCTCAAAATCCAAAGCGACATAGCAAAGTTTTTCCTTTATATCACGAACAATTTCACGTTCAGCAGTAGTGGTGAAAGAGTAGCCGCGTTCTGTCATGATTTTCATCAGGTAGGCAGTCAAGTCTCGACCAGCTAGATCAAGGCGAAGAATTGCATGGGGAAGAGCATAGCCTTCGTATATGGGAACGGTGTGTGATACACCATCACCAGAGTCAAGCACAATACCAGTGGTACGGCCAGAGGCGTACAGGGACAACACAGCCTGGATGGCCACGTACATGGCAGGTGTGTTGAAGGTCTCAAACATGATCTGGGTCATCTTCTCACGGTTGGCCTTGGGGTTGAGAGGAGCCTCAGTGAGGAGGACGGGGGATTCTTCAGGAGCAACTCGAAGTTCATTATAAAAAGTGTGATGCCAGATCTTCTCCATATCGTCCCAGTTGGTGATGATGCCGTGCTCGATGGGGTACTTGAGAGTCAGGATACCTCTCTTGCTCTGGGCCTCATCACCGACGTAGGCATCCTTCTGACCCATACCGACCATCACACCCTGGTGACGAGGACGACCGACGATGGAGGGGAAGACGGCGCGGGGTGCGTCGTCCCCCGCGAAGCCAGCCTTGACCATGCCGGAGCCATTGTCCACAACCAGAGCGCAAACATCATCGTCACCCATGGTTCTTGTTGAGAGTTTAGTAAATGGCAATCTGTAATTAAGATAAATATTAGATTCATGTACGCATTGGACAAATGAAGAGTTAATTGTGTTATTGGCAGTTTACTTAAGATAAATATTACATTTATGAACACATCGGATAAATGCAGAAAGTTAGTTTGTGCTTCTCTCTGAATATCGATGAAATTATGATAAATAATGTAATTTTCTTTTCATATACTCGTACTTATTAGTTTATAACACCGACAATAATAACCTATACAAAAATCCTACTTATTATTCAATATTACCATATAAAATGCCTTTTTACAATTGTAGATATTTTGAATATGTCTTCCATAACCATATTTGGTCCTAGGGACGTCAAATTTTCGGGCCTCCCGTTTCGCTCCATTAGCTTGGAGATTTTATAACGCTTTACCCCATTAATTTGGCGATAATGTGACGCTTCACACCATTCAGGTATCGATTATTTTGTTCTGTGGGAGGGATAGAGAGCCTATATCTTTTAATTAAATCGACCAAGAATTTTTTCTATCGAAAACATGTACACATTTAGTTTTAAGGTGGTGTGGGTGGTAATTTGTGTTTTAGTTTGAAGGAAGTCTGAGAAATGGCAAAGTAAAATACATTACACGCAAATAGCAAAAAGAAGAAAAATCTTCAATGATACTAAAACAAAATATAATAACCCACGCTCCGTCAAACAAGATATTATTAATAAGTTAAGGGAGCCCACCTCGCTTTTTTTTCTCTTTCTCTCCCTCTATCTTTGGCTTGTATCCATTCGGCCCCATTCAGCCTACTGTTTTAAGACGTTTACCCCCATCCAGGTGTCAATATTTTCCTGGCGAGTGGTAGCAAGCCAGCATATATATTTTTTGTTTTGAGAGCAAGATAAATGTGTACATTTTTCGATAGAAGAATGTCTCCGGCGAAGCTGGATTTCTCCATACAACGTTGGCTCGCTATCGCTTGCCAGAAAGAATTCAACACCTGGATGGGGATAAACGTCTTGAAACAGTTGGCTGAATGGGGCCGAATGGTTACAAGCCAGGGAAAGAGAGAAAAGGAGAGAAAGATAAAACAAAGCCGGTGACCCTCCTTAAATGTCAAAGCATAAACAGTAACGTAAAACAAAGTGGACCCAAACAATGTGTGAACATAAAGTGTTGGTGGATAAAGTAATGCCTCCTCCACACCTGGTCTGTCGTGAGGGAAGCTTAATTAGGGGGCAGCACTCGCTTTTTCTGGACCCCCTTCTCCCTCACGTTTAGCATATTAGGTTTAAGGTTTTACGACGTTCGTTCCGTTAGTTTGGCGATTTTGAGACCTTTCACCTCAATTTTTGTTTCAGTATTAATTAAGACCTTTCGTGCCCTTTAGATGTCGATTTTTTCCTGGCGAGCGATAGAAAGCCTCTAATTTGAAAAGGAACCGGTTTTCGGCCGGAGCATTTTTTTTACCGAAAAATGTACAAATTTATTTTGAAAGGAGGTCTATGGGGTGTTTTTCTAAGCTTGATGGAGGTCTAGCGAGGAAACTAAAAAAACAAACAAAGAATAAAATAAAATATATATACTGTAGGCTATATATATAGACCAAAAACCAAGCACTACCCCCTTAAGGTGGCAGTTTGTTGTGGTAACAGTGGTTGGTAACAGTGTGTGTACAGTATAGTATAGTAGGTAGTGGTAGTAGTGTTGTGGTAACAGTGGTTGGTAACAGTGTGTGTACAGTATAGTATAGTAGGTAGTGGTAGTAGTGCTGTGGTAACAGTGTTTGTACAGTATAGTATAGTAGGTATAGTGGTAGTGACGAGTGACGTTGGTTGGTAACAGTGTGTGTAGGGAGTGGTAGGGCAAGAAAGGTATCTGAGTGGGCTCACATAACGGTCAAATAAATGAACATGCATAGTAAGAGTAATATATATATATATATATATATATATATATAGAGAGAGAGAGAGAGAGAGAGAGAGGGGGCATGACACAGATGGCATTGGGTGTGGCCATCCTCTTTCTCTCTCTCTCTCTCTCTTTCCGCCACCCACGCCCAACTCCAAATATGGCTGCAGAGAGAGAGAGAGAGAGAGAGTGTATTGGAACCTCAAACAAATGCCATACAAATAAATATATAATCTTTCAAAGTAATTGTTTGTTGAATATATTATGTTATCACTTCATAGATGTATGTACTGTATGTATGTATGTACTCGGGCCCATTCCCCACTTTTTCCTTTTTTTCTGGGGGTGGCCGACTCGAGACAGAGCCCGAATAGGGACAACACAGCACAACAGAAAACAATGAACACGCACAAACAAAACACATCTAGGTTACACAGGAGAAGACCCAGAGACCAAGGATCACCAAGGTCCCTCTAGCACGTTTATTAATGTTTTGCTGTCGACTAATTATTGACTTTGTTTTGCATAATGTTCTTGTGATACATATGAGGTCACACTATTTTGTTTAATAACTTCTCCGAATTATGAATAGTTACATATAAAACACTTTAATTATTATTGTGTACTAAAGCGAATCATAATCAATAACGAACAAAATAAAGCAACATTATATAATATGGCTTTATTTAAAGTAATAATACACTATTTTGAATAATTTGATTTCGGTTCATGTGAAATTTAAGTAGTGTTCCACTTTAGAGTAAATACATACCCACGCAAAAACAATTATCAGAAACTGAGTCTATAAGTTAAGTTACTGTGAAAGTGTTAAACTTGTAGATATCCACATTATTTACCATATCTAATAGTCACATCGATGTCTAATACATTCGAATTAAATAGTACGTTTATGCGTAAATATAACTGGGTCTCATAACATTTTCAAAACACCCACTAACATACATCAACATAATTGATATAATTACGTAGGTATATTTATAATAACACTAGTCCTGAACACACAGAGAGATACACGAGTACTTACTGGTATCCTGTCCAGCCGAAGGAGAAGACTAACACCACATCCTCCTACCAGCCGCTTATATACCCCGCCCTCTCACAGAAAAAAAAGGGGAAAGAAAAAAAGCATGAGAGAGTCTGTGAGAGTCCCACAACTACTACATATACACACAACCTCCCCCCCCTCGTAGCTTCCTGGGCACTCCTTTAAAGGCAGCCAGACTCTCCTTATAAGTACATGAAACACGGGGCTAAGCAACCCAGAAATAGCCTGGTCCCGCGGTGCCACCCGCGTTAGTTACCACTTATCCTTTTCTTGGCTAAAATAATACGTATCAGTTATTTTCATCATTTATTTCTGTTTTCCAAATCCTGACAATGCAATCAATTTCAAAGACCAAACCGATAATATATATATATATATATACTGTATATACTGTATATATATATATATATATATATATATATATATATATATATATATATATATATATATATATATATATATATATATATATATATATATATATATATATATATATATATATATATATATATATATATATATATATATATATATATATATATATATATATATATATATATATATATATATATACTGTATATATACACGTTTCTACCGAAACATTTGTACAATTATATCAAAGGGGGGGGGGGGGGGGTCCTTAGGGCATTTCTTAAAGCTTGATGGAAGTCTTGGGAGAAAACTAAAAATAATAAATAAATAAATAAATAAATACATGAACAATATATATATACAATTATCCCATTAATTGATTAAATAATCTCACGGCATTAAACAAGATTACATCTAATACTTCTTTTAGCTCAAGCTCTTAATTCCTAATCCGAATAATCTAGAGTTAGCTAATATATTATATAAAGAAAATCTTAGCTAATTTTAACCCTTTAAGTTAAAAAAAAAGGAAAACAAAAGAAAAGAAATAGGAACAAATATAAAGATAGATGATAGAAGTTTAGATGTTGAAAGGTATTGTTTAACACAAATACACATTCTAGTTAACTATAATATATTGAATACGTTTTGATAGTGAACGGTTAAGGGGAGGCACTTGTTTTTTCGAGCCCTCCTCCTCCCTCATGTTTAGCTCCATTATTTATGAGATTTCAAGACATTCGCCCTATTAGTTTGGCGATTTTCAGACCCTTTGTCTAATTTCTTTGCCAATAATAAGACCTTTCGTGCCATTTAGGTGTCGACTTTTTTTCATGGCGAGCGATAGCGAGCCTGTATTTAAAGAGGAATCGGCTTTCGGCCTGGAAATTTTTCTACCGAAAAATGTACAAATTTATATCGATGGGGGGTCTTGTGGTTGTTTTTTTAAGTTTGATAGAGGTTTGGAGAGCAAATTAAACCCCTTCCTTAAACTATTGAGCCGAACCAGTAAATTATGCTGCACAATACCGTCTGAGCTCCCTTAAGAGAGAGAGTGGCTGAGGATAGTGTAACCAGGTTAATTGTAGAACAGCGGAAACTAAAAAAAAAAAAAAAAAAAAAAAAACAGTTTGAGAGAAAACGCTTGCACACAGTCCAACCATTAAAAGGTATACTTCGAGCTTGGGGGCATATTATTTTTGAGGTTTCACGGCGTTCGCTCCGTTAGTTTAGCGATTTTGAGACCTTTAGCCTCAATTTTGGTTTTCAATATTAAGACCTTTCGTGCCCTTTAGGTGTCGATTTTTTCCTGGCGAGCGATAGAAAGCCTCTAATTTTAGAAAAGAGAGCTTGTGTCGTAAGTTTTCAAAGGTCACCATTATTCCGGCAACATGTCTGAGGTCTTGTACACTGATATCGGAAACTACAATGACGATAGATTAAATTATATGACATAATTATTTACTAAGTTTACCTCATAAGCTGCCAGATCATTGTTGAGGATACATATTAATGGAAACAACTCCCCTATAAAACTAGCTTAAGGGGAGATTGGTCGTTTTTCTAGATTCCCTTCTCCTCCATTAGTTTTCAGATTTTGAGATGTTTGCCCCATTAGTTCTTCTATTTTAAGACCTTTTGCCCCATTTCTTTGTCAATATTAAGACCTTTCGTGCTATTTAGGTGTCTAGTTTTTCCTGGCGAACTCAAGTGAGCCTGTAATTTTGAAAGAACCGGCCTTCGGCCGGGAAGTTATTCTACCGAAAAATTTACAATTTAATCTAAAAGGTGGATCTAATGGATGTTTCTTGTAGTTTGATGGTGGTCTAGGGAGGAAACTAAACAAATAATCAATACATGAAATAATCCTTCATTAACGGTGACGTCCTTTTCATTATATTCTAGTAAATATTAGACGATTTTATTCAGCTTATTTAGGACGTCTACCAATTAAAAGGCTACACACTATATCAATTAATCCTTTTAGCTACCATATATCCTTCCAAAGCTTCATAACATCGTCTTAATGTAGCTAAAACAAAATACAAAAGACGTGTACGGTAATGAAAGGGTTAATAATAAACCCTCCCCCCCCCCCCTTTGGTAGAAGTGAAAAATCTGGCCCCCGGACCATTAGTGTACAGTAGCGGAACGTCATGTTACTGCCACACCCCTATCACACTCAGTCTCACTCCCTCACTCTCACTATCACACTCCCTCACTCTCACTATCTCACTCAGTCTCACTCCCTCACTCTCACTATCACACTCAGCCTCACTCCCTCACTCTCACTATCACACTCAGTCTCACTCCCTTACTCTCACCATCACACTCCCTCACTCTCACCATCACACTCAGGCTCACTCCCTTACTCTCACTATCACACTCCCTCACTCTCACTATCACACTCCCTCACTATCACACCACTCCCTCACTCTCACTATCACACTCAGTCTCACTCCCTTACTCTCACTATCACACTCCCTTACTCTTACTATCACACTCAGTCTCACTCCCTTACTCTTACTATCACACTCAGTCTCACTCCCTTACTCTCACTATCACACTCAGTCTCACTCCCTTACTCTCACTATCACACTCCCTTACTCTTACTATCACACTCAGTCTCACTCCCTTACTCTCACTATCACACTCCCTCACTCTCACTATCACACTCAGTCTCACTCCCTTACTCTTACTATCACACTCAGTCTCACTCCCTTACTCTCACTATCACACTCCCTCACTCTCACTATCACACTCAGTCTCACTCCCTTACTCTCACTATCACACTCTCACTATCACACTCAACTCAGTCTCACTCCCTTACTCTCACTATCACACTCCCTCACTCTCACTATCACACTCAGTCTCACTCCCTTACTCTCACTATCACACTCCCTATCACACTCAGTCTCACTCCCTTACTCTTACTATCACACTCCCTATCACACTCAGACTCACTCACTCTCACCCTCTCACTATATCACACTCACTCTCACTATCACACTCTCACTATCACACTCAGTCTCACTCCCTTACTCTTACTATCACACTCCCTCACTCTCACTATCACACTCAGTCTCACTCCCTTACTCTCACTATCACACTCCCTCACTCTCACTATCACACTCAGTCTCACTCCCTTACTCTCACTATCACACTCCCTCACTATCACACTCAGTCTCACTCCCTTACTCTCACCATCACACTCCCTCACTCTCACTATCACACTCAGTCACTCTCACTATCACACTCAGTCTCACTCCCTCACTCTCACTATCACACTCAGTCTCACTCCCTTACTCTCACTATCACACTCAGTCACACTCCCTCTAACACACTCAGTCTCACTCCCTCACTCTCACTATCACACTCAGTCACTCACTATTAAACTCAGTCTCTCTCCCTCACTCTCACTATCACAATCAGTCTCACTCCCTTACTCTCACTATCACACTCAGTCACACTCCCTCTAACACACTCAGTATCACTCCCTCACTCTTACTGTCACACTCAGTCAATCTCACTATTACACTCAGTCTCTCTCCCTCACTCTCACTATCACACTCAGTCACTCTCACACTCAGTCTCACTCCCTCACTCTCACTATAACACTCAGTCACTCTCACTATCACACTCAGTCTCACGCCCTCACTCTCACACTCACTCTCACTATCACACTCCCTCACTCTCACACTCAAATTCAATCCTGTACTCTCGCTATCACACTCCCTCACTCTTTATCACACTCAAGTTCAATCCCTCACTCTTGCTATCACACTCAGTCTCACTCTCTCTCACTATCACACTTAATTTCAATCCCGTACTCTCGCTATCACACTCCCTCACTCATACTTCTATTTTCTCTCTCACTCCCACTCTCATTATCATACTCAGTCTTACTTTCTAACTCCAACTCTCTCTCTCTCCTTGTAGAAAGCAATAGGGGGAGGGGGAGGGGGGATCGGCAGTTGCACTAACAAAATAAGCCACTTAAACCATACCACTGTCACTACTATCACTATCTTCTTTTTTACCTTTTGTACCTTGTCTCTGTCCTTGGTCTAAACCCTGAAGCAGATCCCACTAACATTCTTTCTTAATCCCCGAACTGCGGAATTTGTAAACATTCTTGTGCACTCAAAGCGGGTGATTTTTTTGATTGTTCGTTTTTATTAACTTGCTTTTTCTCTTTGAAACAAAGGGTTGAGGAAAAAAAAAACGTGTGGACGAACTTACCTATTTTGGCTTGTACGGAGACACAAAATTCTCGTTCCCAGATGTTATGTGGCCTTGATAGTGACGAGAGGAAGTAGAAGTGTTTATGAGAATTTTCAAGAGCCCCTTTAGCGATTTTTCGAGTTGTTCAACCCATTCAAGCTCTGTGAAACAAAAGGTTATGTAAGAAAATATATTGTGCGAAGTGTAATTCATATTCTCTGTCACCTGTCCTATCTCTCCAGTATGGCCACCCGATCCTCCTACCCGGTGGCGCTTGTGGCACTTTGGCGATGTCGACTTGGAAGCTCTCCGGCAGTACTTCTTTGATTTCCCATGGAATGATTTCTGCTTCCGTGGCCGAGGACCTTCGGAGGGTGCTGAACGCTTTACCGAGGTAAAATGGAAGCATACATTCCATTTTCTTTCTCTCAGTCTAATGCAAAAAAATCTTGGTTTACTCATGCTGTCCGCAACAAACTGCTGCTGCTGTCCGCAAAAAACAGTACCGATGCGTTAAAACTCAAGAATCTCATTCTTCCTATGTTTCTGCCCGGAATCAAGCCAAATCTGTTCTTCGACTTGCCAAGCACTCTTTTACCAATAATAAATGCACTGAACTATCCAACTCTAGCTCTTCCCAAGCTTTCTGGCAACTAGCCAAAAACCTCTCAACAATTTTTCTTCCTTGTCTTTCCCTCCCATTTTCCACTCTGATGGCACAACCATCACTTATAAACAAGCTAGAACGAGTTCAACGTAGAGTTACCAAAATGATACCTAGCCTAAAGAACAAACCATACGAAGAGCGTCTTAGATAATTAAATCTATTTCTCTGAAACCTGCGCAGATTAGGAGGCGACTTAATTCAAGTGTTCAAAATCATGCATCGACAATATGGACTGTAATAAATATTTCACTATCGACCCTTTGTACTCCTTTGTACTTCTTCCTCTGACAAAGCTGAACTCTTCGCTCAAACTTTGCCAGAAATTCCACCTTAGATAATTCCGGTGCTATTCCTCCCTCTCCACCCCCCTCTCCCCTACTTATGCCTAATATCCTAATCTCTTCTCAAGATGTACTTTCTACCCTCTCTGGGCTAAATACTAAGAAGGAGTATGGTCCGGACGTATTCCTCCTGTTGTACTAAAAAACTGAGCTTCCGTGCTGACTCCCTGCCTGGGCAAACTCTTTTGTCTGTCTCTCCTCTAACATCTTCCCTTCATGCTGGAAGTTAGTTCTCATTCAACCTGTCCCAAAGAAGGGTAACCACTCTCAACCCTCCAACATCTCTTGTATCTAAAAAGTTTGTAAACTATTCTTGCTTCCAAATTTCTTAAGCATTTCTCTTCTCAAAATCTACTCTCAGATCGCCAGTATGGCTTCCTCAAGGGTCTCTCTACTGGTGATCTTCTTTCATATCTTACTAACTCTTGGTCATCCTCCTTTCGGGACTTTGGTGAGACCTTTTCTACTGCGCTAGACATATCGAAGGCATTCGATAGAGTCTGGCACAAAACTCTTATTTCTAAACTACCCTCCTTTGGTTTCTATCCCTCCATCTTTGCCTTTGTCTCTAATTTTCTTTCCAGCTGTTCCACAGCTGCGGTTGTGGACGGCCATCGCTCACTTCCTCTTCCTATCAACTCCGGTGTTCCTCAGGGCTCTGTTCTATCTCCTATTCTCTTTCTAATTTTCATAAATGATCTTCTCAACTGTACCTCCAGTCCCATCCATTCATACGCAGACGACTCAACCTTACACTACTCAATTAGTTTTCCAGAACACCCCAGCCAGCAATCCTTCAAAGAAAAACGTAAGGAAGCCATAGAACACTTATCTTCTGATCAAACTACTATTTCCTATTGGGCCAGAGAAAACCTTGTTGCCTTTAATGCTTCCAAAACCCAATTTTTCCATCTATCTACCTGGCCGGAACTTCCAGCGGACTATCCCTTATTCTTCAACAATACAAAAATCAATCCTTCATCTTCTCTTAATATTCTTGGTGTCTCTTTTTCTTCTAATCTTTCTTGGAAAGATCATATTACCACTCTAGCTAAAACAGCTTCCCAGAAGCTGGATGTGCTCAATCGCCTCCAGGGGTTCTTTACCCCTTCGCAGCTTCTTGCTCTGTACAGGGGCACAGTGCGTCCATGTATTGAGTATTGTTCACACGTGTGGGGAGGATCCTCTCACAAAACACTTCTAGACAAAGTAGAAAAGAAAGCCTTCTGTCTCATTAACTCCCGTCCGGAACATTTTTCTAGCGAAAAAATTACAAATATATTTTGAAGAGGGGTCTTGTTTTATGATTTTTAAAGCTTTATGGTGGTCTAGGGAGGAAACTGAAATAATACAAATATTGATAAATGAGCAAATATATATTCCCATTCCCCCTTAAGGGTGATGATCTGCTTTTTTTCTAATTTTCTCTCTTTCTGTGGTTTGTATCCATTCAGCCTACTTTTTATAGACGTTTATTCCCATCCAGGTGTTGATTTCTTAATGACGAGCGATAGTGAGCTAGCATTGTATGGAGAAATCCGGCTTCGCCGGAGAAATTTTTGCTGTCGAAAAATGTTCAAATTTAGCCTGCTGTCAAAATTTTTGTTTACAAATATGCTGGCTCGCTTCCGCTCGCCAGGAAAAAATCGACACCTGGATGGGTATAAACGTTTTAAAACAGTAGGCTGAATGGGACCGAATAGATACAACCCAAAAGAGAGAGAGAGAAAAAAAAACCTAGGTGGGCCCCCTTAAGGTAGTTGGGGTCCATAACGTGGAGACACAGACAGCCACGCAATTGTTAACCTAAACTTAATCACATGTGCTCCTTCAAATGATCAAACTCGACAACATTAATAGCAGTCTACTTGTAAGTTTTATATATTTATAGGCCTATTTGTATTTATATTTTTTTAAGAAATCTTGTGAGCATATTAGCTGACACACACATTACAAAAAGTAATGTAATATTGGGTTCATACATTCATCTTCAAAATATGTGTGTAAAATCAGTGAACAAATCAGGAGGTAGTACCTTATAGCCTATATGATACATATCCAACATTTACTTGTGTAGCTATAATTGAAGGGGCCCAACAATCAAAAGTTAATCAAAAGTTAATGTTATCTTTTTGGATGGCAAATTATGGCACTGACCAAGTTTCGTCAATAAATTTATCCTTAAATTGCCGAGATACTTTTCGAACAAATACACACACATACGCACACACAAACTTATCGTACCAATGCGCCATGTGCCCCACTGGTGGCGTGCAGAAAAATATCAGTCAAAATATACAATCACAATTAAAAGTAGCTAGCAATTGTGTCACACGATTAACATACACACAGTCTGTGTATGTTTTAGTTGGGAATGAAAAGAATAAACATTGGACAATGTTTCTTTATTGTTATGGCAAATAATTGAATTAGGTGTGAAACCTGACCAAAATTTTGAAAAATGGTTTAAGCAAGTTTAGGATGGTATATGAGTGATCTAACTTATATGAATTTATCTAGTCATCACTATCTGTTCTGAAAATTATATAAGGGTGTGGAATATTGTAGCTTGATTATTTTCTTATCAAAAATATAATGATTGCAGTAATTATGATAATACATCGACTAGAAACATTTCCTGTGGACAATGCCGGGGCCGGACTCATCGTATTCCTCCTTGGTGATCCACATGGCTTGGAAGGTGGACAGAGAGGCCAGGATGGAACCACCGATCCAGACGGAGTACTTGCGTTCAGGAGGAGCAATGATCTTGATCTTGATGGTGGAAGGAGCAAGAGACGTGATCTCTTTCTGCATGCGGTCAGCAATACCAGGGTACATGGTGGTGCCACCTGACATAACATTATTAGCAAACAAATCCTTTCTGATATCAATGTCACACCTCATGATAGAATTATACACGGTCTCGTGGATGCCAACAGATTCCATACCCAAAAAGGAAGGCTGGAAAAGAGCTTCTGCAGCACGAAATCGCTCGTTGCCAATGGTGATGACCTGACCATCTGGAAGTTCATAGGATTTCTCTAACGAGGAAGAGGCAGCAGCAACATTCATCTCACTTTCAAAGTCGAGTGCAACATAACACAGTTTCTCTTTAATGTCGCGGACGATTTCTCGCTCTGCAGTAGTAGTGAAGGAGTATCCTCGCTCAGTCATGATCTTCATCAGATAGGCAGTTAAATCACGGCCAGCTAGGTCAAGACGGAGAATAGCATGTGGAAGTGCATAGCCTTCGTATATGGGAACAGTGTGTGAAACTCCATCGCCAGAGTCCAGCACGATACCAGTGGTACGGCCAGAGGCGTACAGGGACAGCACGGCCTGGATGGCCACGTACATGGCGGGGGCGCTGAATGTCTCAAACATGATCTGGGTCATCTTCTCACGGTTGGCCTTGGGGTTGAGGGGAGCCTCAGTGAGAAGGACAGGGGATTCCTCAGGGGCAACACGAAGTTCGTTGTAGAAGGAATGATGCCAGATCTTCTCCATGTCGTCCCAGTTGGTAATGATACCATGCTCGATGGGGTACTTGAGAGTCAGGATACCTCTCTTGCTCTGGGCCTCATCGCCGACGTAGGCATCCTTCTGACCCATACCGACCATCACACCCTGGTGACGAGGACGGCCTACGATGGAGGGGAAGACGGCGCGGGGGGCGTCGTCCCCAGCAAAGCCAGCCTTGACCATGCCGGAACCATTGTCCACAACCAGAGCACACGCATCATCATCACACATGATTGTATGTTTATTTTAGTTTGGTGATCTGTAAAAAAAGAAAATAAGATTGATATTATGTGCTTTCGAATGCATTATCTAGTACGTACCTGACTCTTATCGATATTTCTCATATGCTTTCAAAATATACAGTGTCATGCTGAAGAGTTGTGTTCTAACTCTGTATTAATTTTATTTGGCTACCTCTTTAGTAAGTAAGACATTATATAAATACAATATTAAAGCACCTTAATCGAATCTTATATATACGAGTATTATACAGTATTGCTGAGCATTTGTTTTATTGCATCATAAGAGGTAAATACATTATAAGTTGTAAAGATGGGATATGACATTTGAATCAATTGTTGAATTTTTTTTTACGAGATTACATGCATATTTAATAATGTAATTACAAGTCCCATCACTGGGGAACATTGCGGCAGGAGGCTTTGTAGACTTAGAAGCAAGTTAAAGAGTGCATACAAAATCAATATATATATAAGGGAAAATCCACACCTAGTAATTTATTAAAAATTATGAACAAATACAGATGCCAAGTAAAAATAAAATATGTATATGGTAAAGCAGGCGATAAATACAAGGCTAAGTATGATATTGACAACGAATTTGAAGTCTTAGTAACATACGAGGATGAGGACAATATTGCTAATATAGATAGGATGGTGATCACAGTTAAGTCAATAAACCATGAATGACTTAAGAAACATAATATGCATTGACATAGGAGATAGAGAGTAAATAGAAAACACGGGAAATAATCTGCGAATAGCTAAGTAAGTGTGAACAGTGAGGCGGTGCCCCTCCCACTCATATGTTTTCTCTCATACTTGGATGAGCAACCCGTTTTCTGTGTCTCCTTTATTTATAACCATAAGGCTCATGATTCAACGTTATAGCTGGCGTCAGACACATGCTTTCTAGCAACAAAGGATTACACTCGTGCACAATTAAGTACACTCTGCTACATAGGTTCTATTCTTCTGTATCATCCTATTTATGGATATTAAATTAGTGTGATTGAATTAAACGTGTAGCTTGCTATGAATCAGTTGACTAGTCAGATTAATCAACAAAAGTATAATATACTACATTAATTTCAAGCACAGTAATTGTACTTACATAAGATCATGTGAAAGAACAGAACTTATGTAGAAGACTGTACTGTACATTTAAGAAACTGATCTGACTCATAATGGGCCTCGAACAGCTTATCCTCCGAAATGGAAATGTTACCTTACAAAATAATGAGATTTTATTTCGTTGTGGATAACTTCGGAAATTTAAGCTAAGTTTTGATGTCCTGAGGGGGTATCACACGAGAGTTTTATTGTCAAAATTCCATGGTCAAAAGTTTCTTGCCAACACAGTTGAGTTATTTTTCACTGGTATCGGAATCTAGACTGAAGACAAATACATTTGGGTGACAGTATTATATAAAAAGTTTACTTAATTAGTTGCCAGACCAATGTTGACGATTAAAGTTAAGGGAAAAAACGCTCGTGTGATACTGGCTTTAGAAAGTACAGTAATGGTTATGAATACTCGGACACTTCCATAAAGAAAAAATTAGTACGTGAACTAATGATATCCATTATTTCTATCATTGTGACATATATGGTTTTTGTTCGATACTACGTCGGTATATCATATGTTCATGAATTATATGCTGATAATCCTGGCCACAACAATACCTTCATCTTTGCAGTTCAAGCTGTTTATCAATCTGGTTCGTCGGTGTATCGTAATTGAACTTCCGGGTTCTTTCAGAAATGTCTATCCTCGACTACCGGTACAGTCACAAATTTCGTGGACCTTACCTACATGTAATTATGGAAGTATATCTCTGGGAACGAATATATATATGAATACAACTCTCAATACATCAACTACATATTAATATATACCGTTCATTGAAAAGCAAGTGCCAACCAAAAATCAATTCATATGAATTGATTTGCTCATAATTGCACTAAGAAAAACATAGGGGGTCCACGAATTTTCATAAGTGACTGTACATGAATATGGCACTGTGGTAAAGGGTGGAGTCACGAAAAACGGCAATATTTCGGTCGACAAACATATTATGACTGGCTGAATTCTTAAGGCCCTTTCACCCTTTATTAGAAAGATAAGCAAAGTGGAAATAGTTGGTATCTAATATTTGAATTTCAGAGGGTCGTTTGTACTGTTCTGGAGACCATAATGGGCCAGATTAAGGTGGTGTCACACGAGCAAATTTCCTTCATTTTTACAAGCCAATATCGGATTAAAGCTTTTCTTATTAGAAAACAAAAAAAATCTAATTAAGATACATTCACTCAGTAACCTGCACTTCCTATTAACACAGATTGATCAGCTTTAGTAAATTTTGTCAGCATTGACATATATCAGGGTTGTATTCAGCGACTATACGTTCTGCAATACACAAGGCACCGTATGAAAGTGTAGCAAATGGCGTGTGTTGCCAGACACAATACGGTATTGAGTAATGCAATGCTAGAAGTTTAGAGACATAAGGAAGCAATAAATAAATGGCTTTATCCAGAAGCAAATGCAACCAAATTACCAATGACTAAATGCGTATTGCTGCATTTTATTTCTTTAGAGTTCTAATTGAACAAATACAGCTTGGGTATTGCGCTACCCAATACCGTATTGTGCCTGGCAACATACACCAGTTGGTTCGCTGCAATAGGCTGCCTTGCGTATTGCACAGATTATTATCTCTGAACGGAGCCCATTTAATTGAAGGCAATATCAGCGAAAATGGCATGGATAAATATTATCGAGAATCGGTATCAGGCTAGAGAAAGTGCCATACAAGGCCACCTTTAGTATCATAGAATGTACAGTGGCGCTAATAAGTCATGATGTCTCACCTGTCATTACGTTTGGCTCGTTCTGTGCTGTATTAATGTCTGTCAGATGTTGAATAGGGTGGGTAAATGTAGGGACATGTTGGTATATCTCACTCAAAAAGAAGAAATCATGTGTAAATATTGCTGATACCAATTATTGATCAAAACATAATTGGTGCCGACACATCACTTATTAGACCGACTGTACAGCCAGAAATACAATGGCTGTAACACCAATCAGACGGCGTTATCCCTTTCATTGTGAAAGTGTTATGATCCAACCATTTAAAGCCTACTTTGATATATAATTTCCATTCCAAAAGTTCAGGCGATTGTATTTGGCTTGACATAAACCTCTCTCAATGAAAGGGATACCGTCATCGGATTGGTGCCGCAGCATTTGTACAATACTTCTGGTTGTACAGTACACCCGGATTTAAGGGGGGGGGGGGGTATGGTTTACTTTTTGATCGATTTGTTCATGTATTCATTATTTTTCTAGTTTCCTCCCTAGACTTCCATCAAACTTAAAATAACATCCATTAAATCCCCCTTCTAGATTAAGTTGTACATTTTCGGTAGAAATATTTTCCGGCCGAAGGCCGCGCGTCTTCCAAAATTACAGGCTCACTATCATTCGCCAGGAAAATAATCGACATCTAAATAGCACGAAAGGTCCTAATATTCACAAAGAAATGGGGTGAAAAGTCTTAAAATTGCCAAACTAATCGGTCGAACGTCTTAAAATTTGAAAACTAATGAGACGAAACATGAGGGAGAAGGGGATCTACAAAAACGACCCATCTCCCCTTAAAGGCTCTGATACAACCTTGATGAGATACCCCATCAATTCCCCAATATATATTATATTGCTATAACTATATTACGAGCTAAATCAAATAGTAGTAGGTGAAGGCTGACTGGTAACAACTTAGAACTGCTAAGATCATATGGTTCATTTTCAGATTACAAACTATCTGATTTGGGTTGTTGGCGAAATATGGAATACAGCTGTAGCCTACAGTTATTCACACGAGTTCGTGGACACTTTATTCTTTTCCTTACACACGTATTTGTCTGGAAGTTGATTTATTCATGTCATATCATATACATAAATGATAATGTCATATACTGTATATATCATTAAATTAAAAGGAATTGCATCCATAATTCTATCACGATTGTTATATTTGCACAGAACAAAACAAAGGAGGTCCTTGACTTTATGAGCGACTGTACCGAGAGAGAGAGAGAGAGAGAGAGAGAGAGAGCGAGAGCGAGAGCGAGAGAGAGAGAGAGAGAGAGAAAGAGAGATAGATGGAGGGGAGGGGGTGGGGGGAGAGGCACTTCACCTACGCGTTGTGATGTATCCTGAGTCCCAGGGAGACTAGAGGAACTAATCTGACCCCCCTACCTTATATACCTGCCCCCCTTCCCCCCCCCCCCCCCTCAGAAATAACACCTGTCATTCCCATCCTTCTCTTGGCTGCCTTCCACTTGCTCTGTTAGCCGCATGACGCATAAATAATAAAAACACATAACCAAAATACAGTGTGGTGTTTGCAAGGATCGCAAGCCACCATTACCCCCCCCCCCCACCGCCATGGAGACCCTATAGTGAACAGAGATCGGTAATATTCGGCCCTGTCCGCTTCCCTGGTGTCATTAGCCTCTCTCTACGTCATAAATGCTGCATAATATTTACCCCTTCTGTACTAGAGACGGCTTTGCAATTATATTTTAGCCATATTTGGACGTATTTTGTGCGGATTAAGAAGGATCTGTGGTAGTAAAATACGTTAGGTGAGACAGTTGGAAGCCTGATAAATGCTGGAAGTCCTTTTTAAACTGAGTAAAATCGTCTAATAGTAGCCAAAATAACGTTAAAAAAACGGCGCTGGTACAGAAGGGGTTAAGGGTGTATTGAAGGTACAGAAAATAAAGGGGGTCTATTGCTAGCGATTTACCATTGCATTAGTATGTTGGATGGATTTATTACTTCCAATATACCTGTATATTAGTATGAACACTGATATTACCCCTTTCATAATATCTTTAAACTCTTATTTGTGGACAGTGTACCCACAATACTAGTACAAGAAATTTAGTTTTGCGTATGGATCCTTGGAGTATCACATGTATTCATTAGTTTCATTGATTTAATTAATTGGGTTATTTGTAAGTTAATTAGTGGGTTGGTGATAATATGAATGTTATATAGCCAGAAATGTATTATCACCCTGGTGCTTAAGGGGAGATGGGCGTATTTATTTCCTCATTTATTTAACTTTTTATTATATTTTTAGTTTCCTCCCTAGACCTCCATCAAGCTTAAAAAAAACATCCGCCCAAGACCCTGCTTCAAGATAAATTTGAATTTTTTTCGATAGAAAAATGTCTTGGCCAAAGGCCAGTCCCTCTTAAAATACAGGCTCGCAATCGTTCGACAGGAGAAAATCGACACCTAAATAGCACAACAAGTCTTAATATTGATAACGAAATGAGGCGAAAGATCTTAAAATCGCCAAACTAATGGGCCGAACGTCTTAAAATCTGAAAACTAATGGGACTAAACATAAGGGAGAAAGGGGACCAGAACAATGACCCATCTCCCCATTTCCCAGCTTCAATAAGGCAATAATAGGTGGCCGATCTCTCTCACTGCAGGATCTCACCACGACCCAGAAATAGCTTAAGGGGGTCGTGGTTACTTTTTGGTCTATTTATTTATTTCTCCATATATTTTTTAGTTTCCTCGCTAGAACTCCATTAAACTTAAACAAAAAACACCCCCTAGACCCCATTTCAAGAAATTTGTTTTATATTTTGCGGTAGAAAAATGTCCCGACCGATATTACAGGTTCGCTATCGTTCGCCAGGAAAAAAAAATCGACATCTAACTGGCACAAAATGTCATAAAATCGCCAAATTGATGGAACAAACGTCTTAAAATTGCAAACTAATGGGGCTAAACATGAGGAAGAAGGGGTCCAGAAAAAGTAACCAATGGTCGTCTTTGTTCGATGGTTCTCAGGTACGAAAAGCGGGTCGATGTTTAGGATTAATTAACGCCAGTCATATGTGGGAGGCAGAGGGCTAGTTGTTTGTACTTTTTGTTGTGGTGGTGCTGTAGTGTAAGGAAATACGATATAGGAAATACTCTAAACTATACTTCGCTTTGAATTTACAGGTACTAACATCAGTTTCGTGTTTAGCATTTATTAGTTTACGTCATGCAAAAGGAAGCTTAGTTGATGAGATACCTCATCAATACCCCAATATATTATATTGCTATAGGCCTAACTATATTACGAGCTAAATCAAATAGTAGTAAGTGAAGGCTGACTGGTAACAACTAAGAACTCCTAAGATCATATGCTTCATTTTCAGATTACAAACTACCTGAATTGGGTTGTTGGCGAAATATGGAATACGGCTGTACAGTTACTCACACGAGTTCGCGGACACTTTAATATTTTCCTTACACACGTATTTGTCTGGAAGCTGATTTATTCACGACATTATATAAACATAAATGATAATGTCTTGCATATCATTAAATGAAATGGAATTGCACCCGTAAATCTATCACGATTGTTATATTTGCTCAAAACAAAGCAAAGGAGGTCCTTGACTTTATAAGCGACTGTACCGAGAGAGAGAGAGAGAGAGAGAGAGAGTGAGAGTGAGAGAGAGAGAGGGATGGAGGGGGGGGGGGGGGAGGCACTTCACCTACGCGTTTTGATGTATCCTGAGTCCCAGGGAGACTAGAGGAACTCGTCAAAATCAAGATAAAAAATAGTAGTGAAAGGGGGTTAGAGGGAAGTGGGGATAGGGCAAGAATAAGTTGGATGAAATTAATTTTAGTTGGAGAAAAAGGTGTCCAGGCTTGATTGGAACTGCCTGATGGTTTTACTGATTGAGCTGCTAAAGAGACCGGCCCGGGCAAGGTCGACAGGGGCACGTTGGGGGAGGCTCCTCGCTGGCATGGGTATCATCTGCCATTTCCGACATTGTCTGTTCGGGGTGGGGGTTGGGGGGGGGGGGGGGGGTTGAGCCTTTTTGGTGATTTGTTTTCGTCATGTGGTCTTAATATGATGCAGAGACATAGTGGTTTCTTATTTTTCCATTAACCCTTTCAATACCGGTGACGTCCTTTTCCTTGTATTCTGGCAAGTATTAGACGATTTTATTCAGCTTAGGCAGGATGTCTACCAATTTAAAAGGCTACAGACTATCTCAATTAATCCTTTTACCTACCAATATACAGTATCTTTCCTAAGCTTAAAAATTTTGTTCTAAATATAGCTGCAATCAAAAACAAAAGACGTCCCCGCTATTGTACGGTTTAAGTATCGGGAAATTATAACTTCTAAAGGATGCAATAAGCCGTCAACTGCAAATAAACCGAATATAGTCACGGGCTATTAGGAACCCATGAAGACTGCCAAGGAAAGTGATAGGGTAGTAAATAACAATTAAGCGGTGTTTGAGTAAGCTTGTCAGTGAACTATAAACTTTGACTGTACACCACTATAAACGGTAAGACACATTAAGGCGAGATATGGGCATATTTATTTACTCATATATGTATTTAAAAAACAAATAAAAAATAGTTTCCTTCTTAGACCTCTATCAAAATTATAAAAACACCCGCCCAAGACCCTCCTTCAAGATGAATTTGTAAATTTTAGGTGCAAAAATGTCCCGACTGAAGGCCATATTTTGAGATCCTTCGCCTTATTTCTTTGTTAATATTAAAACCTTTCGTGTCAGTTAGGAGTCGAGTTTTTCCTGGCGAGAGATAGCAAGCCTATAATTTTAGAAGTAACCGGCCTTCGGCCTGGAAATATTTCTATCGAAAAATTTACAAATTTATCTTGAAAAGGGGTCTAGGGGGTGTTTTTTTAAGCTTGATGGAGGTATAGCAAGGAAACTCTAACATAAATCAATTAAATATATAGAACACAAACATAAGCACTACCCCCTCAACTCTCCAGTTCCCACAAGTTCTTCGTAAACTTAATGACAATATTTCTAACACTAGCCAGACTAAACTGTTAAAATCCGGAAGTCAAAGTTTACGACAATTTTTGTAGGATACATCTGGGCCGAGCGCCAGGGGGGAAATGTGTCTTGATGGTGTAATGGTTAGAATGTGTAAGTTTTGTATGTGATATCCTGGGTTCGAATCCTCCGATATTTACAGGCTTTCATTAATTTCATTTGGTGTGTTATTGGTGTTAAGGACGTTGTTAAGAATAATAACTTTGTCACGTTATCAACATTTACCAATGATGTTACTTGTTAAGAACCCAATGAACTTCAGCGACGCACGTTATACGTCGCCATGTGTGTAACGCTAAGCCCCAGGGACGCAACGGTTTCGTCGGCCTTAATTACTCTTGTCCTATGGCACCTAGAGGGTTCAGATTTGTATGGGAACTACTCTAGGATCCCACGGAACAATACTGATGGTTGGCAATCCTCCAAGTCCAGCTGCGTGCATGTGGGCGCGCGCGGGATTGATTTTCTAGTATTTTACCTATTCATCACCCTATGTTAATTGTGACTTTCCGCCGCCCCCAGGACCCCTAAATGACCTAGGTGAGCGTTTTTTTTCCTTCATTACTAACCCCTCCCACGTGTTTTCAGGAAAACAAATATGACAAGTGGCTGGTCCTGAAGTGTATATTTATATTCAATCGCTTGGGGTCCAGTGGGTTTTAATCTTATATCATAGGTTGTTAAGTTAATACATGATAGTCTTTTAAATACTTGAAAGCTGCTTTGCTGAGAGTTATTCATAATTTGTTTGATCGTCATTAAAAAAAAAACGATGCTTAAGGGAGGATGGGCTGGTTTTTATGGTTCCCCTTCTCCCTCGTGCTTAGCTTTTTTTTTTTTTTTTAGAATTTAAGACGTTCGGCCAATTAGTTTGGCGATTTTAAGACTTTAAGCCTCATTTTTCAATATTAAGACCTTTCGTGCCATTTAGGTGTAAATTGTTTCCTGGCTAGCTAAAGCGAGCCTGTAATTTTAATAGTAATCGACCTTCTGCCTGGATTTTTGTTTTACCAAAACATTTATATTCATTTTGAACGGGGGTCTAAGAGAGGTTTGTTTTACAACTTGATGGAGGTCTAGGAAGGAAACTAAAAAAATATATAAACAATCCAAACCCTAAGCAAATAAATAAGCCCATTTCCCCTTGATGTTGTTTCTGCATGTTGTGTTATTTAGTACTTTGAGCTTTAATGTTTAGGTGTATGTGTATGTTGAATGTTTATGTGTATCTTTATGTTGAATGTTTATGTGTATCTTTATGTTGAATGTTTATGTGTATCTTTATGTTGAATGTTTATGTGTATCTTTATGTTGAATGTTTATGTGTATCTTTATGTTGAATGTTTATGTGTATCTTTATGTTGAATGTTTATGTGTATCTTTATGTTGAATGTTTATGTGTATCTTTATGTTTATTTTGTATGTGTATGTTCATGTTTAATGTGTATGTGTATGTCTCATGTTTAATTTTTATGTGTATTTTGAGCTTTAATTTGTCTTGGAAGGTGTTTATCATTCTTGTGAGGGGGATAAATAATAGGGACTGACTGGCTGTGATGTTCTTGGTCCACGTCCAACTTGCAAGCTGAGCGGTAGGTAGAGAGAGAGAGAGAGAGAGAGAGAGAGAGAGAGAGAGAGAGAGAGAGAGAGAGAGAGAGAGAGAGACTATATTTCCGAGCGAGAGGGGAGCTAGAGATAGACGAGGGGTAATGGGGCTAGGGTAGGGCGGGCACAAAGGTAAACTGTTGACAGAGCGCTACTGCCTCCATATCGCACCAACAGATTTAGTTTTCTATGCCTGTTTAAGGGGCGATTTTTCACTGAAGGGGAGATGGGCCGGTTTTCTGGATCACTTTCTCCCTCGTGTTAAGCCCCCATTAGTTTGAAATTGTATAACGTTCGCCCGGTTAGTTTGGCGATTTTATGACATTTCACTCAATTTCTGTCAATTTTAAGACCTTTTGTGTCGTTGAGGTGTCGATTTTTTCCTGTGGAGAGATAGCGAACCTGCAATTTAGGAGGAACCCGCCTCCGGCCGGGATACTTCTCTACCGAGAAATATAAAAACATATATCGATGGGGGGTCTTGTTATTTTTTAAAAGCTTGATGGGTGTCTAGGAAGCAAACAATAATCTCCCCTTAATACTTCAAGAAAATATTACCCATATCCCTTGCTCAAGGGGAGACGGTAACCGCCAGTAATATCTCAGAAAAAGTTTTCTACGTGAGCGAGGATTGAACCTGAGTTTCCTGGGTGGTAGGCAGGCTACCTATCAACTGAGCTACCCGACGGCTAATAACTTGAAAATAAAATCATATCACAACAAATATAGATAATAAGCACAATTATGGTATCTTGAATAATATCAATACAGTATATGACGTGATACATAAGGTAACCTTCTATTACCATGGATATACAGTACAGTACTATAGTATCGGACATGTTATTTCATTAATGGACATGCATTACTGATTTGATCATAAAGTCATCACCGTCACTGTAGGATATATTGATACTAGTTTTTCTGTTGCAATTATATATGTATTTGTTTCATTGTTATAGATGTTGGGCAAGGGTAAAGCTGCAGAAATATAGATAATACAAAAATAAGAGTTTCCTATAGTATTAAAAAAACATTCATTTCCAATTTGATTGCTAAATAAGAGAAGAGAAAAATCATATCAGATAATATATTGTTATTGTTCATTTAGAAGCACTTCCGGTGAACGATGCCGGGTCCGGATTCGTCATATTCTTCCTTGGTGATCCACATGGACTGGAAGGTGGACAGAGAGGCCAGGATGGAGCCACCGATCCAGACGGAGTACTTGCGTTCTGGAGGAGCAATGATCTTGATCTTGATGGTGGAGGGAGCCAAAGACGTAATTTCCTTCTGCATACGGTCAGCAATACCAGGGTACATGGTGGTGCCACCAGAGAGAACATTGTTGGCGAACAGGTCCTTCCTGATATCAATGTCGCACCTCATGATGGAGTTGTAGACGGTCTCGTGGATGCCAACAGATTCCATACCAATGAAGGAAGGCTGGAAGAGAGACTCAGGGGCACGGAAACGTTCGTTACCGATAGTGATGACCTGACCGTCAGGTAATTCGTAGGACTTTTCGAGAGATGATGATGCTGCAGCAATATTCATTTCATTTTCGAAATCGAGAGCAACGTAGCAAAGTTTCTCTTTGATGTCACGAACAATTTCTCGTTCGGCCGTAGTTGTGAAGGAGTACCCTCTCTCAGTCATAATCTTCATTAGGTAAGCAGTAAGGTCACGACCAGCTAAATCAAGACGAAGAATAGCATGAGGGAGAGCATAGCCTTCGTATATAGGAACAGTGTGAGATACACCATCACCAGAATCTAGCACGATACCTGTTGTACGACCAGATGCATATAGAGACAGCACGGCCTGGATTGCCACGTACATAGCAGGTGTGGCAAATGTCTCAAACATGATCTGTGTCATCTTCTCCCGGTTGGCCTTGGGGTTGAGGGGAGCCTCAGTGAGGAGGACGGGGGACTCCTCAGGAGCAACACGAAGTTCGTTGTAGAAGGAGTGATGCCAGATCTTCTCCATGTCGTCCCAGTTGGTGATGATACCGTGCTCGATGGGGTACTTGAGAGTTAGGATACCTCTCTTGCTCTGGGCCTCATCACCGACGTAGGCGTCCTTCTGACCCATACCGACCATCACACCCTGGTGACGAGGACGGCCGACGATAGAAGGGAAGACGGCGCGGGGGGCGTCGTCCCCAGCAAAGCCAGCCTTGACCATACCAGAACCATTGTCCACAACCAGGGGGCTTACGTCGTCGTCACACATGGTGAAGTTATCTTAGATCTGCAATAAAGGAAGTATTAGTATTAGTTAGATGTTTTTTTAATAAATTGATAGACATTATCTTTGCTGAAAAATACATAAGTACATTATCGTGCCATAATTGGAAAACATTGGATTTTTTTTTTTTTTTTAGTATTGCAATGCATGAATTATCTTTTATTTTTTAAAACTTAGATATTCATTTTTGGTATTTAAAGCATGTTTCTCTTCTGTCATAGTTGCACTAATATATTACAACATTTTGTCACTGCAGTACTGGAATATAATCAAATACAGCTTAAACGCTAGAGGTTTAGGAGAGGATTGCTAGTGTATTGAACCCATCGTATATTAGCTGCGGAGTTATCAAGATGAGTTTAGGCATTTTGTGTATTATTATTGCATTAACTAACTCTAACTCTAACACACACACGCTCACTCACTCTCCCTCCTTCTCTCTCTCTCATTCCTGCCGGATACAGTGCCAGATGGTCCAGATGAGCCTCCACATTCCTACCCGGATGCTCGGAGTGCCACTGAGCTGTTCTTACACATCATCGTGACAAGGAGCCTCAACATATTGCTTTTTAATAGCTTCGTCATCTGACAAAGTTATTCGCGCCCATAAGCGGTCTATCTATCTCTCTATCTATCTATATATCTATCTATACACTCAGGCACATACCCCATTTATGTATTTTTAAACCCATTCAAGTTATGTGACACCTTTTCTTTCATATTATTTTGGCTAACACCATAAGTGTTCGCTCGGCTTGGGAAAGGTCTGTGTTGGTTGATTAAACTATGTGTGCTCCCTTGGTTCTTAAGGGTCTGTTTCATGCTGAGTTAAATCGTTTAATGATTGCTACAAATAAATAAATTAATTAATTAATGCATACAAAAAACGTCATTGTCAGAAAGGCTTAGTAGTAGTTGAAATTGTTAAGTTAATATACTGTACTCTGTTTTGTGAAGATGCAAAACATATATCCGCTGGGAAGAAAAGTGATTACGAGATCAGTTTAACTTGATATATGTGTAATCATTTAAAGTTTGGCTAAGATAGAAGTTTCAAATATTCGTACTTACCCTTTCCCAGTACCTTCACGTAAACTATTATTGTTTTTATCTAGACTAGCATGCAATGATCGTATTTATACTAAGACTTCTCATAGTTAAGGAGTGTAAATCTATTTCAGGTAACTTCTACACTGTGATGCCTGCTTTATTATATACAGTACATATTATATATATATATATATATATATATACTGTATATATAATTATATAATATATTATATATGTATATACAGTATATATATATATATATATATATATATACTGTATATATAATTATATAATATATTATATATGTATATACAGTATATATATTGTTTTTCTTTTGTTTTTTTGCTTGCATTTTAGATAACGCTAATTAATTGCATTAAGCTCAAAAAGTCTTTCGTAGTCAAAGGGTTAAAACATAGTGATCGTAGACATTCTGTGGGTGAATAGATAAACGTTTACGCTTTCACGAGTATAGTAAAGAAAAACTAAAAGGTTAAAAATAGAAGTTAAACGAGTTTATGCATATTAGAAGTGAGCGATGGGGATATATAAGTTTGCTATTATTTTGGTTAACCCTTTGGCTCCATCATACACTTCTTAAACTGAATAAAATAACTCATTGACAGCTACAATCAAATGAAGACATGCGTCGGTGTAATTAGAAGGGTTAAACATGTGGAATGAGAGCTACCGTACCTAGCCAATATCAAACGAAATATGAGGAACAGAGTGCAGGTGCCAAAGAAATGCACACTAACTTGAACGCCATGTAACCGGAAATATAGACCTTTCTAAATATGTAGAGCGTCGGCTGCTGATCAAAGGTCGGCGGATCGATGCCGTACTGTCAAAATGTTATTGGTAGATGTCTAGCCCAGGCAACTTGACCTAACGATTCGTGATAAACACCTAATGTTCATGGCAACCCCTTCTCGGAAATTATGAATTATTGCATGCAACTGTGCATTTGACCAAGTAAATTATGTTATGTGTCACTCGCTTTGCACTCTACCAATGACTGTCAGACGTTAAAGAAGGTGTGTAAAAGTTAAAGATGTACACTAATAACGCCATCTCAATTTCGAATTCCTTTTGTCGATTACCAATATCGATTAAGGGGAAAGGGTATATATTTTTGGTCGATTATTTCATATATATATTATAATTTTAGTTTCCTCCCTAGACTTCCATCAAGCTTACAAAAACATCCATTAGATCCCCCTTCTAGGTTAATTTGTAAATTTTCGGTCCCGGCCGAAGACCAGTTCTTCCAAAATTACAGGCTCACTATCGTTCGCCAGGAAAAAAAAATCGACACCTAAATCGCATAAAAGGTCTTAATATTAACAAATATATGGGGCGAAAGGTCTTAAATTCGACAAATTAATGAGGGCAAACGTCTTAAATGTCAAAACTAATGGGGCTAAACACGAGGGAGAAAATGGACCAGAAAAATGACCCATCTTCCCTTAAAACTTGGGCTTTGTGACATGGTTTGCTTGCCAACCCTATCCCCCCCCCCCCACACCACCACCACCACCACCCACCCACCCACCCACCCTCACACAAGTAACTACAGACATATTTGGACAGAGGACTGGCAGCACTTTTGCCAATTTGATACCGTAATTTCAAATGCCATAATTATTTTTTGTTCTATGTGAGTGAGGGAGACAAAAGGCAGAACTGCCTGTAGCGAGTGCCTCCCCCGAGTTGAAAACGTGACAGGGCCAAAATCAAGGGACGATATTTATACGATAATATTATTACCGCCTTATTCCCATATTGTTATTTAAAGTAAATACAAGTAGGAAACCTTTATAGGGAATGAGATGTTCAAAAGAGGCAGTGGCGTACGGTATTCTACGGATAATTTTACGGATATTTTGATAAAGCACACACCAACACAACCGTAAAGCCAGGAATACGTACACTGTTCGCCGTATCCTGAGCCTCAAGTAGACTAAAGGCTGTGGGGGAGGAAGTCGTCCTTTTATACCCAACTTCCATCCACTTCCGCTGGTGTCTCAAGGAGGAGGAGGAAGGGGGCGAGGAAGAAGGAGGAGGAGAAGGGGGTAAGGAAGAAGGAGGAGGGGGAGGAGGAATGAGATGAAGAAGGGAGGAAAGGTTACAGCTGTCTGAATTTTGGGAGGCTATTTTCGCCTGTACTCACTCGGTGGGTAGGGCAGGAAATTCTGTTCTGGGCATAAATACCGTTCATGGGTTCCTCTCCCTTCTCACCTTCCAATTTAGCCTATTTACAAGAAGGTAGGAAGCGATGGAGGAGTGGGAGAAGGAAAAAGAGGGGGGAGGGGGGAGGGGGAGGAAGTAGAGGTTATTGGGAATGATAACGAAGGAGTGAAGAAAGAGAAGAAGGGGCAGAAGCAAAGAAGAAAACCAAAATGAAGAGGATAACGAAGGGAAAGGACAACAATTTATGGAGGAGGAAGAAGAGAAGAAGGCACACCAGAAAAGTCAAAATAACACTCAGAAGAAGCGCAGAAGAGAGAGAGAGAGAGAGAGAGAGAGAGAGAGAGAGAGAGAGAGAGAGAGAGAGAGAGAGAGAGAGAGAAGGAGGAACAAAAGGGAGATAGAGAGAAAAGAGAGAAAGGGAGAGAAGGCGCAGCAGAGACAGAGAGAGAGAGAGAGAGAGCGAGAGCGAGAGAGAGAGAGAGAGCAACAGCGAGCGAGAGAAAGAGGGCGAAAGAGAAACAAACGGGAGAGGAAGAGAAGGGCAAAAAACCTCCCCGGTAATGCCATAGTTTTTCCTACCCCACCCGTTCCTCCTGCCACCCATTACAGCTGGTTGCAGGGATATACACTCAACTCTCCCGATACTCAGATAGACGAGGCTTATTATGTGTACAGTTACTCAACAACATTCATACCCCTCTTGTTTGGTCTATTTATTTCTTAGTTTCCTCGCTAGACCTCCATCAAGCTTAGAAAACACCCCCTTGACCCCCCTTCAAGTTAATTTGTAAATTTTTCGGTAGAAAAATGTCCCGGCCGAAGGCCGATTCCTCTTAAAATTACAGGCTCGCTATTGCTCGCCAGGGAAACATCTAAATTGCACGAAAGGTTTTAAAATTGACAACGAAATGGGGCGAAAGGTGTTTAAATCGCCAAACTAATGGGCTGAACGTCTTAAAATGTCAAAATTAATGGGCATAAGCATGAGGGAGAAGGGGTCCCAAATAATCAACTACCTGCCCCTTAAAAGAAAAATATATATATACTGTATATTATTAATTGTAAACACAACTTTAATGAGCAACTACTGTATGTGCGACTGAAGGTGGACATTGATAGATGAGCCGCCTTATTGCACTGATCCTGGGGCTTTGATGCTAACTGATCAGCCTAATAACCCGTTCAGTACCGGTGACGTCCTTTTCATCATATTCTGGCACCTATTTGACGATTTTATTCAGCTTAGGATGGACCTCTAGCAATAATAAGGCTTCACACTATCTCAAACAACCCTTTTAACTACTGCAGATCCTTCCTAAGCTGCTCAAAATCGTCTAAATATAGCTAGAATAAAAGATAACACACGTCGTTGGTACTCAAAGGGTAAATATGAAGACTTTGTCTTGATACCAATAGACGATTTCAGTCAGGCTACAATTATGTCTCAAGTACATTAGGTGTCGTGAGATCTTCTATAGACACCATATAAGAAGGTATGTATATACTGTATAGACACCATATAAGAAGGTATGTATATACTGTATAGACACCATATAAGAAGGTATGTATATACTGTATATACTCAGGCACAATCCCCACTTTTCCCTTTTTTTTTGGGGGGGGGGGGGACATGATTCAGGAAAGACCCTCGAAGTTACAGAGCTGATACAAATGTATTAACCTAACAGTTTACACGTACTAGTTATTATGTTTGTCTAGTCATAAGTTACCATATCTTTCAGTACGATTTTTTTATGTTTTTATTATTTTTCTAGTTTCCTCCCTAGACCTCCATCACAGAGCCCGAATAGGGATACCATAGCAGAAAACAATGAACACACAAACACAAAATACAAATTCACACACATCTAGGTCATCCAGGAGAAGACCCAGACACCAGGGTCAACAATTAGGTCCCTCCAGCACCATTATAAGAAGGAGGATATAATTACCATTATTGTCAACGTTATTCTTACAGCCTCTTCTGGCGCATCTCTGTCCTGGAGAAGCTAATCGTTGTCACAGTAGTGCTCCTTCTCACTTTGGGGTTAAGGAAGGTCGCATGTTTTTTTTCTCTCCCTTTCTCTCTTTCCATTCGGCCCCATTACTGTTTTAAGACGTTACCCCCATCAAGGTGTCAATATTTTCTTGGCGAGCGGTAGCGAGCTAGCATATACAGTATATATATATTTGTGTACAGCAAGCTAAATTTGTAAATTTTTCGATAGAAAAATGTCTCCGGCGAAGCCAGATTTCTCCATACAATGCTGGCTCTCTATAGCTCGCCAGGAAAAAAATCGACACCTGGATGGGGATAAGTCTTAAAAACAGTTGTCTGAATGGGGCCGAATGGATACAAGCCAGAGAAAGAGACAAAAGGAGAAAAAGATAAACAAAGCAGGTGACCCCCCTTAAGTAATGTCATTTCTGTAATTTTTTTGGATCTCATATGTCATATTTTCAAAGGCTAAATGAGTTTACATGGCTCAGGAAAGACCCTCGAAGTTACAGAGCTGATGCAAATGTATTAACCTAACAGTTTACACGTACTAGTTATTATGTTTGTCTAGTCATAAGTTACCATATCTTTCAGTACGATTTTTTCATGTTTTTATTATTTTTCTAGTTTCCTCCCTAGACCTCCATCAAACTTGAACAAAAAAAAAACATCCCCTAGACCCCCTTTCAAGATAAATTTGTAAATTTTTCGGTAGAAAAATGTCTTGGCCGAAGGCCGGTTTCTCCTTAAACTACAAGCTCGTTATCGCTCGCCAGGAAAAATCTATACCTAAATGGCACGAAAGGTATTAATATTGGCAAAACGATGGGGTGAAAAGTCTGAAAATCGCCAAACTAATGGAACGAACGTCTTAAAATATGAAAACTAATGGGGCGAAACATGAGGAAGAAGGGGGACCAGAAAAACGACCCATCTCCCCTTAATGAGTTAGAGGTATTATGATATCACTTTGTTTTATAGCTAGTGCTGGAGCTATTATTATATCAGATCATGGGATAGGCCAGTTTTAAAATAACACAGATTTGAGGTTACTACTTCCAATCGAATTGTAGAGAAACTTGTATAAATTGGACTGTTCAAGTGAGTGTGTTGATATATTCAATAGCCGAGGTGATCTGTTTCCCTAAGTTTTTTCTTCTTCCTAGACTGACAGCGGCTGACAGCTCGCATCGTGAAAAAATAACCCCGACGACAGCTGAATGGATTTCTCGACATTTTTTTAGGGGAGACCTAAAGTAGTTTCCTATCACTTTTTTTCAGGAGAGTGGATCACTTTCATGCACAAAAATGACTACGTTACTTATTCACTTTATATTAGCTGTGTACGGTAATATGCGACTATTATTACTTGTGTGACCATTGCATACTTAACGTTAACTTACATTCAATTTATTTATTGCCTTGATGTGTGGTTTATATTATAAATAATAGCTAAATCAGGGGAGGTGTGGTGGAGCGGTCTTGCTACAGGACTGGTAATCCAATGGACCCGGGTTCGAATCCCGATATGTCAATGGGAAGATATTGTTGGGATGGAATTTGTGCTGTACCTAGTATCAGTGCATTACCACAAAGCCCACCGAAACGCCAACAAAATACCTTCATTGTTCCCTGATTAAATAGCACTGTATGAATATTCCCATATTCAAAATATGCTACAGGGGGGCAGTGCCTAGTGAGTTAATTGCTCAGTAGGTGGTGTTCTGAGAGTGAGGGTCCGAGTCTAGGGGATGAGACAGTGAAGCACAAAAGGCGGAGCAGCTTCAGAGATGGGGCTGCTTCGAGCCGTGAGTGGGTGATTCACATGTCTCACTCCCTACACTGGAACAAGACCTCACAGGTTTCACCGTGTTGAGCGGTGGAATGTACAGGCTCTCAGCCTATGCCCGAGAGGGAGTAATTGGAATATAGAAGAAAACAAAATATGTGAATGCGACAGTAATTTTCATCTACAATATTCAACTAAGCATCAAGGTAGGATACTTACAGCCTAATGTCTTCTTAAGGTGTTGTTTTCTGGCCCCCCTTCTCCCACATGCTTAACCCCATTCTTATGGATTAAAATGGAATCGTAGGTCACGGCCAGTTCGTCTATTTTTCACGCATACCACACAGCAGTGGCCAACGTTTGGGGCCATGTTTGTATATACCGCTACACCCCCTCGCAGCGTTCCTGTCATTTGTTGTAAACAGACAGACGACACGCCGGCGATCAAAACGCAATCTATTGACAAAGCTATGTCATTATCTTGGTTTCATAATCCCCCATAAGAGTTAATACTTCGTATATTCTTTCCTCCGTGATTGTGTGTGTGTGGGTGTGTAGTTTGGTTTCATTAGTATTCGCTGATTGTCTCAATTATAATGCAAGGAAATAGTCGAGTATTCTTGGCCAAGACTGTGCAGTAACAGTTGTACAATTAACTGGTTACGCATTTGGATGTTTTCAGTCTTCTACTGTACTTCTCACTTCTCAGCTTGTTCTTCCTCTGTCCAATTACTCTTCTTTCCTATTTTACTCAAGCCATCTGGTCTGGTCATCTGGATGTTTGGAATGAAGGGAGCCTTGAACAAAAAAATGCATTCGATAAAATACGTACGAATCACCGATGTCGTATGTGTATTGGTGTTGGAGGTAGACATATTGATCGCCTATTGTAATGTAGTTGTAAGGTATTGTAAGGTATCTGTGTTGATTACCGCTAGTTTATCTTTCATTACTAAATCATGTAGGATCTGTGGTGTAATTTGATTGATGTTGGGTGATAGTTCAAGTTTTGTGTACCTATTCCCTATGAGCTTGTCGTATGGGAATGACAGGAGTCATTCCAGGTTTACACGCTTTGTTCAACTCGCCTCAGTGAACCAGTTGTGTAAGCTTCGTTCAACTCGCCTCAGTGAACCAAAATTTAGCAGTCAGTCGGCGGGCACGGGGAAGTGTTGCCTTTGCGGATAAACATCGTCTGCTATGCAGATAGAATTTGGCGGAAAAGTGGGAGTGACGAATTATCAGACCGCCTTCTGCAAGAATGCAGATGAAATTTCCGCATTTCTATATTATTTTATTGTGCACATATGATTCCCATTTTAATTTGCATAAGCCCATTGGATTAAGGTATCAATTTCAATTTAATTACAATATATTTGTGCCATGACTTATAGATATTATAACAGTGAATCATTATATGATTCAAAAGCTACATAGAACATATACCTCAGAATTGGAGAGGTGTATTCATATTATTCAATATCGTGAACAGTCATTCTTGTATCTTCAGCCAGGAGGGTAAGTACATTAAGTGACTGCTCCATAGACTCTGCTGTAAATTATTATGTTAATACCATATAGCATTACAAGTATAGGTTTTATGTGTCCATGAGCCCTTGCGATTTTCTTTATGCAAACATCTCCATTTAAATTGATGTTCCGATCAAATCAGGTATACAGTATATACATATATTTATATTATGTACTTAATAACATATACTTAATTTGATCTGAACATCAAACTAAATTGATCTATTTGAATAAAGAAAATTGCAAGAGCTCACAAAGATTTTGTTAGTATGTATGTATGCATAATTATACTCAGGCACATACCCCATAGCTGGGGGTGGCCGACTCGAGACAGATACCAAACAGAAACAACATTTAAGGCGCCAGTTCTTAGGTTCCGGGACAACTTTCGCGTTCCCTCGCCCATTTCTCTGTCTCGTCTAGTAGGAGAATTTTACAAGGGGAGGAAGATTCCTAGCCTCCCGCCCTTATTTGTAGTAGCTGTACATAACTGTAGTGTAGTGATTTAAATATAAAGCGATATAGAGAAAGATATATTTGTATAAGTATATATTATTTGGTTTTTATATGTGTTTATGCTGTGTAGATAACCCATACATATTTCAATTGTAGTGCAGTTGTTGTTGTTTTTCCCTAAGCTGCCTGGCCGAACAGCCCCGAGTCCCTAAGGAAGGCCACGGCCGATATCGGGCTTTCCCACAAGGCTCTCCGGGAGTGTATATTATGTTGTTGGCGCAAGTGATTGTGTTTTTAATTTAGCTTTTAGCTTTAGTTTGGGAACCCGCAGAGGGCTGCACAATATGCGGGGATTGTGCGGGGAGTTGTAGGATTAATGGGGAGGATGAGGGTGAGGATTAAGAGAAAAATGTTTGGTGATCCTAGCTTTAAAACCATCAATAGTGGGACTGTTAACTATATGAGATGGAAGATGATTCCACTCTTGGATGCTGTGGGGAAAAAATTAGTACCCAAATATGTCTGTGCTTGCCTGGTATGTGTGGTATTCTAGGTTGTGGCTGCCTCTTGTGGATCGTATATTTGTAGGGTGTAAGTTTTTTTTTTTTTTTTTTTTTTTTTTTTTCTATGTGATTGAGGGAGGCAAAAGGCATAACTGCCTATAGCGAGTGCCTCCCCCATAGTTGAAAGAGTGACAGGGCCAAAATCAAGGGACGTTCGAGCCAAAATGCCTGGACACACGGAGTTTGAAGCAATTTAAGTCATAGGAAGAGGGAAAGACTGATTCTGGGAGAGAGTTCCAGAGCTCAGATGTTGAGTAGAAGAAAGTTTGAGAGTAACGTTTCACTCTTGGGTTGGAGAGTTGCACAGAGTAGGGGTGGGATTGAGTTGCAAGACGGGTACCACGTGCCCTACGTAAAGGAGGTGGTATGCACTGGGATAGCTCTGAGGAACACTGATTATTATAGTAGCGATAGAATAGCGAGAGAGATGCAACATTGCGGCGGAGAGAGAGAGATTGCAGAGAGTTGGTGAGTGGACGGGAGTTAATGATACGAAAGGCCTTCCTTTCAACTTTGTCTAGGAGAGCGGTGTGAGAGGAACCTCCCCACACATGTGAACAATACTCAATACAAGGGCGCACTATGCCCCTGTACAGAGCAAGAAGCTGTGCAGGGGAAAAGAACCCCCTAAGGCGGTTGAGCACACCCAGCTTCTGGGAGGCTGCCTTAGCAAGACTGGTAATATGGTCCTTCCAAATGAGAGCAGAAGAAAAAGAGACACCAAGAATATTGAGAGAAGATGAAGGGTTGATTTTTGTATTGTTGAAGAATAAGGGATAGTCCGCTGGGAGATCCTGACGGGTAGATAGATGGAGAAATTGGGTTTTGGAAGCATTAAAGTTAACAAGGTTTTCTCTGCCCCAATTGGAAATAGTATTTAGATCAGAATTTAAGAGTTCTATGGCTTCATTACGTTTGTCGTTGAGGGATTGCTGGCTGGGGCGTTCTGAAAAACTAATGGAGTAGTGTAAGGTTGAGTCGTCTGCGTATGAATGGATGGGAATTAAGGTACAGTTAAGGAGATCATTTATAAAAATTAGAAAGAGAATAGGAGATAGGACAGAGCCCTGAGGAACACCGGAGTATATAAGGTGAGGAAGTGAACAATGGCCGTCCACAACCGCAGCTATGGAACGGCCGGAAAGGAAATTAGAGACAAAGGCACAGATGGAGGGATAGAAACCGAAGGAGGGTAGTTTAGAAATTAACGATTTATGCCAGACTCTATCGAAGGCTTTCGATATGTCTAGTGCAATAGAAAAAGTATGTGTCTTTGTCTATGTCTACTAGATTGTTTGTGATTTTGTATAGCATTTGTTGTCTGTGTATCTGTCTTCTTGTTGCAAGTGTGTATAATTTAATGTCTTGTTTAAGCAAAGTGACCAATGTAGTGTGTCTGTAGTTACGTCGGATCCATCTTCATGCTTTATTTTATATGGCTTCTAATTGATTAATGTTGTGAGTGTGTGGATCCCAGACGGTGTAGCAGTATTCAATGTGTGGTCGGACTAGTGTTTTAAAAGCTAAAGTTTTAATGTCTGCGTTGCACCTCCTTAGGTCCACCCCGTGCCACGGGGTGGACAACGTGTGTGCAGGTTGAAGGAAGCAAGGGCCTAGAGTGCTCGCGTAGAGGCACCAGTCCTGACGTTATTTTTTACTTACCGTGTGCTGGCTTAATAATCCAATAGGATTGATAGCCTCTGAAGTCCTATTTTAACTAACTAACTGATGGGAGCTCCCGTCTTATCGTCTTATCGTGTGTATTCCTGTCAAGTGATTATGCCGAGGTTGGTAGTTCGTTCCGGGCGCCCCTGCAGCTGTAGGTGGGTTGGTTGTGATGCACCTAACTGACTATTGGAGTGCCGCGTCCTTCAGGGATTTCTCGCTTGGAGGTAAGAAGCTTCAGGTTTTTGTACTGTACATGTACCACAGGATCCTGATTATGTTGTTTGTTCTCGGTGACAAACACTACGATGATTCGCTACCGACAGTCACAAGTTATATTCATTGTATACTTAAAATATATCTTTCATGTTCCTATCACCGCTCAACATTCATGCAGTTAGTTATGAACATTAATAATTATGTACATATACATTTGAAACTGTGTAAACGATATATCACTGGTTCAATAACATGTTTCAGTGGGTGGTTATAAAGGTTCAATAATTCAAAAGACGGTATTTTTTTTCGATTGACACATGAGCAAGATATCTCAATTTGATAATGTTCAAGGACACTACATCCGCCTTATTAGAAACAATTTATTATGGAAAATAGGGACCAATAGACTCGCCATATTTTTCTCATTATAGTCCGCATGGAGGAATTTCGTTATCGACACTTGAAAAAACCTGATTTCACAGAAAAAATACACCAACAATCTGTCAAAGATGTCAAATAGCGGGGGTGTGGGGGCGGCAGCCCCCACCCATAATACTAGGATAGGTTAGGTAAGGTTGTTAGGTTAGGCTAATGTCCTTTCAAAGGGGTATAGGCTAGTAAACACTAGGATAGCCTATACCTGTTCAGAGGTAAGAAGAAGAAGAGTCCTGCTGTAGTCTCCTTGAATGTTACCCTCAATTTTTGTAACATACAGTATATACAGTCTTTATGACTCCAACATCATTTCTGTATAGGTCATTACCTGCGGAAATTAAATTATATTTTATTGAACTGTGTGGGTTAAATAAGGGAAAGGCGGCCATCTTGAATCAGTGGAGATCTATTTCCCCCCCTTTTTTTCCACCGTATTTTTAGTATCTTCTCATCCTCGGTAGAATTTTACTGAAGGGGCCTGAATTTGACAGGTACCACCACGTACTTATTAGAGATTTAGGGGTTCAATGTTATTTTAATACCACGAATTTTGTTGATATATTTGAAGATAAATATTGAATCTACTGTATATGCTCTAAAGGTCTTAAGAATATTTGTTTTAAACCTCGGCAAAACCTAATAAAAAAGTATGGTACTAACATTTATTTTTCGTAACAAGGTTGTCAATACGGTACTACCAGTTATCGACAGCTCTAAAGATCATATGAAAATGTGTTAAACCCTCGGATAAACCTAATATAAAAGTATGCTACTAAAATTTAATTTTCGTAACAAGGTTGTCAATACGGTACTTTCCCGTTATCAATGTACAAGCTGAACATTGCAGAGTAAACACCGTAGACTTCACCGAATTTGTTTCACCTTCGTATAATCGACAGCCATTTTTTTTTTTTTTTATTTACTAAGGGATTAGTACTCAACCAGCGGGGGTGTGGGGGCGGCAGCCTCCACCCATAATACTAGGTTAGGTTAGGGAAGGTTGTTAGTTAAGGCTAATGTCTTTTCAAATCACTATCGGGGGCGTGTCTCAACATCGATAGATAGGCCTAATGGGGAAAATAGGGTTTCCCGAGATTTCTAATTAATTACAAACACTATAAATTATATTGATGAAAATGAAAAAAAATTGTTTATAAAAACACTCGGAAAATTCGTGGTATTAAAATAAAAAAAATCCGATTTAGGAAAATATTACCGAAACTACCACTAATTTTCCCATTGTTTGACTTTTTTGGTTTTAGGTAGTTTTCATAATTATACAGTAGTTGAAACTATGGGTTTCAGAGGCCGTGTTACATAGTTTTTCTGGAATAACTTATTAACAAACAGTTGGATCAGTATGATATTTTGCCACAGCTTGTTTCACACCGTCCCCTAATTTTGGTCAATATGGTGTATTACCAAAAGTGGAGAATTAAGCCACTTGTCCCTGAGTTATGTCACTATCAAATATGAATATACAACAAATATGTATTTTTGTATATTTATATTTGATAGTGACAGATACCTTGAATATAAAGGCGATAGTAGGGTTGAATGGTGGGTGATAACTACCGTGTTTGATGGAGGAGCAATAATGGTTTGGTAGTTTCCACAGGTACACCACGGTAGCCTTGTCCTTTTCCTAGTCATTCAGGTGTGACTTTAACCTCATGACACAGGGACAAGTAGCTTAATTCTCCACTTTTGGTAATGCACTATATTGACAAAAAATAGGGGACGGTGTGAAACAAACTGGCAAAATATCATACTGATCCAACTGTTTGTCAACGCTGCGTAAGCAGAGTGGTATCGCCCCCCGTATAGTGGTACCGCCCCCCGTATAGTGGTACATGCAAACCGAAATGTCTGTCTGTCCGAGAATTCCTCCTAGACCGTTTGACGGATTTTCACCAAACTTCACACGAACCTTTGGTGCGTGAATGCGACGGTAATTATATTGTGTTTTTTTTTTAATTTGTGCAATAGTTATGATCTTAGGTCCAAAATATGGTTTTGCCCTCCCCCCCTCCCCCTTTTTAGGACCCCCACCGCCCACCCTGTACCTATTTCCTGTGTATGTGTGTGCCCCGTAGGGGCACACATCATACACACATCATACACATGTCTCAGATGTGATGATAATAGTGAGACGTATGTCTGTCTTTCCGAAAACTCATCCTAGACCGTTCGACGGATTTTCACACAAACTTCCAACGAACATTCGGTGAGTGAATGCGATTTTTTGAATGTGCAATAGTTATGATTTTAGGTCCAAAATATGGTTTCACCCCCCCCCCCTCCCAAAACCTCCAGGGCCCCCCCCCTCCCCCCCAAAGCCAACAGTCGTGATTGTGAAACTAGTTGTGATAGTTGGTGGTGATAGTAGCAGTGATGATGGTAGTAGATGATGAGGATAGTAGTAGTGATGATGTTGAAAGTATTGGTGATGTTGGTGATGGTTACTGGAGATGACCCGAAAACAAATCGCCCCGCATTTGCTAAGTTAAGTTAGGTTAAGTTAGTTTAGATGACATTAAAAGTGATGGTAGTAACAGTGGGGATGATGGTGATGGTGAGAGTAGTAGTAGTAGTGATGATAGTAGTAGTGATGATGGTGGTAATATTAGTGATGATGGTAATAGTAGTGATGATGGTGATAATTGTAGTGATGATGATAGTAGTAGTGATGATGGTGGTAATATTAGTAATGATGGTAACCCTTCGCAGAGTTGGGTATGCCGTTTTGATTTTGGGCGAAACGGCACGTCTACTTTATCAACTCTGCGTAAGCAGAGTGGTATCGCCCCCCGTATAGTGGTACATGCTAACCGAAATGTCTGTCTGTCTGTCTGTCTGTCCGAGAACTCCTCCTAGACCGTTTGACGGATTTTCACCAAACTTCACACGAACCTTCGGTGCGTGAATTCGACGGTAATTAAATTTGTCTTTATTGAATTTGTGCAATAGTTATGATCTTAAGTCCTAAAAATGATTCCCCCCCCCCCCCCCTTGCCCCTTTCAGGATCCCCACCCCCCACCCTGTACCTATTCCCTGTGTGTGTGTGTGCTCCGTAGGGGCACACACACACAACTCTGAGTAAGCAGAGTTTGGTATCGCCCCCCAGTATAGTGGGTACCACTGGAAAAAAATGTCTGTCGTAGTCGTCGTCGTCGTTCGTCTGTCCCGAAACTCGTAGACCGTTGGACAGATTTTTACCAAATTTCACACAAACATTTGTTGGGTGAATGCGAACGTCAGTCAAAAAAGATTTTTTGAATTTGTGCAATAGTTATGATTTTAGATCCAAAATATGGTTTTACCCCCCTCCCCCAACCCTCTGCTATGATGGCGTTCTGTGTGTGTGTGCCCCGTAGGGGCTCACACACAGAACGCCTTCGTTCTGGGGGCGGAAACATCTCGCCCCGTATTTGTTAGGTTAACTTAGTTTAGTTGACATTAGAAGTTATGGTAGTAATAGTGGGGATGATGGTAATTGTAGTGATAATGGTGATAATATTGGTGATGATGGTAATTGTAGTGATAATGGTGATAATAGTAGTGATGATGGTTGTAGTTGAAGTGATGATGACAGCAGTGATGATGATGGTAGAGATGATGATGACAGTAATAGATAATTATGATGGTGACAGTACTGGTAGTAGTGATGATGGTCATGATAGTAGTGATGATGGTGACAAGTAATGATGATAGTTGTAGTGATAATGATGACATTAGTGATGATGGCAGTGATGATGGTGACAGTAGTAGTGATGATGGTGAGTAGTAGTGATGATGGTGAAAGTTGTAGTGATGATGACAGTAGTAGTGATGGTGAGAGTACAAAGGAGTACAAAGTACAAAGCAGTACAAAGGAAATCAAGCAACAACATATCTAGTGACCCTTCTAGGTTGCTTGTCCTCCAAAACACTGAGGATCAAGTGTCCAAACAGATGTTTAGATTGGGTAAGGGAACATTGGAAAGGGAATTACTGCCCTGGAACTAATGTCCGTGGCAGGATTAGGAAGTTAGTAGGGGACAGATAGGTTAGTAACTGAGGGGGGGATAAAATAAAGTTATTCATTTACAAACGCAGTCAGTCGCGGGTTTGATGCGAGATATTTGTCTAGGCGAAGTTTAAATGAATCAACGGTGATGCAGTCTATAACGTTTCGGGGAAGCCCATTCCACAAGTTGACAACTCGATTGAAGAAGAAATTCTTAGATTCGTGTGAGTTAAAAGATTTACCAATAATTTTACAACCGTTTCCCCGCGTGTAATTAGATTGGTCGATAGTGAAGTACTTACTAGTCCATATTGTCGATGCCTTTGATGATTTTGAACACTTGAATTAAGTAACCTCTTAATCTGCGCTGGGTTAAAGGAAATAGATTTAATTCTCCAAGACGCTCTTCGTATGGTTTGTTCTTTAGGCTAGGTATCATTTTGGTAACTCTACGTTGAACTCGTTCTAGCTTGTTTATATCTTTTTGGTAATAAGGGCACCAGGATTGAACGCAGTATTCCAGAAGAGGGCGGACTAAGGAATTGTAAAGGGTTAGGATAACTTCTTTGGATTTATGCTCAAATGACCTGCCTATAAAGCCAATGATTTTGTTTGCCTTCTTAACAACTTCTGAACATTGTTGACTCGGTTTTAGGTTACTCGATATTGTTACTCCCAGATCGGTTTCTCTGTTTACATTCTTAAGCTGAGTGCCATTCATCGAATAGTTTGCTTTCTCATTTAGGTATCCGATATGTAGTACTTTACATTTATCCGCATTGAAACTCATTTGCCAAATTTGGGCCCAACATGACAATTTATCTAGATTGTGTTGCATATCGTCAACTTGTTCTTTTGAGAGTACGCTATTTGCAATTTTTGTATCGTCAGCAAATTTTGAGATTGTACAGGTGAGACCCTCATCTATGTCGTTGATGTAAATTAGAAAGAGAATTGGACCTAGTACCGATCCCTGGGGTACCCCGCTACTTACATTGGTCCATTTAGATGCCTTACCGTTTATGACTACTCTTTGCTTTCTGTCGCTGAGCCAATTTTCTATCCATTTCAACACACCGTCTTGTATTCCATGCGCTTTTAGTTTTAGCAGTAAACGTTTGTGGGGAACTTTGTCAAAGGCCTTTTGAAAATCAAGGTATATAATATCTACAGCTTTACTCTCATCGTAGAGGTTGAGGATATCGTGGAAGAAGTCTAAGAGGTTTGTTAAACAGGAACGTTTTTTACGAAAGCCGTGTTGAGTATCTTTAAGTATGTTATTTTCCTCTAAGTGATTTACGAGTCGTTTATGGTCGTATGACCATGATGATGTAGTGATCGTAGTAGTGATGATGGTAAGAGTAGTGATGACTATAATAGTAGTAGTGTTGATGATAGTAATGGTGATAGTGACTAGTAGTGATGATGGTGACCCATCGCAGAGTTGGGTACGCCGTTTTGATTTTGGGCGAAACGGCACGGTGTATTCCTATTTTTTATTTTATTTTCCTCTATTTTATTATTATTTTTTTTTTTTCCTTCTTGGGGGTGGCCGACTCAAGACAGAGCAAGAACAGGAAAACACAAAACACAAGACAAAACAGCGAACAAGTATATGTACAGTAGGTTAAATTAAGTATGAGCTCTTGATTAACCCCTACTGTACCGGCAATGTCTTTCTTATTATATTCTGGCTATTATTAGAAGATTTTATTAAGTTTATAAAGGACCTCTAGCAATTAACATGCTTCAAACTATCTCACTTAACCCTTCTGACTACCACAGATCCAACTTAAACTGCATAAAATCGTCTAAATATAGCTAGGATAAAGTTAAAAAGACGTCGCTGGTACAGAATGGGATAATTGTTAAGCAAAATTAATTATAGTATATTATTATACTTTACAAATATGTTTTAGTTATAGCCTATATACTATAGGTTTAACCAGTTCAGTACCGGTGACATCCTTTTAATTATATTCTGGCAATGATTAGACGATTTTATTCAGCTTAGGAAGGATCTCTAGCAATAATAAGGCTTCAAACAATCTCAACCAACCAATTTAACTACAACAAATCCTTCTTAAGCTGCATAATATCGTCTAAATATAGCTAGAATAAATTTTAACAAGACGTCGCTGGTACTCCAAGGGTAAATATATAATATAATCCACTGGATATTGGGTAAGTATTACCATTTGTAAGCCGTGGATCAGGTTCAATCACTGATTGAAACTGCTTCGAAACATTAGGCTTTAACTTCAATCCGTTTTCTCTCACTTTTTACTATCAAAGAGAACGTGGGGTTATAAGAACGGCATCAATAACTTTAGTATTTTGTCTTATACAGGTACAGTCACGAGCATAAATACTGCGACACCAACCAGATGATATTCGCCCCTTCGTCTCCAAAGGTATTGCGAAACTTCGTATTCAAACTCACAATGATTTCTATATTATCATTCTAGCTACCGCCAAACGATTTTATTCAGCTTAGTATAAACCTCTCGTGATGGAGTTGGCGTTATCTGGTTGATGTCGCAGTATTTATGCTCGTGACTGTACAATCGTGATCAAGACATTCTAGACATTTTTTTTAGAAACACAGTAAGGACGCACGGTCGAACTATTTTGGAAAACTGCTTGAGACATTTAGATCACATTTACTTCGATGTGTTAGTTAATCCATGCAGTACGGTACCGGTGACATTGTTTTTATTATATTCTGGCTGCTAGTAGACGAATTTGTTCAGCTTAGGAAGGACATCTACACATTAACAGGCTGCAGACTATAGGTCCACATGCTTTCATTAATTTCATTTGGAAGTGTTTGGTGTTGGGAGGGAAATAGATAACTATGATTAATCCTTATAGCTACCATATATCCTTCCTAAGGTACATGCATTTGTCTAAATATAGCTGGGATAAAATTAAAAAGACGTAACTGTACTCATGTGTAAATGCTTGCATGCCTTGTCGCAGTGTCAATAACGTTTTCCTCCACATTTTCTATATATTTTCGCTTTCTCCATCTTTCACTTGAGCCAATACATGTAATTGAATTTATCCGTAGTGTAGCGTTTGAGTGTGTGTGATTGTATTTGATTATATATGTTTTTGTGCGTATGTGTGTGTAGGTTGTCCTCATTCAGACTCCCCTCCTGCCACACAGTGGCGAGGGCGGGAGGGGAGTCTGAATGAGGACGGGGAGGTAGGAAAGGTTAGCGGGCAGTGGCGAGGGCAGGAGGGGAGTCCGAATGAGGACGGGGAGGTAGGAAAGGTTAGCGGGCAGTGGCGAGGGCAGGAGGGGAGTCTGAATGAGGACGGGGAGGTAGGAAAGGTTAGCGGGCAGTGGCGAGGGCGGGAGGGGAGTCTGAATGAGGACGAGGAGGTAGGAAAGGTTAGCGGGCAGGAGGGGAGTCTGAATGAGGACGAGGAGGTAGGAAAGGTTAGCGGGCAGTGGCGAGGGCGGGAGGGGTCTGAATGAGGACGAGGAGGTAGGAAAGGTTAGCGGGCAGGAAGGGGGTCTGAATGAGGACGAGGAGGTAGGAAAGGTTAGCGGGCAGTGGCGAGGGCGGAAGGGGAGTCTGAATGAGGACGGGGAGGTAGGAAAGGTTAGCGGGCAGTGGCGAGGGCAGGAGGGGAGTCTGAATGAGGACGGGGAGGTAGGAAAGGTTAGCGGGCAGTGGCGAGGGCGGGAGGGGAGTCTGAATGAGGACGGGGAGGTAGGAAAGGTTAGCGGGCAGTGGCGAGGGCAGGAGGGGAGTCTGAATGAGGACGGGGAGGTAGGAAAGGTTAGCGGGCAGTGGCGAGGGCAGGAGGGGAGTCTGAATGAGGACGGGGAGGTAGGAAAGGTTAGCGTGCAGTGGCGAGGGCGGGAGGGGAGTCTGAATGAGGACGGGGAGGTAGGAAAGGTTAGCGGGCAGTGGCGAGGGCGGGAGGGGAGTCTGAATGAGGACGGGGAGGTAGGAAAGGTTAGCGGGCAGTGGCGAGGGCGGGAGGGGAGTCTGAATGAGGACGGGGAGGTAGGAAAGGTTAGCGGGCAGTGGCGAGGGCGGGAGGGGAGTCTGAATGAGGACGGGGAGGTAGGAAAGGTTAGCGGGCAGTGGCGAGGGCAGGAGGGGAGTCCGAATGAGGACGGGGAGGTAGGAAAGGTTAGCGGGCAGTGGCGAGGGCAGGAGGGGAGTCTGAATGAGGACGGGGAGGTAGGAAAGGTTAGCGGGCAGTGGCGAGGGCAGGAGGGGAGTCTGAATGAGGACGGGGAGGTAGGAAAGGTTAGCGGGCAGTGGCGAGGGCGGGAGGGGAGTCTGAATGAGGACGGGGAGGTAGGAAAGGTTAGCGGGCAGTGGCGAGGGCGGGAGGGGAGTCTGAATGAGGACGGGGAGGTAGGAAAGGTTAGCGGGCAGTGGCGAGGGCGGGAGGGGAGTCTGAATGAGGACGGGGAGGTAGGAAAGGTTAGCGGGCAGTGGCGAGGGCGGGAGGGGAGTCTGAATGAGGACGGGGAGGTAGGAAAGGTTAGCGGGCAGTGGCGAGGGCGGGAGGGGAGTCTGAATGAGGACGGGGAGGTAGGAAAGGTTAGCGGGCAGTGGCGAGGGCAGGAGGGGAGGTAGGGAAGGTGTTATCACACAGGGTGATGTGATGCGACTAGTGCAGTAGCATGTTGGTGTAGTGCTGCTTGCATGCAATTCTCGCTTTCAGCTGCTGCCGCTGGCTAACTCTTGTGGTGAAAAGGGGAGCCGAGTGCGTAAGTCTCTCTCTGCCAGTACATAGCCTCTCCATCACCAAGACTCCTATTGTGCCTCCCCGGGGCCACACACGGTAACTGGGTGTCTTGCGACCCCAGGCTAAATCAATAGGGGATCTCGGGGCATGCGGTGGCCCCCAGAGGTATGATGTGCATCCTTGTCATCTACCAACAACCGCACACACCCACTGCTTGTGGTTTAGTCTAATAAGACAAAGGCTAGGGGAGCACACCCTGAGAGAAAAGCAGACGTTGGGGTCACGTCCTGGCGGTTTCCGACAAACTGGAATCCCGGCAGTCCCCTGCAGTATTGAGCAGGAGAGGTGGATTCACTAACGGTCGTACGATCCGAAAACTGCCATACCGTTCCCTTACGACTCAACGCTGGTATTCACGAAGCGTCGTAGGAAGCCCCTTTCGCAAAGGGTGGTCGGACCCACCCTTACATGAATTTGACCCGGATATAGGTACACAAATATCGATAACACAACCCGCGACCATAACAAATTAGTCTGCAGTATAGCTCTTTAAGAAGAGAAGATGACACGTAAGTTATTATTGAGGCAATATGATTGTTAACTTGTGTTTACAACACCATTAAGGCATTTAATACAAAGTATGATAATATTTGTATCCTTAATGTCTTATGACAGGCCGAATTAAGCTATGAATAGCCTACATATGCCAGCCTAGACTTAGTCACGGTTAATTGATGCACAAATGCATGTGCTGCGACAACACGTAGCCTACCATTACATTTCAACCCTCATTTATTGCGGATTTTTTTTATTCCAACTCCCCACCACAGGAACAAAATGATGAAAAAAAATACCCTAGGCCTAGCCTAAACAAATAAATAATAAATGGTTGTGAATAATTTTGTTTAGCCTAGCTATATAGGCCTAGGCTATAACCAGCTAGTTTTATTTTGAAAAAGTTAGGGCTATTTAGGCTAGAACAATTAGGCCTGCGTATGGTAGTTTGGTTAGGCTAGCAATGCCTAGCTTTGTGTAGCCTAAGCATAGTAAAGTAGAAGCCTAGAAGGTAAAGATGGTGTTTGCAACAGTACCGTCCTCCTTGTTAACTAGCTGGTATTAGTCCCATGCTGGTAATATATATATATTTGATGATTGCAATAAGTCATGGGAGGTGAGGGGGACAAAGCCCCCCTCAACCTATCATTGTATCCCATGGCCAACTGTTGGGCAATAGGTTGAAGGGGGCTTTACCCCCCTCATCCCCCATGACTTATTGTCATTACCATATATATTTCCAGCAGGGGGACAAATAACAGCTGGCCGTGGGATAATTATGTAATTAAATGCAGTCAAATTAGACGCGAACATAACCGAGCCTGCAACTTCATCTAAACAAGGACAGTACGCCCGCTAACACCACCCTTACCAAGGTAAGAGTTGTGTCAGCGGGTGTACTGTCCGCTTTGTTTACATAGTCGAACACTCCATTATATTCGCATCTAATTTGACTGCTCTTATTTGCCCCTGCTGGTAAAATATATGATAATGACAATGTCATGAGGGGTAGGGGGGGGGGGGGTCTAAGCCCCCCTCACCCCATTATTGTATCCCATGGCCAGATGTTGGGTAAATTGTTATGCTACCAACCATGGGATACAATAATGGGTTGAGGGGGGCTTTGCCCCCTCAACAAAAATGGAGGTGTTATGAATACAAAAATATATTACCCTAGACTAGCCTATAGCCAAAAATAAAAAAAAATAAATATAGGCTATATATAGCCTAGGCCTATGCTAGGCCTATTTTGAAAAAGTAGATAGGCCTTGAGGTGTGAATACAAAAATAGCCTATTTTGAAAAATTAGGCCTAGGCTAAGTCTGGTATTTTGGCTTGGCTAGAACTGCCTGTGTAGGCATAGACATAGTAAAGTCTGGCATTTTGGTTTGGCTCGCCCTGTCTAGGTGTAGACATGGTAAAGTAGAACAATATACTGTGGTTAAGGTATAAATAATACACAAATTTCACAACTAGCCTAACAGATGATTATCAATGATCAATCCGTCGGAAATCCTTTAACTTGGCCACCAACAGGCTTCCCTGTAGCCTAGCTAGGCTAATTTCTTATCAATTCACAAGATACTCTATTCTTCTTCCTGTTGGCTGTGGTGGTTCGAATTAGCCATGCTAAACAATGAAAAGCTCATAAATTAAATTATATTAGGTTCTTCTTGGCGCTTCGATCATGTGGGTGACATTTTGTTTATTTACAAAGGCCAAGCGCCTGATTGGTCAAGAGAAGCCTCGGTGAAAATAACCGAAAGGGAAAGGAACGTCATCATCAGACCACGATGGACTACCATAAGCAAGTGTAGCGTATTGCTATTTTACGTTTATAATCTCGCGTTCGGTATAATTAATTTAGGTAAGTCTATATAATGTGTTATTGTATATAGCCTACCCGTAGCGTATTTTACTTAAATGTTCTTGTATAGATGATTATACTATTCCTTGTCCCGTCTGCATAAGCCGTATGTCTCATCTCACTTTTGGTATTCTCTCTGTGCTTACCCTATTGAATGGCCAGTTTAAATACTAACCCTTTTAGCCTTGAGAAATCGTTCTTTGAAAACCGAAATGTAGTATAAAGTTTGCTATAGACGATAATTAGCGTTCGTAGGTTTAGTTTATATGCCCGGTATCCATTTAAATCGGTCCCAGATTAGATGAATTAGCAACATAAGGTGGGTTTGTTGATGTGCGCATGATCGGGCAAGCACGGGTACCAACTGAACGTATGATAGTCACCTCTTACCTACCGTAGTCATTTGTACCATAACCTCTACGTTGTTCCATATTTAGTACCCACGTGTAGGAGTAAAAACAAGAGTAATATTAGTTTTATATTTAACTGATGGAAAATATTAATTTACGTGAAGACTAATGTATTTCATTGCGTCTCCCGTGAATGGTTGGCAGACCGGAAGCTCCACCCTCCCTGCCTCTCCTCTCACTCGCAAGTTTCCCCGGGCCGAGCCTCGTGTGTGTCTTAGAATTTGTGTGCTTTATTTGTTTGCGTGTGCGTTTAATGGCTTGCAACCTCACCTGGATACTAGCTTGCGTGTGGGTCATCCGGATACTAGGTTACGTGTGTTCTCCATGTACGTGTGCGTGACTGTAGCAGAGTAACTAGTGAAGTGACCGTTCTGGACTAAGGCTTGACTCTTCCGTTCTTCGTAGGTGGTGATGGCGGCAGTGAGATTGCCCTGTGCTGACTGAACTTCCGAGTTGGCTGCCTCCCCGACTTCCGCAAGGTAGGTTGTTGTTCTGGAGTTTATTTCATGCGTTAATTGGTATTATTCTATAATTGCACCTATACGAGCTAAACAAATTATTATTGTATTTAACAGGAAGGTACGGCGAGGTAAGTGATGTGGTATAGGTGGCAATATGCGGAAATGGATTATAATGGCATTCTTCCCCCCTCTTACCCCCTTACGAAAATCTACGGTTATTTACTCCACCCCAACCAGATTTCTACCGTTTTACCCAACCAGCGGGGGTGTGGGGGCGGAAGCCCCCACCCATAATACTAGGTTAGGTTAGGTAAGGTTGTTAGGTTAGGCTAATGTCTCTCTGAAACATTGTAAATCCGTGTCACATCTAGATTGATAGACTTTTTGTCAGAGGGGGCGGAATGCCCTTCTAATCCATTTCCGCATATTGCCACCTATACCACATCACTTACCTCGTTGTACCTTCCTGTTAAATACAATAATATTTTTTTTAGCTCGTATAGGTGCAATTATAGAAATTTACCCGTTAATTTTTTTTTTCTGGCATTGGACTCATTTTCCTTTCTATGTTTTTTTGTGATTTATGTATTTGTCACATTCATACCCATCCGTACCCACCTAAGCTCATCCACATCAATCCACTGGCATCCACACCCACCCACCATCATCCACCCCCTCCCACCACCATCCACACCCACCCACCGACAACCGCACCCGCCCACCGACATCCACACCCACTCACCCACCCATCGACATCCACACCCACCCACCGACCCACATCCACACCCACCGACATCCACACCCACCTACCGACATCCACAACCATCCACCAACATCCACACCCACCCACCGACATCCACACCCACCCACTGACATCCACACCCACCCACCGACATCCACATCCACCCACCGACATCCACACCAGCCCATCGATTTCCACACCCACCCACCGATATCCACCCCCACGCACACCACCCACACCCACACCCACACCCACCCACCACCACCGTCCACCACACCCACCCACCGACATCCACACCCACTCACCCACCGACATCCACACCCACCCACCCACCGACATCCACACCTACCCACCGACATCCACCCACCGACATCCACACCCGCCCACCGACATCCACATCCGCAGGGTGTCAAAGCAAATAACTTTGAGTTGAGTAGCACTATTTTCCTGAATCCAGTAGCATTAATGCGCGGACGAATGGCGAGCGCCTACGCTAAATATGCAGATTTCAAATTTATCGAAGAATAGGTCTAGGCTAGATGGGATGGTGGCCAACTGGCCATTTAGACAATTGGCTGCCATGATGGTGCCATCTTGCCGGCTATGGAACCAAAATGGCAATAATACCGTACTTTGTAACTGTCAGTCAGGCCTAATTATATTTTGTGTTAGGCCTAGCCTAATACTATTCAGTCTTTTCAGATAATCTTATTATCTGAGAAATTGATTAGCCTATCGATTATTCAACTGTCAATTCAACGAACGAATATATTCTGTTATGGGCAGCATTAATTGTAAAGCGAAGTTGAGTAGCATTACGATAATCGGCCTCGTTTTACACCCTGCACATCCGCCCACCGACATCCACACCCACCCACCGACATATATTTCAATCATATACAGTATATACAGTATATATATATTATATATATATATATATATATATATATATATATATATATATATATATATATATATATAATACTTAAGGTTAACGGTCAAGGTCAAAGAACAAAAGAAGAGTGTTAATAATTGACTTTAAACTCTTCCTAAACTGTTTAACCCTTTGTGTACCGGTGACGTCATTTGTATTGTAGTCTAGCTATAATTAAACGATTTTGTGGAGCTTATGAAGGATCTGTGGTAGTAAAAATTGTTAATTAGGATAGTTGAAAGCCTGCAAATTTTGTGGAGGCCCTTAATAAACTAAATCAAATCGTCCTAATATCCAGTATGAAATGAAACCGACAGAACTGTACTGAACGGGATACGTATCGTCACCAAATTTTGATGGCAAATTTGGTTGGTCAATGCAACGATTGTCCAAATTTTGTGTTTTTGTTATTCAAAGGTCAAGGTGAATGTTGAAGGTCACAGATTATGGTCACTATTTCTTTCTTATTTATATTTAAAATTTGAATTACCGTACACCATATTCAAAATGCTACAAAATAGTGTTTCTCTGACCTTATTATAGATAAATATTCCAATGGTTAAGATTCAATGTGATCTTAAATGTAATTATATATATATATATATATATACTTCCAGGCGGACATGAACCACCAACAGTCAGGATGAGTGTCCATACTTTAATCCACTATACACAAGTATCCTCTATCACACTGTGGTATAGTGGATTAAAGTATGGGTTGTTTTGACTGTCGGTGGTTCAAGTCCGGTTGTGAGCATAAAAACAACATTTAGTATATATATACTGTATATGAACCGATTTTACCTAAGAGATTCAATGTTATTTGCAGAATAATTCTAGGTCGCAGAGTTGCGTATGCATTTTTTTTTTTTTGGTAATGCGAAAACTGCACACCTACTTTATCAACTCTGCGTAAGCAGAGTGGTATCGCCCCCCGTATAGTGGTACATGCTAACCGAAATGTCTGTCTGTCCGTCCGTCTGTCTGTCCGAGAACTCCTAGACCGTTTGACAGATTTTCACCAAACTTCACACGAACCATCGGTGCGTGAATGCGACGGTATTTTTTTTTTTTTAATTTGTGCAATAGTTATGATCTTAGGTCCAAAATATAGTTTTGCCTCCCCCCCCTCCCCTCAACCAGCCCCCCCCCCCCCCCTCCCCCCCTCCCCCCCTCCCACCCTCTACCTATTCCCAAGCAATGATGATGGTGTTCTGTTTGTGTGTGCCCCATAGGGGCACACTCACACGAACGCCATCGTTCAGGGGGCGAAAAAATAAACGCCCGCATTTGTTAGTTTAATTTAAGTTAGTTTAGTTCACATTAGGTGACAATTGTAGTGATGATGATAGTAGTAGTGATGATGGTTGTAATATTAGTGATGATGGTAGTATTAGTGATGACAATTGTAGTGATGATGATAGTAGTAGTAATAATGGTGACAAGCAATGATGATAGTTGTAGTGATAATGATGACAGTAGTGATGATGGTGACAGTATTAGTAATGATGGTGACTAGTAGTGATTATGGTGAAAGTTGTAGTGATGATGACAATAGTAGTGATGATGATAGTAGTAGTGATGATGGTAAGAGTAGTAGTGATGACTATAATAGTAGTAGTGCTGATGATAGTAATGGTGATAGTGACTAGTGGTGATGATGGTGACCCATCGCAGAGTTGGGTATGCCGTTTTGATTTTGGGCAAAATTTTATTAATACTTTATTAATACTTTATTAATAAGTTATTCCCGAAAAAGATAAATATTTACCTATGGTCCCGTTAAAATATCCTCAAGTAACCTATTCAAAACTGTTCAGGGGACTGGTTAGAACTTGTAGGATGTTTAATTGAAGTGCGGAAATCAGTATTTACTGAGAAATAACAGTCTTAAAATGCGCTATGGGTCACCCAGGGTCCCTGCCCTCTCTTTCCCAGGTAATGTTATGTTATTTAGGTTAGGTTAGGTTAGGTTAATCTAATCTAATCTAATCTAATCTAATCTAATCTAATCTAATCTAATCTAATATAATATAATATTTGTACATTTTGGGCAATGGGCGGGGCCGTGCGTATGTGGCGGCGTACAGACCCTCCCGTAAAACATAGCGCATTTTAAGACTTTTATTTCTCAGTAAATACTGATTTCCGCACTTCAATTAAACATCCTACAAGTTCTAACCAGTCCCCTGACCAGTTCTTAATAGGTTACTTGAGGATATTTTAACGGGAACATAGGTAAATATTTACCGCGTTCTTATGTTGAGAATAATTAGTGGTAGTTTCGATCGGTAATAAGTACCGAGATTTAATGTAGGTTTCCACGTATCCATCAACAACCTACGCCCTTTTCTGGTCTGATACTAGTAATAGAAACTATTTAATAACTTTTTTTAATGTGGTTTGCGACAAGAATAAAGGAGCGCGTTTGGGCCGAAAATCGGGAGTTTACTGCCTCTTCCGATCGTCGGTTTGTTGATATGACGCTCGACGTTAGTTACGTTTGCTGTTGTTGTTTTGCCCCCCTGCTGGCAATATATATGATGATGACAATATGTCTAGGGGGGTGAGGTAGGGCAAGGCCCCCCCTCAACACAGGCTGTATCCCGCAGCCTAAATTTTAATTGAACCGCCAGTATGGGAAATTAGTTAGATGCACCAAGTAGCCTACTAACCTTGAGCACAATGTAAACAAACGATCGACGTTACTCCCGCGAACGCAACTTTTCCACCGAGTTATCTTTATATTTCGTCTAATATTATTAATATTAAAAGTGTCCCCATTGTTTGGTAATTCTGCATAACTATAACTCCTGTTATTTTAGGTTTTATTTATTTTCTTATTGTATTTTAATGCTTTGTAAGTGTGTATTTTATTGTTAGAAAGTGCGGAAAACACTTTTTATTAGCATTTGCATTGTTAATTGTAATTCAGATACCCCAACAATCTAGGAGTTTACTCAATTTAGTCAACTTTGAAAAGACATTAGCCTAACCTAACAACCTTACCTAACCTATCCTAGTATTATGGGTGAGAGCTGCCCCCCCCCCACACCCCTGCTGATTGGGTATTAAAACTATAAAAAACATTAATGGGATAAAGTCTATGGTGTTTACTCTGCAATCTTCAGCTTTGGCTGTCGATAACAGGAAAGTACCAATAAAAATGTACTGACTTCTTGTAGGTGAAGCTCCACTCTGATTGGCTACTAAACATCGGGGAGGAGCCTCCAAGGAGGCTAGAATGTAAACAAAGTGTCCTGGACTGGCTGTACAAAAATAACTGATAATGTTATAGAGGAGTGAAAATCAAATTGATAAAATAAGAAAAGTAGCGCTTATCCGCACATCAGTAAGGTCCCCTGAGTAAGGTAAGAGCAAAAAAAAAAAAAAAAAAAAAAAAAAAAAAAAAAAAAATCATTCCACGAGACAGGAATCCCGTAATCGATGAGTTGTTGTTTTGCAGAATACCCTTGTATTATATCCTTGGTGGTACCTGTCAAATATGCGCCCCTATAGTAAAGTCACACCTCATTCTCTATGTCAACGGTAAGACCAGGGGGGGAGGGGGGGGGGGGGGGGCGATCTGGGAGCAGCAGCCCCCAGATTAGGTTAATGACAAAAATATGGAAATTGTTGGGATGATGGGGTATGGCCCAAACGAGATATTTCCGCAACAAATGGGTGTATTTTTTATTTGTCATATAACAATACAACTATTTGAATTTGAATTTGAATTAAAATTGAATGAATCACATGAAAAAACAGTAGGAAAAACCATCGTTTATTTTTATGTGTGGAAAACTCGCGCATGTATTAATCGGAAAATTAACCCCTTCTGTACCAGCACCGTCCTTTTAACATTATTCTGGCTACTATTAGACGATTTTATTCAGTTTAAAAAGGGCCTTCAGCAATTAACATGCTTTGAAATATCTCATTTAACCTTTTTCACTGCCTCAGATCCTTTTTAAGCTGCACAAAATCGTCTAAGTATTGCTAAAATAAACTTAGAGACGTCACCAGTACAGAAGGGGTTAAACCAAAGGACTTGGTAGAAATTATTACTCAAAACTGTATTGCACGTTGCGGTGTCTGCATAGTGTCTACGTAGAATGTAAGATACGGAAATATATGATCTTCAAATATATTAAATTGAGTTGTCTTTTCGGTTTATGTAGGCAACGGCATTATTCTTTTATCCCTATACGTAATTGTTTTGATAATAAAATCTTCTTGGTATTAACCCCTTCTCTACCGGCTACGTCTTTTCAATTTTATTCTTGCTATATTTAGACGACTTTGTGCAGTTTAAGAAGGATCTAAGGTAGTGAAAGGGTTATTAAGTGAGATAGATCGAAGCCTGTTAATTGCTGGAGGCCTTTTTTAAGCTAAGTAAAGTCGTATACTCATAGCCAAAATAGAGTTAAAAGTACGGCACCGGTACAGAAGGGGTTAATTATGGGCTGGGGTAGTAGGATGGAGGGGGAGATCAAGGCCAGTGGTCAGAGAAGAATACAGGCATGGCTCGAACGTCCCTTGATTTTGGCCCTGTCACTCTTTCAACTATGGGGGAGGCACTCGCTATAGGCAGTTATGCCTTTTGCCTCCCTCAATCACATAGAAAAAAAAAAAAAAAAAAAAAAAATGGACAACTCGATGTTCTACATTCAGTCCTATAAATCATCAATGGTTAGTTATTTCGTATTTCATAATATAATACAGTGCATTTGGGTAAGATCCTGTGTAGCTGGAAGAACTGTTTTTCAGATGCCTATTTACTAAAATACTTTGAGCAATATCTTTCACCTAACCTAACCAAAGCCTAACCTAACCTAATCTAGTATATTAGTGGGCTAATTACTTACAAACACGGAAAAATCGTGGTATAAACAAATATTTTCCATCTGTCTTTCAATGGTTAATTAGTGCCTAAAGTCTGTAAGCGTTGTTCAAGAACACTCATAAACATATTATGATTTTTTAGGTGATCCAAAATATAAATGTAAGCAAACCTCTTTAAGGGGAGATGGGCGTATTTTTAAGCTTATTGTTATATATATTTATATTGTTTTAGTTTAGTTTCCTCCCTAGACCTCCATCAAGCTGTTTAAAACACTCCCTAGATAAAGATAAATGTGTAAATTTTTCGGTAGAAAAATGTCTCGGCCGAAGGCCGGTTACTCTTCAAATTACAGGATCGCTATCGTTCGCCAGGAAACAATAGACACCTATATGGCACGAAAGGTTTTAATATTGACAAAATAAATGGGGTGTAAAGTAATAAAATCGCCAAACTTATGAGTTGAACGTCTTAAAATCTAAAAACCAACGGGATTAAACACAAGGGAGAAGGTGACCAGAAAGCCCAGCCCATCTCTCCTTAAACAATGCGTCTATCGTTTTGAAATTGAAAATATTTTAGATCCCGGATTGCCTTAGCGCATTTTGCAATATATAATATAGTATCTTGAAACATCCAGCTCGTATGGTAATGTACAGTCGCGGCCATGTAAACTTACCCACCTTCCTCTCCCTCTCCGGGTTCGGTCATTTTGCTTCTATTCTACGTGTCACTAAGGGGAGGAGAGAGGTATGGGTGTGGAGGTGGCGAATGATGGGTGGAGAGGTGGGTGATTTGGAGGTGGAGTGGTGGGTGATGTGGAGGTGGAGTGGAGAAAGTAGTGGTGGGTTAAATAAGTAATACACATTGAGAAATATATTGCCGGTATGTGTTCACACTATCTCAATTAACCCCATCATAAACAGTTGGCATTAGTTTTACAGTATTACATGGCCAAGTATTAACGATTTTATTTTATACCTAGCTTTACTTGGTTTGTGATTAAATGAGTAGTTAGGCGAAGAGGTTAAATGACTTGTTAGGCAAATGGAATACTGTATATAGGACTGAAATATATCTAGCGTCGTATAATTTCCCACCCGTCCACGAACATGATACCTAAATGTATTTCTTGTCCCGATCGCCCTTTAAACACACACGAACACACACACCAACGTGAAGAGGTATTATTTGAATAATTTAGTTGCACTGTAAATAGTTGAAGCTAATAATGCAAATACTATATTAAATTATGATCCCAGTATTACTTGTAGGGAAACCCTCATATAACTATCTGGTTTTGCTTTTGCTAAACCAGTCGTTTACCTAGATCTTTATTATTATCTAGCTAAAGGGGCTATTCTAGCTGTTCTTAACACTATTCCTAATGCATAATTACATGTTATAGTGACACTGGCTGACTGAGAAAAATATTAACATATAGTATCCCAAATTTAAAGATAATATATGTTTATCCACCTCTCTAAAAAATCCCACCACAACTACCCCCACCTCCACAGTGTGGAGATATCTCTTCACCCATCGTTCGCCACAACATGCCTCATTGCTGAGTCTCCTTACGCAGAAACTCCGGCCCATCCTGGGTTCACACGAGTCGTCAACCCCCTTACTATATTTTTAATATTTATTCTTGTGTAGATAGTACTTTTTAGTTTCTATGTGTATGAAGGACACACACGGCAGGTTTCCTGTAACGAGTGTCTCCCCCAAAGTCAAGAGTGACAGAGCCAAACTCAAAGGACGTTGGAGTAAAAATGCCTGGACACACGATGTTAGATATCCTCAAATTGATTATAAACAATATACTACGGAACTACACAATAATTATCGATTTCTAATTAGCCTATATGATTGCTAAAACATAAAAATCTTTCTGATATATCCTTCAAATTACACCCACGTCTTAACATGCACAATGTATTTCTTAATTTCTTACATTATTATGATACTTCGACCTCGACGATATTTTACACTATTGTACACTTATGAGCTTTAGTTTCTACTTGCCTTTCATTTAGTTTTTACAACATTTATGAAAACTTTATTATATTTTAATTTGAGCTCGACGACATTTCACACGATTGTACGTTCCTGAACTTTAGTTTTTACTGTATCGCTTGCAACCCCTTTACTTATGGCTAAACGTTTACTATCGTAAATAATGATCACAAATATATAATTTTTAATTCTTAGACGATCGTATTATCGGTAAAATACTTATATTTCAAGCAAATTAGGTTTGTCGTTGTTTTTAGGATGATGATGGCTATTGTGTAAGCCGAAACGCGTCCCAGTAAAGATGTATGTACCAGCGCTGGTTTTTATATATATATATATATATACGGTATATATATAAATATATATATACCCCGGTATATATATACCGGTATATATATATATATATATATATATATATATATATATATATATATATATATATGTTAGTATAGCCAGGTAATAGATTCTCTTTTAAACAGACGAGGTTAAAGGCAATAGCAGTTTCAGCATTCAGGATTTTATTGTTACAGCTTTCAATAGTTCTAACAATTTTCCTCTGGGGTTCAGAGATGAGGTACAACAGGTTAGCAAAATTCATGGTGGATCCAACGTTTCACAAGTAAACATCTTGCATCTTCAGGGAATGGAGAGGTGATGATTAGAATAGGGACAAAGCATCATATTTATACAAAATTCGAGGATCAAGAATAGGAAGGTGGGCGGAGCTACTGGGTGTGTGGTGGCTGTTCATTGGTGGAAGGCAGTCTGTTCGCGAGACGGGCACTAAATCTTATCGGTGGTTGATTGTTGGCTGTGGGTGGCTGTGATTGGTTGGTGTTGTCAGTTGTGTGCTGAGCGCGGAAGCGTAAGGTAGGGGGGCACGGGGCGAGAGGAAGGGGGGGCAACATGCCTGTAGCGCTTGCCTGAAGGAAGAATTTGAAGGTCTTGTGTTTGGTTGTTGATGCTGGGGTTGAGTGTTTGGATGTATAGAGCTTCTAAAATAGCTAGTCTTCTGGGGTCTGATTCTTTGTAGAGTATGGTGGTTTGTTTGTCTAGGTCGGCGCGAGTTAGGGCAAGATGGTGGGGGGCTTGATAGTGATCTTTTATAGCGCCAGATTGAAGGTGGAGGGTTAGTCGACGGGAAAGGCGAGTCTGTGTCATACCAACATAGGATAGGGGTCCACAGTCCCCAGAGGTGCAAATATGCTGATATATCACATGATCGTCTTTCGGTTGGTTGGTGGAAATGGGGCAGTTACGGAGGACAAGGTTGGAGGTCTTAGGAGATTTGTAGTAAATAATGAGTTTTATTTTATTGTCAGGGTTGGTGGGGAGGACGTTTTTGTGAATTATTTCTTTCATAATGGATTCGTCTGTTGTGTGGTCGGAAGACATGTAGTTTCTGTAGAAAAATTTAATGTTATAGGCCGGGTTGGTGCTAGGGGGGTCTTGTTTGTACCATTTTTCTAGGTGGTGGTTGATGGCATTGGTGACGTCAGTGTTGGAATACCCATTGTTGACTAGGACCTGGGTGAGCCTTTCCAGTTCATTGTGTGTGTCATTCCAGGTGGTGCAATGGGTGAGGGCTCTCCTGACATAGGCGGCGATGGTGGACTGATGGTAACGTTTAGGGCATTCACTTTCCCCATTAAGACATTGGCCATTGTTAGTAGGTTTGGTGTACACTGTAGTTTTGAAGCCGTGGTCGTGGAGGGAGACAAGGAGGCCGAGGAAGGGTAGATGTCCATCGTTGGTTTCTTCGTATGTGAAGTTGAGTCCGGAGGCGGCCTCAACTCAGGGACCTCCAGCAGCGCTTCATGGCCGCCTCCGGACTCAACTTCACATACGAAGAAACCACCGATAGACATCTACCCATCCTCGACCTCCTTGTCTCCCTCCACGACCACGGCTTCAAAACTGCAGTGTACACCAAACCTACTAACAATGGCCAATGTCTTAATGGGGAAAGTGAATGCCCTAAACGTTACCATCAGTCCACCATTGCCGCCTATGTCAGGAGAGCCCTCACCCATTGCACCACCTGGAATGACACACACAATGAACTGGAAAGGCTCACCCAGGTCCTAGTCAACAATGGGTATTCCAACACTGACGTCACCAATGCCATCAACCACCACCTAGAAAAATGGTACAAACAAGACCCCCCTAGCACCAACCCGGCCAATGACATTACATTTTTCTACAGAAACTACATGTCTTCCGACCACACAACAGACGAATCCATTATGAAAGAAATAATTCACAAAAACGTCCTCCCCACCAACCCTGACAATAAAATAAAACTCATTATTTACTACAAATATCCTAAGACCTCCAACCTTGTCCTCCGTAACCGCCCCATTTCCACCAACCAACCGAAAGACGATCATGTGATATATCAGCATATTTGCACCTCTGGGGACTGTGGACCCCTATCCTATGTTGGTATGACACAGACTCGCCTTTCCCGTCGACTAACCCTCCACCTTCAATCTGGCGCTATAAAAGATCACTATCAAGCCCCCCCACCATCTTGCCCTAACTCGCGCCGACCTAGACAAACAAACCACCATACTCGACAAAGAATCAGACCCCAGAAGACTAGCTATTTTAGAAGCTCTATACATCCAAACACTCAACCCCAGCATCAACAACCAAACACAAGACCTTCAAATTCTTCCTTCAGGCAAGCGCTACAGGCATGTTGCCCCCCTTCCTCTCGCCCCGTGCCCCCCTACCTTACGCTTCCGCGCTCAGCACACAACTGACAACACCAACCAATCACAGCCACCCACAGCCAACAACCAACCACCGATAAGATTTAGTGCCCGTCTCGCGAACAGACTGCCTTCCACCAATGAACAGCCACCACACACCCAGTAGCTCTGCCCACCTTCCTATTCTTGATCCTCAAATTTTGTATAAATATGATGCTTTGTCCCTATTCTAATCATTACCTCTCCATTCCCTGAAGATGCAAGATGTTTACTTGTGAAACGTTGGATCCACCATGAATTTTGCTAACCTGTTGTACCTCATCTCTGAACCCCAGAGGAAAATTGTTAGAACTATTGAAAGCTGTAACAATAAAATCCTGAATGCTGAAACTGCTATTGCCTTTAACCTCGTCTGTTTAAAAGAGAATATATATATATATATATATATATATATATATATATATATATATATATATATATATATATATATTGACTGATGATAAACAAAGTAAGAGAAAATAGATAATCAATTATTGTTTTCGAGTTCGAAAGGATATAGTACGGATATGTTTTACAATATTTTTAATCTTAAAAGGTAGTGTGGCTAAAATAGTTCTGATGATCCCCCCTTAATATGAACATACATCGTTTTTATTCGTTTTATAAGTCAGTTTGTGATGCATAATTGTGACTACTACTAACGTCGCCCCCATTTATATCTATTATGAACTCAGTCGAGACAATAAAAGTTTATCATATTGCATAATTCATAACTTGGCTTTAATGGTTCGAAGATTCATATGGGTGTATACCTCTGAGTGCTAACCATTGCCCACGAGTATATTAATAGATTAGTGATAAGAAAACAAAATAATAATTTTCCATTACCAAATTTCGTATATTTGCTGTTATCAGGGTATATAAGGAATGAAAATAAAGGTTCAGAGGTACAAGGAATCAATGGTGTATAATGCCAGTCCTGCTGCTAAATTAGAAGCACTTGCGGTGGACAATGCCGGGGCCGGACTCGTCGTACTCCTCCTTGGTGATCCACATGGCCTGGAAGGTGGATAGAGAGGCCAGGATGGATCCACCGATCCATACGGAGTACTTGCGCTCAGGAGGAGCAATGATCTTGATCTTGATGGTAGCAGGAGCCAGAGCTGTGATTTCCTTCTGCATACGGTCAGCAATACCAGGGTACATGGTGGTGCCACCAGAGAGAACATTGTTGGCGAACAGGTCCTTCCTGATATCAATGTCGCACCTCATGATGGAGTTGTAGACGGTCTCGTGGATGCCAACAGATTCCATACCCAGGAAGGAAGGCTGGAAGAGAGATTCAGGACAGCGGAAGCGTTCATTACCTATTGTGATTACTTGCCCATCAGGAAGTTCATAAGATTTTTCAATAGACGATGAAGCTGCTGCAAGATTCATTTCATTTTCAAAGTCAAGGGCGACATAGCAAAGTTTTTCTTTGATGTCACGAACGATTTCTCGCTCAGCCGTGGTGGTGAAGGAATAACCACGCTCTGTCATGATCTTCATCAAGTATGCAGTCAGGTCACGACCAGCCAGATCAAGACGAAGGATGGCGTGAGGAAGACAATAACCTTCATAGATGGGAACGACATGAGTAACACCATCTCCAGTATCCAGCACAATTCCAGTGGTACGGCCTGAAGCATATAAGGACAGCACGGCCTGGATTGCCACGTACATAGCAGGTGTGGCAAATGTCTCAAACATGATCTGGGTCATCTTCTCACGGTTGGCCTTGGGGTTGAGGGGAGCCTCAGTGAGGAGGACGGGGGATTCCTCAGGAGCAACACGAAGTTCGTTGTAGAAGGAGTGATGCCAGATCTTCTCCATGTCGTCCCAGTTGGTAATGATGCCGTGCTCGATGGGGTACTTGAGAGTCAGGATACCTCTCTTGCTCTGGGCCTCATCACCGACGTAGGCGTCCTTCTGACCCATACCGACCATCACACCCTGGTGACGAGGACGGCCGACGATGGAGGGGAAAACAGCACGGGGAGCGTCATCGCCGGCAAAACCGGCCTTGACCATGCCGGAGCCATTGTCCACAACCAGAGCAGTAGCATCGTCGTCACACATGTTGATGATTGAGCTGGAAGACATGACAAATACAAAATATAATTAGAAAAAGTGACAGACTAGTTCATTTTTGTTTCCGAACGACTAACGCTTATTACTGATTGTGCATTATGAATTATGTGAAACTTGGTTTCTTTCATGGTTATAGCACATAGACTCACAGTAACTAAATACAAAACAATATATTTCAATTATATTATTATATTATGTTGGATTGTGTTTTGTCAAGTAAGAGTATATATAATTGTAAATCGGTGAACACTAAATTATATTGCAAAATATAAATACATCTATACACCTCCATAAACTCATTGTGAATTATTGCTTAATTATATGAAATAGGCCATAGTTGAATGAGGTATACGAAACACGGTCAATCAATGGTCAATGGATCTCCGGGTCGACCGTTTTGATTTCGGTTAAATTATCAGCACATTTGACTCTTATCGATTGTCGGTATTACAAAAGAAAACGTCGAATCATGTCATAATAGAAGCTTATTTTATTCGGGGCTTGGATTATTATTATTTTTTGTTATCTGTAATCCACTTCCTGGCTATTTATTCATAAGATTGTTTATTTATTGATTGTTCGAGCAGTAATTAGTTAACGACAGTGTAAAGATGCTGATTCATTTTAAATACAAAGACGATACAGAGGATATAATGCATGTACGCAGATGTAAGTCACCAAATTAATATTGCGGCCTCATTATAACTAAAGTTAGGGGCTTGCTACGTAAAGCATATATCCCCGTCACGCCGGCATTCCGGATGGTAGGGATGCATGCATATCTTCATAGCAAAATATGCGTTGTAAACTGTTGTGAGTATGCGCATCATTAATTAAAATCCTAATAAACATGCATTTTTATTTCAACTCTTAAAAAGAATCTGAAGGTAGTGCAAAGGGGTAATGGGAATGTATAGCGTCTAAATTAATAACAACTAATTTTATTATTAATCATAATACATTACATCAATTATTATAGTTACCATACTAAATTTCATATATATCCATTCTTATGTTACCAAGCTACATTTTGAAAAATAATAAATAAATAAATAAACCGACAATAGCCATGCAGGAACGCTCGCTTGACTGAAAATGACAGCCACAACTTAATTACTGTAAGGAATGCTTTGCTAAGGAATTACTTTAATTAAGCTGCCAGAGGTCAGGCTTATCCCTTTATCACCATAATAAGTTGGGTTTTCTTATTCCTGGTAATCTGAGTCCACAAGTATAATTTCTATATCAGTACAAAGTTTGCACTTTAGAAGGAGGATCATCCTCAAGCCTCACCTTCCCCTTCTTTATTAACTTCATATTTTGATTCTGATACATATAGGCCCAGTTGGGTGGAAGGATGGTCAACACCAGATGATCCGGCATTTTGGGATTATTTTGGCGCTTTTCTTAAGTCATTATCATTGGGTGTTTTAATGATTTTCTTCTTTAGTTCGATATTATTTTTACTTTTCCACATAAACAAACTTGCATATGTTTCGGATGAAATTCTCGCTATTGCTCATCAGGAAAAAAATCGACACCTGAATGGAACGAAACGTCTTATAATCGCCAAGGTAATGGCACAAAGTGTCATAGTCGTCAATTACAGTAATGGGGTTAAACAAAATTCAAGACCACCCTGTGGTGGATTCAGTTAAAGCACATGAATGATCGTCCTAAAAGCCTGAAACTATCATTATGCTATGGAATTTAGGCAAATGGGCCCACAATCCCACAATTAAGAAATCACCTTAACTTTTAGCACGATTAAGTGTGTTATATAATTATCACTGTATATAATTGGAAGATATTAGCATTTCAATTAGTGTCCACGAATGGTAATAATTGACTCTAGTTTTAATAAATTAATATTTAATGTTTACAACTGACAAGATCTCAAGGAATGTAATATTTGCCTAAATATTTGTGAAATAATTGAATTGTCAATTACTTTTCCTTTGCAGTCTGATCGAAGCTGTAGCTGCTAGGATATAAACATTGCCAAAATGTTAAAACTATTTGAATTTATGATTAACATAATTTCTTTCTTATATCATTCATATCATTTATCGCAACATTAATAGTTCATTTCTACTAACAAAAAATCATTTGGGTCTCATAATTTACTCTTCAGAATTTCGTTTATGAATTTAACAAATTATCTTTAAACTATATAAAACGTTAATAAAAAACACTTTTCCGCCATTAAATTTGTAATATGTCTGATGCGAGAAGACACACCACGTATATATTGCATAGCTTCCCCTTATTTACGAACGTTTATTAATTAAACACTTTGGAATTGAGTTAAGTATATACTAATTATCAGGTATAGAATTATGAAGCTAGACTTAGCTAAGAAATTAGCCATATTTAATACTTTGAAAATAACCGACTAGGTTTAAAAGGGTTATGCAATAATCATACGAAGGAGATAAATGAATTATTGTTTCTACATATGAAGAGTATTAAATAAATATATTTCAAGTTATAGCACACAGTTCATTACTTCATTCTAGGAAAAACTAATCGATTACAGTGTACACTCGGATTCCATAGTCTCTAGCCCACTCTGGAGAATTCCTGGACCACCTATGTTTTTCTCTATGCAATTATATCTTTTCTGGATTACATTTTGGATAGAACTCGCTTTTCAATAAATAGTATATATTGTTTTGTAGTTGATTTATAGAACATTCTATTAATAAATTCGTGTCCAGAGATATGCTTCCATAACTAGAAATGGGTCAAGTCCACGAATGTTCATGAATGGGTTAGAGACTATGGTATGCGAGTGTACATTATATTGTGACAAGGATGGCTTCAATAGTGTACGTACAGTATAGTGCCGTATGTCTCACAGCTTCACACGTATCATATATTTTTTTCACCAACCAACTTCACTTCTAAACTCAATTAATGAAATCAACAAATACATGTGGCACTCCAAGGACTCGAACCTAGGATACTCACAACGAAATTCCGCGCATTTATGCATTACACTATCAAGACACTATGATCAATAGGCGTGAATACAAGACAATAAAGCCACTTCACACAAACTCAATTCACGGGTGATTTAGATTTTCTTGGGCGTCTTAACCCTTTAAAGATCCGTTACGCATTTAAATGCTGTTTTCTGGCTATTATTAGACGATTTTCTTCAGATTGGGAAGGGTTTATGGAAGTGAGAGGGTTAATTGAGATAGTCTTTACCCTTAGAATGTCCACAGATCCTTCCTAAGTTGTATACCATCGTCTAATGATAGCCAGAATAAAGACAATATGCGTCATAATCTTCAAAGGGTTAAAGGGAGATGGTTCACTTTTTGGTCAATATTTTCATGTATATATTTTTCTACTTTCCTCCCTAGACCTTCATCAAAATTAAAAAAAAAAAAAAAATCACACAAAAAACAACAGCCCCAGGATCCCCCTTCAAGATAAATGTGTGTATTTTCCGGTAGAAAATGTCCCTGCCGAAGGCCGGTTACTCCTATAATTACAAGCTCGCTATCGCTCGCCAGGAACAAAAATAGACACCTAAATGTCACGAAAGGTCCTAATATTGAGACGAAATAGGGTGAAATGTCTTAAAATCACCAAACTAATGAACGAAAGATCATAAAATTGACAACGAAATGGGGCGAAAGGTGTTAAAATCGTCAAACTAATGGGGCGAGCGTCTTAAAATCTCAAAACTAATGGGGCTAAACATGAGGGAAAAGGGGAGCCAGACAACCGGCCCCCACCCCTTAATATCACCATGTCCACGTACAGTACAGCAGTGAAGGCGTATCCTGAGTCTGAAGTACACTAAGGCAACCACTCCCTCCTTGGTCTCTTATATACCAACAAGAGGGCAGTCGCAATTGGTTATAAGGCCGTCAGTTGACTCATTAGCCTGTATAGATATTTGCTATACCAAAGATGTGTCACTTATAGACTTTATAGTATTTCAGTAGCAGTTGTAAGGGGTCTACCGCATATATTTTCTGGTTAGCTCTGAAATTACATCAACAAGGAGTTGAGACATATATTAACTGTGTGATTTAGTATGTTGGAATTATATCTAAATATCATGTATCATTCAGAAGCCCTTGTTATAAATTTACATGGGAGAGTGACAAGCGGCTATCTGTGCCAAGACGGACGGAGATCCACAGGAATGAAAAAAGGCTGACGTGAAGCAAAACATTTGATGCGACGCCAAGTGAACCACCGCGAATATGGCTCCATAAGGCTTCACAAACTGGCTTCAATGCAACACATGTCTCGACTCTTAGCTTATTAGCCCAGTATCTAATGAGGTTAGAGACATTCATATCATAAAATGCGTCTTGTGATCCAAATGTTTACATTAAAATTAAAGCAAACTACATAATCCTTAATATACAAGAGCTCGGTTATAACTGCATCGAAATCCCAAGTAATCATTCAGTACACATGAAAACATGTGGTTTGATAATTAGTAAACAAATTGAGGACTACTGAGTACACATATTCCGATAGATTAACAGTAACACATTACTCAACCCTACACATCATCTTATTTTTTTTTCTATGTGAGTGAGGGAGACAAAAGGCAGAACTGGCTCTGTCGAGTGCCTCCCCCAGAATTGAAAGAGTGACAGGGCCAAAATCAAGGGACGTTCGAGCCAAAATGCCTGGACACACGGAGTTTGAAGCAATATAAGTCATTGGAAGAGGGAAAGACTGATTCTGGGAGAGAGTTCCAGAGCTCAGCAGTTGAATAGAAGAAAAACTGAGAATAACGTTTCACTCTTGGGTAGTACACATAACTTGTAATATAAGAAAGTAATAAATAACAAATGATGATGGCTACACCTACAGTATATACAATTAGCACTACAATAACTTTATTTTAGTTTAAATATTTGATTGACAACATTGTAATTAGTTACATGGGCTGTTTGAAGCGACGATTAATTGACCAATGCATACCACATTAGACAATTCATAAGATAATTGGACGACCGGTGTTCATGAGCAAATTGTCAGTCTAACCAAGTAATAAGAATATAGCTATCTATTTATCTAGCTTCTGTAATATTGATTTATAACGTTTTATTTGCAATGCAAATGACATTAAGTGTAGATATGAAGTGTTCTCAGAATATCGATCATGTTTAAGTTACATCCACTATGCAATCTATCTATCTATCTATTGCCCGACGCCGTGATCCCCGAAGGGGTGGCCACGAACGAACCGCCCCCATGCACCTCTGTCCCCAGTCAGTCGACGCCCCACCCCCCAACCAGCACCGCCTTCGTTCATGTACTTCCTCACTCCATCCTTCCACCTCATATTCGGTCTACCTCTCCCTCTCTGTCCTTCCACCTCGCTCTCGTACACTATGCAATGTGAAGCTTTAATATGTTACTTTACTTGTAAACCGAAAGAGAGGTGGAAGGATGGAGTGAGGAAGTATATGGATGAAGGCGGTGCTGGTTGGGAGGAGGGGCGTCGACTGGCTGGGGACAGAGATGCATGGGGGCGGTTCGTTCGTGGCCACCCCTTCGGGGATCACGGCGTCGGGCAATAGATAGATAGATAGATTGCATAGTGGATGTAACTTAAACATGATCGATATTCTGAGAACACTTCATATCTACACTTAATGTCATTTGCATTGCAAATAAAACGTTATAAATCAATATTACAGAAGCTAGATAAATAGATAGCTATATTCTTATTACTTGGTTAGACTGACAATTTGCTCATGAACACCGGTCGTCCAATTATCTTATGAATTGTCTAATGTGGTATGCATTGGTCAATTAATCGTCGCTTTAAACAGCCCATGTAACTAATTACAATGTTGTCAATCAAATATTTAAACTAAAATAAAGTTATTGTAGTGCTAATTGTATATACTGTAGGTGTAGCCATCATAATTTGTTATTTATTACTTTCTTATATTAAAAGTTATGTGTACTACCCAAGAGTGAAACGTTATTCTCAGTTTTTCTTCTATTATTCTTCAATAGATTGATAGATAGACTTGTATTTAACTTCTTGAGTACAAAACAATGATTGTATATTTGCACTATTATTTGCACTATATTCCTAGACATTAATATATTAGAATAACAATTTCAGGATACTCATGATTTAGCGCAGGACTGGATATCACAAGCCATTGACCATCCTTATGAAAGTGAACTGCTTTCTGGTTGCAATAGCTATCAACATTAACAAATACTGCATGATGCATTCTAACTTCCCCACTTCATGTCTTTTTATTATCATGGGCATATTAGTCGTGTTTCTGCTCTGAACGAGTATAGGAGGTATACTGACTCTCTCTCTCTGACATAGAACCACGAATGATAACACGTTGACTGCGATCGGTAATATATGACTGGAGAAGCAAGGGTGCCTCTCCTTAAACCTTTGAGTACCAGCGATGTGCATTATATTGTATTTTAGCTATATTTAGACAATATTTTGCAGCTTAGGAAGGTTCTGTGGTAGTTAAAAGGGTTGGTTGAGATAGTTTGAAGCCTTATTATTGCTAGGGGTCCTTCCTAAGACGAGTAAAATTGTCAAATAGTTGCCAGAATATAAGGAAGAGGACGTCACCGGTACTGCACAGGTTAATTGATGGCTAGATATGAGCCACACTGAGAATCCAAAATCTTACCAAGTCCTATCAATGACATTAAGTACAAAGGAGTACAAAGGAAATCAAGCAACAACAGATCTAGTGACTCTTCTAGGCTGCTTGTCCTCCAAAACACTGAGGATGAAGTGTCCAAACAGTGGTTTAGAGTGGGTAAGGGAACATTGGAAAGGGAATTACTGCCCTGGAACTAATGTCCGTGGCAGGATTAGGAAGTTAGTAGGGGACAGATGGGTTAGTAACTGAGGGGGGGATAAAATAAAGTTATTCATTTACAAACGCAGTCAGTCGCGGGTTTGATGCGAGATATTTGTCTAGGCGGAGTTTAAATGAATCAACGGTGATGCAGTCTATAACGTTTCGGGGAAGCCCATTCCACAAGTTGACAACTCGATTGAAGAAGAAATTCTTAGATTCATGTGAGTTAAAAGATTTACCAATAATTTTACAACCGTTTCCCCGCGTGTAATTAGATTGGTCGATAGTGAAGTACTTACTACAGTTCATATTGTCGATGCCTTTGATGATTTTGAACACTTGAATTAAGTCACCTCTTAATCTGCGCTGGGTTAAAGGAAATAGATTTAATTCTCTAAGACGCTCTTCGTATGGTTTGTTCTTTAGGCTAGGTATCATTTTGGTAACTCTACGTTGAACTCGTTCTAGCTTGTTTATATCTTTTTGGTAATAAGGGCACCAGGATTGAACGCAGTATTCCAGAAGAGGGCGGACTAAGGAATTGTAAAGGGTTAGGATAACTTCTTTGGATTTATGCTCAAATGACCTGCCTATAAAGCCAATTATTTTGTTTGCCTTCTTAACAACTTCTGAACATTGTTGACTCGGTTTTAGGTTACTCGATATTGTTACTCCCAGATCGGTTTCTCTGTTTACATTCTTAAGCTGAGTGCCATTCATCGAATAGTTTGCTTTCTCATTTAGGTATCCGATATGTAGTACTTTACATTTATCCGCATTGAAACTCATTTGCCAAATTTGGGCCCAACATGACAATTTATCTAGATTGTGTTGTATATCATCAACTTGTTCTTTTGAGAGTACGCTATTTGCAATTTTTGTATCGTCAGCAAATTTTGAGATTGTACAGGTGAGACCCTCATCTACAGTATGTCTTTGATGTAAATTAGAAAGAGAATTGGTCCCAGTACGGATCCCTGGGGTACCCCGCTACTTACATTGGTCAATTTAGATGTCTTACCGTTTATGACTACTCTTTGCTTTCTGTCGCTGAGCCCAATTTTCTATCCATTTCAACACACCGTCTTGTATTCCATGCGCTTTTAGTTTTAACAGTAAACGTTTGTGGGGAACTTTGTCAAAGGCCTTTTGAAAATCAAGGTATATAATATCTACAGCTTTACTCTCATCGTAGAGGTTGAGGATATCGTGGAAGAAGTCTAAGAGGTTTGTTAAACAGGAACGTTTTTTACGAAAGCCGTGTTGAGTATCTTTAAGTATGTTATTTTCCTCTAAGTGATTTACGAGTCTGTCTCTTATGACCGTTTCTAGCATTTTACATACAACTGAGCTTAAGCTAATTGGACGATAGTTAATGGGTAGGGATTTGCTGCCTTTTTTGAATATCGGTGTTACGTTGGCTAGCTTCCACTGATCAGGCATAGTTCCAGACTGCAAGGATTTATTGAATAGTAATGTCAGTGGTTTGGAGAGCTCATCCTTAGCTTCCTTTAGAACTCTAGGCGAGATTGTATCAGGTCCAGACGTTTTATTTACCTTGAGTTTATCTAAACAATTCAATACTTCTCTCTCTCTGTAACGGTGATATTGCTTAGAACATCTGAATTATCAATCTGAATCGGCGATGGTGTAGGGATATCACTGAGGTCTTCTGTTGTAAAAACTGATGCAAAGAAGGTATTGAGGGCATTACTCATTTGTACTTCGTCTTTGGTGTATTCTCCATTTTCATCGACTAACGGTCCAACAGTTGAAGTAACTACTTTTTTCTTTCTGATATAACTATAGAATTCTTTCGGGTTTGTTTTACTTTGATTCGCAATATGTAACTCTAAGGTCTTTTTACTTTGCTTAATTAACTTTTTGGCTTTGCGTCGTAGCTCTACAAATTTCACCCGTTCTTCGTCATTTTGAAAGGATTTTAATCTACCATTAGCAAATTTTTTTAGCAAGCAGGCAGTTTGAAATATCTTTATTCCACCATTTGGGCTTATTATTATGGCCTGGACGCCGTATTTTCGATGGTATGCAGTCTTGCACTGCTTTTAGCTAAGTGGTTTCGAATAACTTACAAGATGTATTTATGTCGTTATTGTTAATTAAATAGCTCCAGTCAGTTTCTTTAAACATAGCTCTAAGTTTATGGAAGTTTGCTTTCTTGAAATTAGGGACTTTTTCGATGCTACTATTTGGTTCGTTACTAGTAAAGTTTAAAGTGAAAGTTATCGTACGATGGTCGCTGTTACTGAATTCATTACCAACATTCAAATTCTCTATTAATTCTTCTTTTGTTGCAAGTACAATGTCAAGAACATTATTACCACGGGTCGGCGTTCGAACAAATTGATAAAGCGAACTCTCTTGCAAGTTCGTATACAAGTCATGTCCGGAGTGTGAAGTAAGAGTATCGCCCCACTTGGTCACAGGTAAATTTAAAGTCGCCAAAAATTACGGTATCTTGTGAGTTACTTACATCTGCAATTTGTTCGTAAATTTCTCGGTCAGTTTGCACTGATTGAGCTGGAGGTCTGTATATTAACGCAAGTATTATTTGTGTACCTTTATTATTCTTTATTAGCACAAAAGATGTGTCGACGTTCACAATTTGAGGTTTTGACAAGAGGGTAGGGTTAAGAGTTTCTTTGATATACATGTAAAGTAAAACGCCACCTCCATTTCTATTAATTCGGCTTTTCTCAAACATTACATAACCGGGAAGTGAATACTCTGCTAAAAAGTCTCTATCTTCTGTATTGAGCCAAGATTATGTTATGCCAATCACATCATAATTTTCTGTAAACACTAGCTCTTCTAAATCTGAAAATTTATTGCGTATGCTTACGAGCGTTTGCATAGAAAACCTTTAAATTTGTTATTTTAGATCTCACGGAACGGAACGCTCTTTAATAATATTTTTGGTTCTTGTCGGATCTACGTTTATGTTCATGGCTGTCCTCGGTCCTCGCTGTCTTCGGTCCTTATCGCTGGTGGTCCTCGGTTGCCTCTGTTTTTTGCTTGGCGTTGGATGATTTATGTCACTGCTGCTTCTTCTCGGATGGCGTTTTTTGATCCATGGCTGCGGACTGCTTCGTGTAGGAGACGACCCATGCGTGCTGAACCCACAGGGTTTAGATGAGTGCCATCCTTGCGGAACAGAGTAGGCTGGTTGTAGAAGTTGTCCCAGAGGTTGATGAATTCAACTTCTTCCTTCAGACACAACTATTTTAGTCGGCTATTTGTGCTGAAGGCCTTGTCCTAGAATTTGTCAGGTGCGTCGATCTTGGGGAGAATGCCTGAGATTATGATATTCCTTGACTTGTTTTTGTAGTGCTGGATCATCTTGCGATATTTCTCCATCAACTCTTCGGATCTGGATTAAGGGGGGAGGGGCCGGGTTTTCTGGTCCCCCTTCTTTCTCATGTTTAGCTGGACGTATGTGAATGGATACACTTGGTCGACAACTTCAATTCACTCTTGTCACATATGCTAACACTCGTACGTTCGATTCATGTGATAAATTAATTAAAATAAAGCACACATATTAATCGAGCCCATTCAAAAGTTTAAATTTGCTTAACAATGTGATCAGAGATGAACAGGTAGAAACAGTAAGGATTGTAATATATTAAATTGATAGACACTACAAGATTATCCGTTGGTCACTATTGCCCCATATCTAACCACCAATCATACACATTTGAACACATATTATCGGAAGTGTGGTTTCGTGGGCGCGGCTATAGTCTTCGCTGTAAGTAGGCGAGAAATCATGACCTCTATCCTCTGTAACTCAAAAAGGGCTATGGCAAATTAGCTGTAAATTTCCACATCTATTTCTTGACTGACTCTTCCCAAATGGTAGAACTATTTGCCTGATTTCTCGTCGTTTTTGAGTTATAGATGTTAGAGGTCATGATTTATCGCCTACTTACAGCGAATAGGTCAACATAGCATTTTGTCTTGGAAAAAAAAAATCTATTTTAGCATATGTTTAGTGTTCGTAATGTCAACAGCAAATTCAAAGCATGTAAGTTCATAATTTAGACATGTCAACTGAAAATTCAAAGTATGGTAGTTCATAATTTAGAGAGCTTTTCAACCGTCAACATCCTTATAAATGATCAGCAAACGATTATTTCGAAGTTTGTGAAAGTGAATCGGCGAAAGGCAATGCAGTGAACAAATGTTATATGTAATATTTGAATAATCGACATAAATGACTCAATGATTATCAATGACAAAGTATAAGATAATAATACTGTACAAATAAATGAATAGGGACTTGCTTGGAAGTTGCACATTATATTTAACATTAATTTGAGCAACCTAGGCTATTGCTAGCTTAACACAATTAATTAATTATAAAGATAGAAAAGTTTACCTGGTATGATAAGAGTATGTTGTATGTGTGTGTGGGGGGGGGGGGGGGGCGTCGGCTCGGATTAAAGGTGAAAGAGGTCGGAAGAAAATGGAATCAACCTTGTGTGATCTAGTCTGCCTTTTGAAGATTGTTGTGTATTTTGGGGGGTAATTGTTACGAAATGCGACCTTTTCTGATTTGGTGTTAGCGAAATTAGTACTTCTAAATTACATTAGCTTGATTACTCCTACCATATGGCAGCAGGTATATTTTTTACACTTAGCAAATCTTCATGTAGATTAATGAAGAATTGATATGTCCACCAATATATATATATATATATATACAGTATATATATATATATATATATATATATATATATATATATATATATATATATATATTATTTAATGGCCCTACTTTTATGTTCCGAATACAATGTTAAAGGGGAGGTCTAATGAATCAGAGTGTACAGGATATTGTAGAACTGCAAGATATAGGCATCATATCTTCACAAATCCAAGCTTGTAATGAACTCGAAAACTGGACAGTTAGTTTACAAGTTGAATGCAAACGACTAGTCCACAGCCTTTCCCTTTGTAAATTTAAACCCAATTTCACCAATTAAAAAAAAACTACTTAGCCTACACGTTTTAGAATAAAGCCAGTCTAAGATATCAAAATTCAAGAATGCAAAAATGATAGAGAAATACACTATCAGAAGGTTCAGGAAACCATATACCCTCCAAAAGAATTCTGATCCATATTTGAGAATATATTGAATAGTTGATTACCTTGGCCTAACAAGTAAGTCACAAACAACTGCTATACATTGTACATTTCAATACCCGACGGTCAACTCCTAGTAGTAGTAAATTGATATGAAACAAAATAAAAAATAATGGCTGAGCTGTATATCAAAACGGCTGAGAGACATGCTTTTCACGTTACATACAGTAGTTAAAATTTGCAGGGTGTATACTTATTTACATATGTTATGCGTTCATATATATATATATATATATATATATATATATATATATAGAGAGAGAGAGAGAGAGAGAGAGAGAGAGAGAGACATCCTGTATTTCGCTCTTGACTCACACCGACATAACAACCTTGAAACGGGCAACTGCAAGCTTCCTGGCGTAATATGGCCAGTGAGAGGAGCGAGGTGGAGTAGACTTCAGGCTGACGGGAATAGAGCTTGTGTATGTTGGAGATTTACATAGATTTTCATAGATACACTGGCCACACAGACCTTACGATCCAAACGAGGTGGTCAGGACTTAATTATAGTAGAGATGGCATATCCGATAGAAAAGGAAAGTTGAAGGAAAAGTTAGAAAAGAGGAAGGCTCTCTCCCCACCCTCCGTTTCCTCCGGCAATTACCGTACATGAAAAAGTTGGAAGTGATTAACCTTGCTGGGCTTCGAAATCCCCAGAAGGAATTTACAGGAAAGATTGGAAAAAAAGAAAGGGAAAACAAATAAGAAATTAAAAAACAAAAACAAAAATCATGCAACCCTTCGCCTTAGCAGCATGTACATTTTGGGGTTAATTGGAATCATCCAACCCATCACCCTTAGTAGTATGTACATATTTAGTGATGTTTATTATTCTTATTTTTTATTTGTGTATTATTTTTTTTCTTTTCTAACGCTCTCTTCAGCTGAACAAATAATAACGGTGATAATTACTGCCTACTCCATACCAATTTTTCTGTGGTATGAGTCTAGATTTTTCTTAAATGTATCTATAGAGGAGCTGTCTATTACTTTATTTGGAAGTTTGTTCCACTCATCAAGAGAGAGAGAGAGAGAGAGAGAGAGAGAGAGAGAGAGAGAGAGAGAGAGAGAGAGAGAGAGAGAGAGAGAGAGAATACTAGTGGAATGTGATCTGGGATGGAGAGAAGTGCCAGTCGATGCGTATAATGAGGGACGGGAAATGACTCTTGTGTTGGTAGGAAGAGCGGGTTTTAATAAAGAGAGGCGAGAGTGCTAAGCATAGAAAATTGTTAATGCAGGACAACTATGGTTATATATTTAAGTTTCTTTGACTTCCCTTGCCCTTAATAACTTACAACTATTTCTTGACATTCTTTCGTACAGTAATGAGTTGCGTTCCTGGGTTTATTTGTAAATTAATTGGTGGGTTGGTGAAAACTAATATGAATAATGCCCTTAAATTAATATGCGTTCAGCAATACTTGGGTGGCTGTCTAAGGTTATTGATATTTGTATGAATGAAGTTAGAATTAGGGTGATCAGGATAAGCACTGTGCTTAAAACAAGGATTTGTGTAGTTTTAATCTGACAATACTATATATTATGTTAAGCTTCCATACATTAGATGGGTCTTTGGCCAAGTAAGACATCGAATTAGAGACATTAGTCCTCTTTGTGATTTTTTTTCTTCTTGTTTATGGAAAATGCTGTATCGTATAAATAAGTCGATGAACTGTGCTTTGTGAATACAAGTGGGAAAGCGGGAAACCGGGTCCGAGTCTTGGGGGTGGGATAGTGAAGCACGAAGGCGAAGCAGCTCCATATACTGTATATGCGAAGGCAAGATGGCAAAGGCTGGTTGCAACTTCACACGTCTCACTCCCAAGACTGGAACGAGACTTCACCGTGTTGCACGGTTGAATGTACACTCGGATACCATAGTCTTTAACCCACTCATAAGTATTCGTGGACTTCACCTATTTCTATTCATGGAAGTATATCTCTGGCAACGAATGTATTAATATAATTTTCTATACATCAGCTACAAAACTATATATACTATTTATTGAAAAGCAAATTATATCCAAAAATCAATCCACATTGTTATAATTGCATAAAGAAAAACATTGGGTATCTACGAATTCTTATGAGTGGGCTAGATACTATAGTATCAGAGTGTACAGGTTCTCAGCCTGGATGGCAACACTGTAAGAGTAAGAATGGAAAGATATTTGCAGGTTGTGGGAGAGGAGCAAGATTGCCTGGAAAACGAGCCTTGAGAGTTAATATATGTAGAAGGATTATCGAGATGGTTGGATGTAATTAACATAACGAAAGATGGTAAAATGATGAGAATATGAAAGCTAGGGATGAATGGACATGAGTAGTGAGACGAACGAGATAAAAAGATAGCTGGTAGAAGTAGGAGAAAATTAGTGCTAGGGATGGAAGGATGTGAATATTAGGACGAAGGAGATAAACTGCTGAATGATAGAAGGATAAGAGCACGAGGGATAGAGACGGATGGATGTGAGTAGTAGGACGAATGAGATAGAATGATTAGTGGTAGAATTGAGATAAATCATGCTAGGGGTGAATGGATAGCATAGTGAGACGGAGATAGAATGTAAAGTGGTAACATGAAGAGGGCATGAGGGGCAGGGATGTGAGGCGGTGAGAGAATGAACCAAGATGAAGGAGGGCATGAGGTTATAACTTCTTACCAAACATGGTCATAAAGCTGGGCGTGGGTGGGGTAAGAGAGAGAGAGAGAGAGAGAGAGAGAGAGAGAGAGAGAGAGAGAGAGAGAGAGAGAGAGAGAGAGAGAGAGAGAGAGAGAGAGAGAGAGAGAGAGAGAGAGAGAGAGAGAGAGAGAGAGAGAGAGAGAGAGAGAGAGAGAGAGAGAGATGCATCATAACAATCGCTATGCGAGTACTTTGTTTATCAACATTTTCTTGAAATAGTAACTTAATAATTTTGTTTAAATTAAAATTAAATTAAATTGACCAAACTTGTTTTTTTGTTACCCAATATAGCAGTGTACGTGGGTTTATAGGCGTTCCATACCCTATCTTTACTTGACGCCCGTGGAACTCGAGAAAAAAGAAGAATTTGATCTAGCGATAACAAATACCGACCAGTCACAATATATACCTGGGTTCGATCCCAGCCCAAGCGGACATTTAGTGGGTGTTGTAGTACATCCTAGCATGTTTCACATGCTTGCACCCAGTCGGGAGACACCTCGACGACGTATACAGACTAATAACACACTAACTTAACAAATCCACTCCAACAGCTTCCTCTCTCTCCAACACCCCTTCTCCCCTCTCTACACTCTTCAGAAAAATAGGAACAGTAGAATGTAGAAACGAGGGGCCGTTGTAAAGGCTTATCACTCAATACCTTCACCTCATCTGATATATATATATATATATATATATATATATATATATATATATATATATAGTGCATGAAGGTGAGAATTCCATAGTTAATTGAAAACTTTATAAACATACTGCAGACAGCAAAGAAGGTGTATATTGTTTAGTTTTCTGTTGTACTCTTAAATAGTTTCATATGCAATCTAGTTTGGCTATCATTCATCATAACAGCTTACTGCGTGAAGATAACCTTTATTAATGAAACACAAACAAATATCCTATCCTATTAAAGAACGGTTGAAACAAGGCAATTAATAAGATAAGTTGTATTAGATTTTATATTAATCAGAGAAAAAATACATATATTTCAGGAAGCATAGCTCAAGTAATATACTGTTTATGAAACTATCGAAATAAATAAACACTTGATAACAAAAATATAGATCTCTTATAGTTTACATCAATGGAATTATTTATTAGAAGCACTTGCGGTGGACAATGCCAGGACCGGATTCATCGTACTCTTCTTTTGTAATCCACATGGCCTGGAAGGTGGACAGAGAGGCCAGGATGGAGCCACCGATCCAGACGGAGTACTTGCGCTCAGGAGGAGCAATGATCTTGATCTTGATGGTAGCAGGGGCCAGAGAAGTAATTTCCTTCTGCATGCGGTCAGCAATACCAGGGTACATGGTGGTGCCACCAGAGAGAACATTGTTGGCGAACAGGTCCTTCCTGATATCAATGTCACACCTCATGATGGAGTTGTAGACGGTCTCATGGATGCCAACAGATTCCATACCTAGAAAGGAAGGCTGAAAAAGTGATTCAGGACAGCGGAATCGCTCATTTCCAATTGTAATAACTTGACCATCAGGAAGTTCATAGGATTTATCAAGAGAACTAGATGCGGCAGCAAGGTTCATTTCATTTTCGAAATCGAGAGCGACGTAACACAATTTTTCTTTAATGTCACGAACAATTTCTCGCTCAGCCGTGGTAGTGAAAGAATAACCACGTTCTGTCATTATCTTCATCAGATATGCAGTTAAGTCACGACCCGCTAAATCAAGGCGAAGGATGGCGTGAGGAAGGCAATAACCTTCATAGATGGGAACAGTGTGGGTGACACCATCTCCAGTATCGAGCACGATACCAGTGGTACGGCCAGAGGCGTACAGGGACAGCACAGCCTGGATGGCCACGTACATGGCGGGGGTGTTGAAGGTCTCAAACATGATCTGTGTCATCTTCTCACGGTTGGCCTTGGGGTTGAGGGGAGCCTCAGTGAGGAGGACGGGGGACTCCTCAGGAGCAACACGAAGTTCGTTGTAGAAGGAGTGATGCCAGATCTTCTCCATGTCATCCCAGTTGGTGATGATACCATGCTCGATGGGGTACTTGAGAGTCAGGATACCTCTCTTGCTCTGGGCCTCATCGCCGACGTAGGCATCCTTCTGACCCATACCAACCATCACACCCTGGTGACGAGGACGGCCTACGATGGAGGGGAAGACGGCGCGGGGGGCGTCGTCCCCAGCGAAGCCAGCCTTAACCATGCCGGAACCATTGTCCACCACCAGAGCAGTTGCCTCGTCGTCACACATGATGAACTAGCTGGTCTAGTAGTGCTGGTTAAAGAGGAAAAAAATACACATTTTAATGTTATATTATACTGTTGTCCACTTTTATCTAAACAAATATTCTGATTACATGAATGTTCTACTGTTTTTTGTAATATCAACACCAAAATATATATTTTTTTAAATTATTTGGAAAGATTAGAGATATATTAAGAAATAACACCTTTGGGTATCTTGGAGCGATTGGATATTGAGCTCGGCTTTAGCCAAGAAGACTTGAATTTTGATTATCGAGCAGGACATGACCAGTGGGCGATCTCACACACGATACCTCTGTTTTCCTAGCAGAAAATATGAATTAGGAGATTTTGTACATTTGTGATACCCATCCGGTTAGGTAACATGGATAATCATTATACTGTACATTATCCCTTGTATCAGATTAGATAACTCGCCCGAGTTACCCACTACAGGTTGCAAAGGACGATACGGAGATGAGTGTCATGTAAAAGGGCTGCCTAATGGAAGCTTCCTAAACTTTACCCAGTGCAGAACCTGAACCCAGAACCCTTTTCTGCATTTGGCATTACTCATGGATGATTTTATGTGTTCGGAAAATGCATGTATTTTGAAAAAGAGAGCATATATTTAGATATAACGGAGATACTAGTAAGACATACTGTAAAGTGATTGTATATTACGTATTAAATGTACAGCACTTTGTTGTACTGTATATTATTCGTCTATAATACGCTCTCATATGGATCTGTATCGAACTCGTACTAAGAAATTCAAAGATTTATTTTAATTTAAATGCTTCAGAATTCTACATTAGTGGTTCAAAGGTTTAATTGAATATATGCTTATGTCTCACGATTAAATTACAAAAAAACTAGAATATCATTATACTCAATGGATTGATGGCTTAGTGAATCATAAAGAAAAATGTATATCGTTGTGCAGCACAAATGTATCCAGTTGAATCGGAGCCAGGAATTCGAAGTATGCATTCTGTCGAACACATGAAACACGTAAAACAGTTGGTTGGTTTTAATTATTTGTTGGACCTCGGTGATAAAGCTAGTGTGACTCGTTATCTTATGCTCACTGTGTAGTGTACCACAAATTCCTGACCACGACTGTGCAGTATATTACTAATATATTGAGTACCGTTATCAGCGAGCTACGTACCCAAGTCCTACCGTATCCTGAGTCTTGTGTATACTAGAGTCAGGGCACTGTGTGAAGGCTCTTATATACCCATCTTTCCCTTCCCCATCAACGTGTACGGGATCAGTTTACTCATTAGCCTGGCAGGTGTGGTAGGGTGGCACATCAGGGCTTAGTTATTGCTCAAAATATTTTACAAAACTGACCCAAACAGCGTCGGCTTATGTTTCTATCCTATATTTATGGCCGTTTTGAAACACAGGCCGGAAGCTCAAACGGTCATAGATAACAACGTGATAAGTGTAATACAAAACAGCTTAATTATAATATTATACATTATTCACATAGTCATGACTTGTTAGTGCATTTTTAAACTCGCCAATCGTAAATTAATATACTTTGTTGTAACGGGGTTCGAGTATTACTGGTACAAGAATTACGATGTCAATTGTCAATCGTAGGGATGAGCGAAGTTACAAATAATTTGAGTACCCTGGTACTGCGGTATATTTACATACGCCGTGAAACAGGGCCTGGATACCTAAAGCACTTACAACGACACAACTCATTAAGCCTGTTGCAAATTGACACTCAAAATTGTTAGAGGGAAAAAGAGAGAAAGATAAAGAGAGATAAAAAGAGGGCGGGGGCGGGTGGGGGGATTCCGATTATAGACAAGTTATGATTTAAGCAAAAAATAAGCTACGTCACTTGCTTTTTAAAAAAAATCTCTCCTTTTCTCTCTTTCTCTGACTTGTATCCATTTGGCCCCATTCAGCCAACTGTTTTAAGACGTTTATTCCCATCCAGGTGTCGAATTTTTCCTGGCGAGTGATAACGAGCTAGCATTGTATGGAGAAATCCGGCTTCGCCGGAGACATTTTTCAATCGATAAATGTACAAATTTAGCTTGCTGTAAAACAAAAAAATATATATGCTGGCTCGCCAGTAAAATATTGACACCTGGATGGGGGTAAACGTCTTAAAACAGTAGGCTGCATGGGGCCGAATGGATACAAGCCAAAGAGAGAGGGAGAGAAAGAGAAAAAAAGCGAGGTGGGCTCCCTTAACAGTTGTAAGTCTTTGACCACATTTTAACACATGACAGCCTCATAGTCTCCATAGCTGTGTATTCCCGTGTCCTCCTTGCTCAGGAGGTTCACGTCACACTTTGGGTGTTATTTCTGCTGATGTTCACCTCACGCCGTGCCAAGATTACCCCCATTACTGTAAACAGAACGGTGTAGCTGAAGATCAAGAGGGTATCTAATGCATCACAGGTTGTGGTAATCAAAGTATATATACATATACACTTTGGTGGTAATGGCGGCGCCCTGGGAAATATAGGCTCTAATGTGGCATTCAAATACGATTACATATTTAGTTATTTATCCCACAGTTTTGATGACACTTTCACTTTATTAGACGATTTTCTTTAGCTTATAACCTACCTTCTAGGACTTGAAGGGGTAAATACGATATGAATAGAAGTTCATCGTGTAACACCAGCACAAAGGTGATTCTTACTCTAACAGCCAGTTGATGAGAATGTCAATGAGATTCTGAATAAAAACATTAAAATAAGTGTTCACACATTTGATTAATGAAATTTAGATATATAATCTCGCTCAATATTTTATGATGTACTGTATCTGCAGATGAAAACCTTCTATTTTCCAGTGTTCTTAATCTAGTGAATGAGAGTGCGAGTGTGTGCACACAACACCAGAATTTTATTTTTTTTTATTTCATCGATATGTGTGTACAGTATGTGTGATATTCTTAACCCCTTCAGCACGATGACGTATTATTCATTTAATGTTGGTTACCATTAGACGATTTTCTTTAGCTTATAACCTACCTCTAGGACTTGAAGGGGTAAATACGATCTCAAAAATCCATCTGGAAAACATAGGTCCTTCTAAAAGGGCATGACATCGTCTAACTGTAACCAGAATCAAAGAAAAATAGGAGTCATCGTGCTGAAGGGGTTAAAAGTACTCTGAAGGAACGTACTGAGATAAATCAATATTGGTTGGTAAGGTAATTTGCATAGCGAGAGGAGCTCATAGACAAATATATTATGATGATGGAATTTTTACAATTAATGAGTATTTTTCAATACTAGCCATGTTTAACTCTACAAGCTGCTCATATATATATATATATACTGTATATATATATATATATATATATATATATATATATATATATATATATATATTCGAAATGCAAATATTGGGTATAAAATAATCTAGATGAATCGACTCAGTCCAGAATAGTTAAGAAAGTTAATGACCAATATTTTGGCCCTAGAGTGTACATTAAACAGAGTTTATTGCTCAACTTGGTCGCTAATATTCTCTTGTAATTCACTGCAAACCTTCACCCCAATACACGCTACAGATGAATGGTTGTTGAATACATGTTTATATATTTAATATTCAGAGGTATTTCGTGTTACCACCCGAGGCAATACAACTTATATTAACTTATTAACTTATTAAGAACACAATAATTCATTCGGGTTCAGTAGTAGTTTATCGAGAGGCCTTCCCCAGGGTTAAGTGCCCCATTAATTACTATTTCCTTTCACCTATGCATAACCTCCGATAGTGCAGTTGGGATATTGTACATGCTAAGATTGGTATGCAGGATTCGAAACTGCATAATAAATCGTAGGCTTGTGCAGTATTCTTAACTGTCTTCGTGGTGCAGTGCATAGTGTGTTGATTTTCGGTGTGAGCATCCTAGGTTCGAATCCCCGGACTGCCACATGTGGTTGTTAATTTCATTAATCGATTTTAGGAGTAGAGTTGGTTGGTGGAGAGAACATAATAATTCGAGGTTTTAATGTGCTACGCAACTTTTGAAATCGACTATGTTACAAGGTCCACTTTTAGTTCCGCTCACCACTTTAAGTTTATCAGGCCGGAAGTCATACTCTTGCCTAATAATATTTATCTGATCTATTAGTCAAGTGTGTGGTATCATATTGACAAGTCTCATTAAAACTAAAAATAATATCCAACAAAACAAAATTTATTTTATTAAATGATTGAGGATTTTGTCTTTGATGTCTTTATAATCTATTAATCAACTCATTTAGACATTATTACCAAACATAAAATAGAGCTAGTTACAAGATGTGTCCCGTATTTGCCCGAGAAGATGAATGTATAGACATCACTGAATGATATCCGCAAGAGAGGTGCAAAGGTTGTGCAAACACTATAAGGCAAAGGTTACCCAGTTGACAAACACCCAGGTGTCAACCAGGTTAAAGGGGTAGTGTTTTATTGTTTTAGTATATATGCATATATTCATTCATTTGTTTATTTTCCTCGCTAGACTTTCATCAAGCTTAAAACAAAATAACCCCTACACTCCCCTTCAAGATAACTGTGTATATTTTTCGTTGGAAAAATGTCCCGCCGGTTCCTCTTAAAATTACAGGTTCGCTATTGCTCGCCAGGATAAAATCGACACCTAAATGGCACGAAAGGTCTTAAAATTTACAACGAAATAGGGAGAAATTTTAAAAAATCGTCAACCTAATGGACCGAACGTCTTTTAATCTGAACACTAATGGGGCTAAACATGAGGAAGAAGGGGGACCAGAAAAACGACCCATCTCCCTTTAAGATTGCATTATCAGTAAAACATATTATACTGAAGGCCAATCTAATCCCGCCACCCCAATCTCCCCCATGGCCATGAAAACTCTGCAGTGATCTGATGACACAATTCCCGTGTTGAGTGGGGAACGATCCTGGGACCACCATGGTGACTCCATAGGCTAGTGCTAAACATTACACCAGCGACCCGATTGAGTAATGATGATTGGCTAAATATAATATTATGCCCTTGTTTTTCAGATGAGTGGCTCAGTTTCTGAAACCAGTATACTAGGCCATTTTCAAATTCATTAATATACAAATCAAACCAGAGTTGTTTCCTTCATTGACAAGTCAGTCATAATCGCCTAGACAATGTTATCACGTTAAATTGTACAAGCGATAATCCAAAGTATTTGAGGCTTTATAGAACACTAAAGTTTCCTGCTTCAAATATCCGTAAAGTTCATAAAACCTTGTCGAAAAAACTATTGTGCTGTACACTCGGAACCTAGACAGTCATATTCCGAATTATCTGTGAAAAAAAAAAATCCTTCGTTTAGGACGAAAATAAATTAATTTGGCAGGTAAGCATGATTGACTCGAAGAGTTTGAACACCTAAAATATTGTGTCGAGCCAATACAATCTCGATCATCTGTAGTTTCATCTCTTGAATATTGTGTCAAGCCAATACAATCTCGATCATCTGTAGTTTCATCTCTTGAATATTGTGTCAAGCCAATACAATCTCGATCATCTGTAGTTTCATCTCTTGAATATTGTGTCAAGCCAATACAATCTCGATCATCTGTAGTTTCATCTCTTGAATATTGTGTCAAGCCAATACAATCTCGATCATATGTAGTTTCATCTCTTGAATATTGTGTCAAGCCAATACAATCTCGATCATCTGTAGTTTCATCTCTTGAATATTGTGTCAAGCCAATACAATCTCGATCATCTGTAGTTTCATCTCTTGAATATTGTGTCAAGCCAATACAATCTCGATCATCTGTAGTTTCATCTCTTGAATATTGTGTCAAGCCAATACAATCTCGATCATCTGTAGTTTCATCTCTTGAATATTGTGTCAAGCCAATACAATCTCGATCATCTGTAGTTTCATCTCTTGAATATTGTGTCAAGCCAATACAATCTCGATCATCTGTAGTTTCATCTCTTGAATATTGTGTCAAGCCAATACAATCTCGATCATCTGTAGTTTCATCTCTTGAATATTGTGTCAAGCCAATACAATCTCGATCATCTGTAGTTTCATCTCTTGAATATTGTGTCAAGCCAATACAATCTCGATCATCTGTAGTTTCATCTCTTGAATATTGTGTCAAGCCAATACAATCTCGATCATCTGTAGTTTCATCTCTTGAATATTGTGTCAAGCCAATACAATCTCGATCATCTGTAGTTTCATCTCTTGAATATTGTGTCAAGCCAATACAATCTCGATCATCTGTAGTTTCATCTCTTGATTATAACCATTCGCAACTCCATACCCACGAATAAAGCGCGATGTAACTTTGTTTAGTGAATGCACACGCTGACAGACAAAGGGAATTAAGAGAGACACGATGGGAATGAGATAAGAGTGATGGTGATGGATGAGGCGTGATGGTCGGAAACTTGAGACTGGAGTTAAGGGGAGGCAGACCGTTTGTTTGGTCTATTAATTAATGTAATCATATATTTGTTTAGTTTCCCCCCTAGACCTCCATCAAGCTTAGAAAAACACCCCCTAGACTCGCCTTCAAAAATAAATTTGTACATTTTTCGGTAGAAAAATACCCCAGCCGAAGGCCGGTTCCTCTTAAAATTGCAGGCTCGCTATCGCTCGCCAGGAAATAATGGACACCCAAATGGCACGAAAGGTCTTAAAATTGACGACGAAATGAGGCGAAAGGTGTTAAAATCGTCAAAATAATGGGCCAAATGTCTTAAAATCTCAAAACTATTGGGGCTAAACACGAAGGAGAAAGTTGTCCAGAAAACCGACCCATGTCCCCTTAAACTGTTGGGACGGTAAGCAGTGCCAGGGATGCAGGCTAAACTTGTTGTCATCACCCCCACAGCTCTGTAAGTACGGTCTACTCCAGGAACTGATGTAATTGTGGACATTAAGATGATTTTTTTTTTTACACTAAGTTTAACCCTTTCTGATGCAAGGTGGGCCTTTTTGTACCCTCCCTGTTTCAATCCATTAGTTTGGACATTTTAAGATGTTTCACCTCACGAGTTTGACAATTATGACATTTCATCCTATTCAAGTGTTGATATATATATATATATATATATATATATATATATATATATTTTGTTTTTTTATGGTTGATTGAGTGCGAGCCTAGATATTATGAGAAACCGGCTCTACCGATAAAAATTTACATATTTAGCTTGAAAGCTGTCTCAGAGGAGCTTTGTTAGGTTGAAGCGGGTCTGGGGAGGCATTCTATTCTATTCTAGGGGGACAATAATAATACAATGCTCGAAAATGGCTAAATAATAAAAACCCTTAATGAGATTTATACAAATATATCATAATAAACCCCAAGACGTCTCACCAGATAGTTTTAATAGTAATTGATAACAGTGAAGATAAACCCTAATGCATAACAGTGTGGGATATATAATGATATTATACTCAGTGGCTTCCATGCAAATGAAACTTAGAAGAATATATAGTGTATAAATTATGATATATATAAATCTATTTTTATGAAAATATTACATCAATAAACTAAACGAAGGGACAAATATGGCTTTATTGGCGGCGACAACCAGAGGGAAGTGTAAGGGGGAGGAGGTAGGTGGGAGGAGAGAGGGTGAAAGGAAGAGAAGGAGGAGGGTGATAAAGAAAAGTGTTCCCGATATAAACCCTGGGCGTGTCGGAAGGGTAGGTGAGGGGGCAGAGGTTTGTTTAAGAGAAGCGTATGTGGAGAGAGAGAGAGAGAGAGAGAGAGAGAGAGAGAGAGAGAGAGAGAGAGAGAGAGAGAGAGAGAGAGAGAGAGAGAGAGCGAGAGAGAGAGAGAGAGAGAGAGAGAGAGAGAGAGAGAGAGAGAGAGAGAGAGAGAGAGAGAGAGAGAGAGAGAGAGAGAGAGAGAGAGAGAGAGAGAGAGAGAGAGAGAGAGAGAGAGAGAGAGAGAGAGAGAGAGAGATTAGGAAACTGAGAGAGATTAGGAAACTGAGAGAGATTAGGAAACTGAGAGAGATTAGGAAACTGAGAGAGAGGAGCTTGACTTGATATAATAACCTTTATTTGCCTTCCCAGAGTAGACGTGGGTAGATAATATTCACATTGATGCAATAACTCTTTTTTTTTCTATGTGGGTGAGGGAGACAACAGACAAAGCTGCCTGTGACGAGTGCCTCCCCCAGAGTTAAACGAGTGACAGGGCCAAAATCAAGGAACATTCGAGCAAAAATGTCTGGACACACTGAGTTTGAAACTAATTCATATTTATTCACCAACCAACTTTACTTCTAAAATCAATTAATGAAATCAACAAATACTTGTGGCACTCCAAGGACTCGAACCTAGGATACTCACACCGAAATTCCGCTCATTTATGCATTACGCTATCCAGACAGTTATTTAAGATTATATATTTAATTATACATAAAAACAATTACACAAATCAGATAGAATAAAAGTCATAGGATAAGGGAAAGGTGGATTCAGGGAGAGAGTTCCAGAGCTCAGCGGTTGAATAGAATAATAATCGGGAGTAACGTTTCACTCTTGAGTTGGAGAGTTGTACAGAGTAGGGGTGGAATTGTGTTGCAAGACGGGTACTACGTACCCTACGTAGAGTAGGTGGTATGCACTGAGAGAGCTCTGAGGAACACTGATTGTTGTAGTAGTGATAGAATAGCAAGAGAGATGCAACATTGCGGCAAAGAGAGAGAGATTGCAGAGAGTCGGTGAGTGGACGGGAGCTAATTATTTGAAAGGCTTTCCTTTCTACTTTGTCTAGAAGTGCTGTGTGAGAGGATCCTCCCCACACATGTGAATAATACTCAATACAAGGACGCACTGTGCCCCTGTACAGAACAAGAAGCTGAGCAGGGGTAAAGAACCCCTTGAGGCAGTTGAGCATACCCAGCTTCTGGGAGGCCACCTTAGCAAGACTGGTAATATGGTCCTTCCAAGAGAGAGCAGAAGAAAAAGAGACACCAAGAATACTGAGAGAAGATGAAGGGTTGATTTTTGTATTGTTGAAGAATAAGGGATAGTCCGCTGGGGGTTCACGGCGGGTAGATAGATGTAGAAATTGGGTTTTGGAAGCATTAAAGGTAACAAGGTTTTCTCTGCATCAATTGGAGATGGTAGTTAGATCGGAAGATAAGTGTTCTATGGCTTCATTACGTTTGCTTTTGAGGGATTGCTGGCTGGGGCGTTCTGGGAAACCAATTGAATAGTGTAAGGTAAAGTCGTCTGCATATGAATGGATGGGACTGGAGGTACAGTTGAGAAGATCATTTATGAAAATTAGAAAGAAAATAGGAGATAGGACAGATCCTTGAGGAAGTGACCGATGGCCGTCCACAACCGCAGCTATGGAATGACCGGAAAGGAAATTAGAGACAAAGGCACAGATGGAGGGATAGAAACCAAAGGAGGGTAGTTTAGAAATTAGAGATTTGTGCCAGACTCTATCGAAGGCCTTCGATATGTCAAACACAATAGAAAAGGTCTCACCGAAGTCCCGAAAGGAGGATGACCAAGAGTTAGTAAGGTATGAAAGAAGATCACCAGTAGAGCGACCCTTGAGGAAGCCATATAAACTGGCGATCTGATAGTAGATTATGAGAAGATAAAAGCTTAAGAAATTTGGAAGTAAGAATAGTTTAAAAAACTTAAGAGATGAGAGCAATTGGATGATAGTTGGAAGGTTGAGAGTGATCACCCTTCTTTGGGACAGGTTGAATGAGAGCAAACTTCTAGCAAGAAGGGAGAGACAGAGACGAAAGAGTTTGCCTAGGCAGGGAGTCAGCACAGTTTTTGAGTACAACATGAGGAACACCATCCGGACTGTACGCCTTCTTAGTATCAAGCCCAGAGAGGGTAGAAAGTACATGCTTAGAAGAGATTAGGATATTAGGCATAAGTAGGAGAGAGGGGGGTTGAGAGGGAGGAATAGCACCGGAATCATCCAAGGTTGAGTTTCTAGCAAAGCTTTGAGCGAAGAGTTCAGCTTTGTCAGAGGAAGAAGTGATGGTTGTGCCATCTGATTGGAAAAGGGGAGGGAAAGACGAGTATGAAAAATTGTTGGAGAGGTTTTTGGCTAGATGCCAGAAAGCTTGGGAAGAGCTAGAGTTGGATAGATCAGTGCATTTATTATTGATGAAAGAGTGTTTGGCAAGTTGAAGAACAGATTTGGCTTGATTCTGAGCAGAAACATAGGAAGAATGAGATTCTTGAGTTTTAAGGCGTCGGTACCGTTTGAATGCGTCCTCCTTATTGTGGACAGCAGTAGAACAAGCGTGAGTAAACCAAGATTTGTTTGCATTAGTCTGAGAGAAAGAAGATGGAATGTATGCCTCCATGCACGATAGAATTACCTCGATAATGCATTCAGCACTCTCCGAGGGTCCCTGGCCACGGAAGCAAAAATCATTCCATGATAAATTAGCAACAAGATTAGCCTGAACCATACGATCAAGAAAGTTACTGACATGGCATATGTGATTTTTCCAGGTGTCACTAAAAATCAATACATCATCAATATACACAACACATCCTTCCAAACCCTCGGTTACAATGTTCATGAGTTTTTGAAATGTCGCAGGTACATTTTTCTTACCATACGGCATCACAGAACATGCAAAAGCCTTACCAAGAGTTACAAAACATGAAATATCCCTAGCACGCTCAGTCATAGGTACTTGCCAATATCCCTCTAACAAGTCAAACTTACTGATATACTATGCCTTTCCAATCCTATCTATACAATCTTCCATGCGAGGTAGTGGGTAGGTGTCTGTTTTGGTGATCTGGTTAACACATCGGTAGTCAATACAGAGTCGTTGTAATCCACCTGGTTTAGGGACTAAGGTGACAGGAGAACTCCACTCACTTTGGCAGGGCTCAATCATCTTGTGGACGAGTAGGTAGTCAATCTCCTTCTGGATCAGGGGAACTTTCAAGGGATTCACATGGTAGGCTGGCAGCTTAATCGGCTTCGCATCTCCGACATCCACATCGTGCATCAACATGGTTGTCCTTCCTGGAATATCCCGGAACACTTGCTGATATTTCTGGAGTAGAGCCATGAATTCCTGCCTCTCCTCAAGGGTTAGATGAGATAACTTAGTCTACAGATCAATCATAATAGCAAAGTTCTGCCCCAGGCTATCGCTCAAGTTTATACTGCAAGGGAGTGATTCACCTTCGGGATCTTGAGGAACAGCTACAGTGCAGACGGGTTTATCAGTCTCTCTCTTGTGGTACAATTTTAGCATGTTAATATGACAAAGTTGTTTACTTTTCCTACGATCTGGTGTGGCAATAATGTAGTTGACATCACTGACTTTCTTCTCCACTGTGTACGATCCACTAAACTTGGCTTGAAGAGGTTGTCCGTGTACTGGCAGCAGAACTAGGACCTGATCGCCGGGCTGAAACTAGCTTAGTCTTGATTTCTTGTCATACCAGGTCTTCATCTTTCCCTGCGAAGTTCCCAGATTCTCTCTAGCTAGCTGGAATGCTGTGGATAACCGCTCCTTAAAATTCGCCACATATTCAAGCAGGTTGACGTCATCTGTTTCTGAAAGCTAAATTTCCTTCAACTTCATGGGTCCTCTTACTTCATGTCCAAAGAGCAGTTCAAAGGGTGAGAAGCCTAGTGATTCATTTGGAGACTCTCTTGAAACAAACAGCACAATAGGAAGACCTTTATCCCAATCTTTCTGATGTTCCAAGCAGTACTTTCTTAGCATAGATTTGAGTGTCTGATGATATATCTCTCCAGAGCTCCCTGTGTTTGAGGATGATATGCAGAAGACGTGATCTTTGTGATGCCCAACTCTTTCAAAAATTGCTTAAAAATATTGGACATAAAATTGCTTCCTTGATCTGATTGTACCTCCTTAGGCAATCCAAACCTGGTGAAGAACCCTAGCATTTCTTTGACTACATTCTTCACCGAAATGTTCCCGAGTGGGATTGCTTCAGGGTAACGAGTAGCCATATCCATAAGTGTTAGCAAATAGGAAAACCCCGAAGAGGTCTTGGGAAGGGGTCCTACAATATCAACCAACACACGACTGAATGGCGCCTCAAAAGCAGGAATGGGAACGAGTGGTGCAACTTTTTCCTTTTGATTACACTTCCCTACTACTTGACAGGTATGACAAGATTTACAGTATCCGGAAACATCATGATAAATACCTGGCCAGTAAAAATGCTTCAGAATACGTGCTACAGTCTTCCTCACTCCCATTGTCCCTGCCAAACTGGAATCATGAGCCACCCTAATGATATCCTGCCTACAAACACGAGGGATGACAATTTGATGCACAACCTCCCATTCACAGTCTACTGATGCTGTTGGGGGTCTCCACTTTCTCATTAGTACTCCTGACTTAAAATAGTAACAAGTAGAAGCACTGACTGACTTTTCCTCACTACAAGCAGAACTAGCTAAACCTTCCAACTCAGGATCGGCCAGCTGTAACTCCACCAATTCTCGAGGTGACAAATTATCCGCACTGCGGGAAACTGCCTCATCCTCTGAATGGTTTAAGTTAGCAAGAAAGGTATCAGCCAAGAGAACATCATCATCATTATCACCCTCTAGGTCACCAGTAACTTTAGATCTTGCCCTAGTGACAGCACATGCAGGAAACACATCAGGGGAGCCCCCCTCGACTCCAGCCACCGGCTCACTGGACAACTGAGGAGCGGGACAGACCTGACCCCCGGCATTATCATTTCCAATCCTACCATAAGTGGACCATTAACAAAATCAGACACTAAATTGACTCTGCACAGAGGGACAGAAAACTAGTTATCCCCTAAACCCTGCAACATTACAGTTTCACCAGAGGAATTATTAGAGCCTAAAACACTGGTCACTAGTAGGGATTGGCAAGCACCTGTGTCTCGTAAAATTTTAACAGATTTCCTGTCACTGCCATCAAGTGAACTGACAAAACCACCAGACAGGAAATTTGCATAGGAACTTTTGAGAGTGTCACTCACATCACTGCTCAAAAGAGGAGCTTTATTAAGAGAGCTTATGTTACCCTTCCAAGCACTCACAGCAGGTACATCAGAATCGCTGCTCAAAAGAGGAGCTTTATCAGGAGAATTTACGTACTTCAAAACACTCAAAGCAGATGAAACAGAGTCATTTATAAGACATTGGGAACTCTCAAAAGTGGACACCAGACCAACCGACTGTACATTTGCAGGTTTATTATTCGCATCACACCGTCTCTTAAACATTTATCGGCAACATGACCTATTCTACCACAATAAGTACACTTCTTCTTAGAGAATTTAGAAGTGGAACTAGTGTTTTCTTCCTGAGAAACATTATCTTTACTCTCCTTCCTTTTCACTTGTACTCTGAGAAGAGGCTACATATTTACTCTCATGTCTCTTTATTTTGTTACCTGTATAATGTTTGTGAGTGAGAACATACTCATCAGCTAAAATTGCAGCATCAGAAACAGTTTCTACCTTTTTCTCATCAATATATAAACTTACATCCTTCCTGATACATCTTTTGAAGTCCTCCAATAAGATAATCTGCTTAAATTTATCAAAGTCAGCATTTACATTCTTAGAGTTTAACCATTAATCAATTTTTTTATTTTTTATTTTGGCATACTCAACATGAGATTGCTTATCCTGCTTATAAGTGGTCCTAAATTTAGCTCTGTAGGCTTCAGGAACAAGCTCATATGCCTTAAGAATCAGACTCTTAACTACTTCATAATCATCAGACTGAACCTGAGACAAAGATGCATAAGTAACTTGAGCTTTACCAGTGAGTAGACTCTGAAGGAGTATTGGCCAATACTGTTTGGGCCATTTAAAACCTGTAGCTGCCTTCCCAAACAATTGAAAATATTTTGTTACATCAGATTCATTAAAGACAAGGACAAGTCTAACATTTTTGGCCACATCAAACTTATCAGCATTAGATGACCTAATTCCAGCCTGTTGCATACGGTACTCATGGTCTAACTTAGCAATTTCAAATTTTGCCTGTGCCTGTGTCTGTTGTGCCTGTGCTTCCTGAGCACGAACCTGTGCTTCAGCTTGAGCTAACTGAATCTTTGCAAGTTCAATTTGTTTTTCCATGTCAACTGGAAGAGTCATAGCAAATAGTTTTTGATTAATCATTGCAACAATTTGATCCTTAGTGGCACTAGGAGGAGGAGCAATCTGCAGGTATTGTGCAATACTAGGAAGAGTCATAGCAAACAGTTTTTGATTAATCATTGCAACAATTTGATCCTTAGTGGCACTAGGAGGAGGAGCAATCTGCAGGTATTGTGCAATACTAGGAAGAGTCATAGAAAACAGTTTTTGATTAATCATTGCAACAATTTGATCCTTAGTGGCACTAGGAGGAGGAGCAATCTGCAGGTATTGTGCAATACTAGGAAGAGTCATAGCAAACAGTTTTTGATTAATCATTGCAACAATTTGATCCTTAGTGGCACTAGGAGGAGGAGCAATCTGCAGGTATTGTGCAATACTAGGAAGAGTCATAGCAAACAGTTTTTGATTAATCATTGCAACAATTTGATCCTTAGTGGCACTAGGAGGAGGAGCAATCTGCAGGTATTGTGCAATACTAGGAAGAGTCATAGCAAACAGTTTTTGATTAATCATTGCAACAATTTGATCCTTAGTGGCACTAGGAGGAGGAGCAATCTGCAGGTATTGTGCAATAATATTAAGTTCACTTTTATTCCTACCTTCTACTTCAGTGACTGTCTGAACACTGGCTACAAAATCCCCAGCTTCTTCTAAAGTAGAAATAGTAGACATGATGAAATTTGAATAAATCACAATCAATGTAAATTATATTAATATATTCTTATAACAAATCCTGAAGATCCTGACACAAGGTCGCCAATGTTATGGGTTTTTCCAGTTTGAATTAGACATTCATTTTGAATTTAAATACAACCTAACAGTTTGTGTCTCTTTCACCTCGTCAACACCATACCAATTGCAACATATATATATATTTTAGGTATCTCATCATCAACTTAAATATTTTCTTATACAGTATAGTGGCTGCTACATTGTTTTGTTTAGATTTGCGTATATGTTTTAATGAGTTAGTTTACATTTGATTATGCTGTATTTTGGATATTAACTACTTGTTTGATTTAAAGTGTTGTCTTCAAATGTAACTTGGGTTTAATCTTTTAAGAGGACAGTTACGAGATATTTGTTCTTCAAATGTGTTTGCTCTACAGTATTTTACATACGTGGTACATTAATGTGTGGTAGGTCTATACCTGCGGAAATTCGCATAAGGGAGATCCCCCCCCTCTCCCTTATAAAGTACTTCCACCATTATTTTGTGGTTTTCGTTTGCGAACCGATTTTTTCTGGTGTTTAATATACAGGAAACCCTACTATACTATAGGTAGCGCTAACGAACTTGAAAATAATCTTGATACCTGACGTCTCTGTAACTCAAAAGGGCCTTGAGCAAACTGGCTTTAAATGTTCACACCTATTTCCTGGTGAACTCTTCCCAAATGATAGAAATGTCATCCAGATTGCTTTCATTCATTTCGAGTTATAAGAAGTTAAGGGGTCAAGATTAGTGTCAAGTTCCCTGGCTCTACCTATACACGGAATGCAGACGTAAACAAACCCACCTGCAATGGTCGTGTTTGTCCACTTCGGAAAATTTACGGTAACTCGTATACAAATAATTTGTAAACAATATTTTTAATGTTTATTATTTCAACTTACAGAATGTGCTCTTCACGTGTTACCTGTCGGCTTTCCAGCACTTCCCTTGCCATCCTTAATTGGTAGGTAATTATGAGCATTGCTGTTTTTAAGGGTATGTAGATTATTTAACTTTATATTTTGGGATTTCAATTTACGAATTATGTTGAACGCCACAATGCATATTAACTGATAAACAATTATAAGTATTTACTATATGACTATACACAAGTGTTTATACATGATTATATACAATCTTACCCTGATGATGCCAGATGTATGGCGAAACGTTGCGAGGAATATAGAAACCCCACACGAAAGATGTATCGCGCACCCTACCCTGCCAGCAATGGTGTGTGTGTGTGTGTATATATAGGGTTATTCAAATTTCCAAGGTAAATTCCGTATATTAAATTGAGCATAATTTTATATATAAGTTATTGCCTGTAAATGCATAAATAATTATAAATAAATTATTGAGGTAAAACAGTATACACAGCCAAATCCATTCCTTCAATATTGTAGCCGACAAACCGAACACTAGTCACACTCTCTCGCCAAACACATATCCCAAGTTGGAGTCGAGTGTCGAGTTTTGATGCATTTCGCGAGGTAAACCTGCTGTTAAATCTTTGTTTTCACGGTAGCCAAGAGCGAACGTTGGCTTTAACATGTATGATAACTTTCGTAACCTACGTTGTACTGTACTGTAATTATAAGTAAGCTGAAACAATAGCTAAATGTTCAGCATAACGTTTTCGTTTGACAAAACTATAGTTTTATTCAGCTAGATAAGAAATCAGGGTTTATGATATATTATTGTCAAATTTTGTATATTATTTCATTGGGAGGTGTTTGATGTTGGGAGTGAAATCAATACATTGAATTATATATATCCACTGATTCAAAATCAGATCCCTTTGTTGCTTGAAGGGATGGTCATACGCTATAAATACTACCTAGACTAAATGACTACCAGAAGTTGATTATTTAGGTATTTAGATTTATACTATATCATCTGTTCAGTGCAATAGTAACATTAAATCTGGCTTCTATTCCTTCAAGGTCAAAATACAATTTTTTTATTATCAAGCTCTTGGATATTTTACTTGACAGTAGATAGATATTGAGCTGTCGTGGTAAGCTTATGTATTAAACTGTATTGAGGAACTGAATCCACATAACCGATCTTCATTGGTTTATTGGACGACAAACATTGTATCACATAGAATATGGTAATAAAGGAGTTAAAAGTACTACCTGTGTGAATGTTAAATTTCATGAATACTTGCAGAAATTTAATTTTGTTTTTGACAAATACACCATACCAAGTAAACAGTCACAAGTAGCTAAAGATTATGTCGGTGGTCGGACGGAAGAAATATTCTTCTATTATAATAAATCCTTAAGTCTCGGGATCAGCTCGAATGCTGTGACTGCCAAGTTATAAGTGTTCGAACAGGTGGCTGAGTTCTTGGCTACATCATTGCCGGTAATGTCAGCGCTACCATTTCACAATAGCGAATTGAGCTAAACATAATCTAAAAATTGCTACATCAATCCGATGTAATAATCATACTCGGTTTGTTCATCAGTATGCCTTCCATATTTTATCCAACATAACAATCGTATCTAATATTCAATGACAGTTAGTAAAGACACCAATCTCCTCTCTCCTAGTTTGTAAATTTGAATGCAACAATGCTTCTGCTACGAACATAGCAAGTCCTATAATGCATTCGTTAATGCTTTTTTATTTTCTTACTTGAGATATGCTCATCCTTTTCCTCATAATATTGGGTGGTAAAGTTTTGAATCACCCTGTATATATATATATATAGGGGAGGTGTGGTGGAGTGGTCTTGCTACTGGACTGGTAATCCTATGGACCCTGGTTCGAATCCCGATGTATCAATGGGGAGACATTATTAGGATGGAATTTGTGCTGTACCTAGTATCAGTGCATTACCACAAAGCCCACCAATACGCCAAAGGAATACCCTCATTGATTCCTGATTAAATAGAACTGTATGAATATTTCCATATTCAAAATATGCTATAGGGGGGCAATGCCTAGTGAGTTAAATGCTCAATAGGTGGCGTTCTGAAAGTGAGGGTCCGAGTCTTGGGGATGAGACAGTGAAGCACGAAGGCGAGGCAGCTCCAGAGGTGGGGCTGCTTCGAGCCGTGTCTCTCATGTCTCACTCCCAAGGCTGGAACAAGACCTCATGGGCTTCACCGTGTTGAACGGTTGAACGGACAGGCTCTCAGCCTATGCCCGAGAGGGAGTAAGTTGGAATATAGAAAAGAAATAATAATAAATAAAATATCTATATCTATATATATATATAACCGGTATATATATATATATATATATATATATATATATATATATATATATATAATTATATATATATATATATATATATATATATATATATATATATATATATAGTCTACAACCGTTTGAGTTTAGGAAATGCTCCTTTTAGTAAAGATATACCGGTAATTGATTGGAAATACATGGCGGTGGTGTTTATAGCAATGACAGAAAATGGGGCAAGGGAAGAGAGGTAGTAGGGTTTGGGGAAGGGGTGTCTGTCGCAATTTTTGTTATTAGTGTAGGTAATGGGTTGAGAGGAAGGGGTCACACAATATAAACGGGGAGGGGAAGTCGCAGAGAGAGTCTGCAAGAAGGGGAAGGGATTGGGGTGTAGAAAAAGGAAATCAGGCTGGGAAGGATAGTAAAGTTGTAGAAGGAATACAGAAAGAATGAAAATGGGGTTGAGAAGGACTAGAGAGGCTTTGAAAGAAAGGTAAGGAGAGGGGACGAAGAGCAGCAAAATAAAACGAGAGGTTGAGAGGAAAGGGTAGAGGGGGCGTCAGAAGAGAGTATTGTCAATTTTCGATGGACAACAATTTATTTCCGGTAACTTTTCTCGGATCTTTTGCACTGTCATCCGAAACTAGATTGAAAATAGATTAATTTATGGGACAAGATTATTTTAAAAGTTCCCCTGATAAGCTGACAGACCAGTGCTGACAATGGAAGTTGAGGGATAAGCACTTGTGTGATACCGGTTTAGGGATTCATTGCAAAAGAAAATTGATAAAGAAGTTAAATACAAATCTAAATCTAAAGAAGATAACAGAGGAAGAGAGTAAAAAAGGAGCAAACAACAAGAAAGAGAAATGCTGGGACAGGAAAGGAGGAAAGAGGGTAACTGGGAAAGTTAAAATGTTGAAGTTCCGGAAAAAGGAAAACGTGAAATAACGATTATTTACAATGGCTTGTCTATTTCTAATACAGATTTACATTGGTACATTGACTACACAGACGAGCAAGAGAGAGAG
>CM064551.1:32683265-32868333 GCA_032716605.1 Paralithodes platypus
GGTAAGATTTTTACGCATAGGTTTAAACTTCCGGAAATTAATGGGTAATAAATACCACGTACCGAGTACTATGAATCCTCAGTACGTGGCATACTAAACTAGCCCTTGCATGGGCTAGTTTAGTAGGCTATGCCACGTACTGAGTACTATGAATCCGCTCTACCTGGCATGCAAGGGCTAGGCTAGTTTAGTATGCCACGTACTGAGTACTATGAATCCGCTCTACCTGGCATGCAAGGGCTAGTTTAGTATGCCACATACTGAGTAGCCTAATATGAATCCACTGTACCTGGCATGCAAGGGCTAGTTTAGTATGCCAATAATGCCACGTACTGAGTACTATGAATCCGCTCTACCTGGCATGCAAGGGCTAGTTTAGTATGCCACATACTCTACCTGGCATGCAAGGGCTAGTTTAGTATCCCATGTACTGGGTCTAGGTTAGGTTAGGTTGGGTTGTTTCGTTAGGTTAATATACTAGGTCTCAGAAACAAGATTCGTAGATGCGGTAGTATTTACAGATACCGGTACGCCCGAATACTAAATGGGCGGCGGCCCAACCGCCACGGCACCGGTAAGGGTTCATGTTGTATCCCACGTAGGCCTACTAGGTACTACGGACACATTGTAGGCGTTAGGTGTGGATTAGGCTTGTATCCAATGTACGGTATTATTCTATAATTGCACCTATACGAGCTAAACAAATTATTATTGTATTTAACAGGAAGGTACGACGAGGTAAGTGATGTGGTATAGGTGGCAATATGCGGAAATGGATTATAAGGGCATTCTGCCCCCTCTGACCCCCTTACGAAAATCTACGGTTATTCACTCCACCCCAACTGGATTTGTACCATTTTACCCAACCAGCGGGGGTGTGGGGGCGGCAGCCCCCACCCATAATACTAGGTTAGGTTAGGTAAGGTTGTAAGGTTAGGCTCATGTCTCTGAAACATTGTAAATCCGTGTCACATCTAGATTGATAGACTTTTGTCAGAGGGGGGCGGCCGTATAATCCATTTCCGCATATTGCCACCTATACCACATCACTTACCTCGTTGTACCTTTCTGTTAAAGATAATAATATTGTTTTTAGCTCGTATAGGTGCAATTATAGAAATTTATCCAATGTACTAGGTCTATGTTACCGGTACTGGATATTTATGATTTAAATAAGTGCTACGTTTTCGATAAATCTGGTTATTTGGCTTTGCAATTAGGGATTTCATGAGCCGATTTCCCACATTTCGTTAGTCTTTTTCGATTCTCAAAATACGATCCAAGTTTTGCCAAAAATTGGTTCGGGTTTTCCAATATGATGCTTGTTGGGGTTTTCAATTTAGGGAAACATGAGCCAAAATTCTAAATTAGGTTACTGTAATTTGTTTACTCTTAAAACTCGCAAAATCCGAGTCAAGTTTTGCCAAAACTTGGCGCGGATTTTCCAAAATTCGGGTTTTATGGCTTTGCAATTTCGGGAAACCTGAGCCAAATTTCTAAATTAGGTTACTGTAATTTTTTTGTCTACAAACTCGCAAAATCCGAGCCAGCTTTGGCCAAAACTTGGCTCGGGTTTTTGAAATATTGGGTTTTAGGCCTTTGAAATACCTTAAACCCCGAGCCAAGTTTTGCTAAAATAAGTTTTTATCGCCATTTTACGCATTTAACCCATCATTTTCCCTCCCATAGCCCTCCCCACTATCGGGCGGCGTGTCTTAAGATCGTTATATAATGGGGAAAACGGTTTCTCCGAGGGTTGTAATTTTTTCCAAACCTATATATTGATGAAAACTAACAGAGAAAAATTAAAAAATCCATTGGAAAATTTGTGACATAAAAATTGAGTTTTTCCAAATCAACAAATACATGTGGCATTCCAAGGACTCGAAGAAAGGGAGTGAGAATCTGGGGTAGTTTGTTAAATAAAGTAAAAGAAAGGGTAAATAGGTATGAAGTGATAAGAGGACTATGGAAAGGGATTGGGGTACCAGCAATAATGCATGGATTGGAGGCTATAGCTTGCACTGAGGAGGAGGTTGAGAGGCTGGAGAGGGTACAGAACAGAGTTGGTAGACTGGCACTAGGAGCAAAAACATGGATGGCAGTGGAGGCAATTAGAGGGGATATGGGTTGGAGCACCTTCGGGGAAAGAATCATGAAGGCAAAATTGAAATACAAGATTAGGTTGGATAAGTTGGAGAACAACACCTGGATTAGGAGAATCTATGAGTGGTCAAGGGATAGGAGTAGGTGGGGAGGGGATTGCAGGAGAATAGGGATGAGACAAGAGAGACCAGGAACAGAATGGAAAGAAATATTGGGAGGAGATACAGTTGGAGAGGGAGGAAACATTACAAAGATAGTTGAGAAGAGAATTCAGGAATGGTTAAGAGAATGGAGAAGTGGAATGGATAGGAAAAAGACCTTAGATATGTACAGGAAGAAGTCAAAGCCGAAAAGAGAAGAGTGGTATGATGGGGGTTTAGGAGGCAAAATTCTGTTCAAGATAAGAGCTGGGGCATGGGAATTAACCTAAGAAGTGCGCATGGGGGTAATTAGAAACGTCCCCCTGTGCTGACGTATTTGAGCTGTTTCCATCAATAAAAAATATTCATTTTACCATAAATAGCATTAATACTTATCCATACGTGCCTATTATGGGTTGATTATAAAGGTATTAACCTGAAACAACAATAAAACGAGTGAAAACAGCGTTTGGATGGTCAAAATCGGAGATATAGGCCGCGAGTTATATAATGTATGGGTGAGGCAACCTGCTTTCCCGCCAATTTCCCCCAAGGCCACTGAGACACAGTCGATCGATATTCTCTCTCTCTCTTGCACTCGCTTGCTAACACTGATGACAATGCCCTGCTTGCAACTCGCTAATGTTAACACGAAAATATACCTCAGAATAAGGGAATAACAGGGAAAATAGGTGATAACTGAAGGAGGGGAGGAAAGTGGGGAAGGAGGGGAGGTAGAGGAGTGATATTTTGCATGGCCCAGGGGCCCCCCCCCCCCCCAATTTTTTTTTTTTTTTTTTTTTTTTCGATGTTTAACCCTCCAGCCCCGGCTATGTATTATATATATATTCCTCGAAACCCGGGTGTTTTGGCCGAAAAACGTCTAGGCTAGGCTACCGTATATTCGTTAATCAGACTGCTTCCCGCATTCCCGCGCATCCCCAAGCGTAGCTGTGTTATTTACCTGTAGAATGGCATTAAGTAGAGCTCTCTAAGTCAACTGGTTGAGCTGTGATGATGATTTCATTGGAGATAACTTTATGGCCAAAACAGCCACTTTACACCACTTTTCGATACTTAACAACAACATACAGGCACACACAAACAAGCGACGCTCTCCTTCTTGTGGCCGGAGATGCGGGGCGTCGGTCCAGCCGGCTGTTGTTTACATGCGTCGGACCGACGCCTCGCACACGAAGCTCACAGGCTTTCAACCACTGGGCGTTCAAGAGGCCTTCCGGGTACCTGTTATATGCTTTTTTATGGGCGTTCAAGAGCCCTTCCGTGGTGAGAGGGTTAAAGTTGATTTTTTTTTTCTCTGACTCTTAAGAGTCTTCTCGCAGTCCGCCGGGGGAACTCTTAAGAGTCTTCCCGCAGTTCCCGGGTTAAACACAAGAACATGGAGGTGGAACGGAGGTGCAAAGGAATGTAGGAACTGCTGGGTAGGAGGAGAGAGGGTGGAAGAGACGGTGGAGCATGTAATAACAGAATGTGAAGCATACAAATTAGAGCGGGAGGGGCTAGAAACGAGGATGAGGAGATGTGTGGGAGCAGAGGAATGGCATGGCCGCATGGTTATGTGGGTTGGAAGGACTAGAAGAAGGAAGAGTGAAGGAAAGAATGATGATACTGAAGAAATTCCTGAAAGAAGTATGGATTAGGAGAGAGGGGAGGGAGGGGGAGAGGAGTAATTAGTAGATATTCACCTTAAGTTTTTTTTCAAACTATACTCCTACTGTCATTCTTATACCATCATCTAGCTGTCCTTATCTCTCATATTCAAACTTTCTCTAATGGGGGAATGCTGGTTACCAGGCGCACTGACGGGTCTGAAGGCTAGCCTCCTCGCAGTGACCCCATCAAACAAGAAGAAGAAGAAGAAGATAATTTGAGGTACAAATATCAGGTAAAGAATAAGTAAGGCGTTTCAATTTAACCCGAAACCGACTGTACACTATCTTGTATGCTAGGCTATGCATGTCCCAAGCAGCGCTTCCCATAGCTTATATAACGTTGATCATCATGTCTTGCATAGGCTAGCCTAGCCTAGGCCTATACTGTATAAGTGGTGAAGTACTGAAGTTCCCTAAGAGTTATTGATTGTGTCGCACTCTATAGCACGCACTGCCATGCAACCTCACCACAGCACCTCGGTCTGTGTACACTAGCCTAGGCTAGTATGAATTCTATTTGACAGTTATTCAGAAAAGGCTTGCCGCCTTATTTATTTGGGACAGTCACGACAGTGCACTGTGCAGGTTTATGGAATCCTCATACTGTACTTATGTATAGGCCTAATCCACTATGGGAGAATAATTTTGATCACATTTATGATTTATAGCCTAACCGAATAGGCCTAGCTTATTACTGAAATACACTAAAGTCCCATCACTCTCAGAGCTCCCTCGGGTGTCCTCGCTGTTTACAAACGTCTTTATTAAGGCGTATAATCGATATTTACCCCCTGCTGGCAACATAGGCTAGATGATGATTTCAATAAGTCTTGGGGTGAGGAGGAGGGCCAGGGAGGCAAAGCTCCCTTCAACCCGTCTTGTATCCCACGTTGGAATTAGGCCTATTAGTCCATGGGCCGGACCCCCCAAAATCACTTCTTGGTACCATCCGAGGTGGCAAAGCCTAGTGATGTTTTTTATATTCCCCCATGTCTATAGGATATATTTTGATATGATAGCCCTTGCTAGGTGGTAGCTTAGTGCTATTAATTGTGACTTTTATAGCCGCACCCAACGGCACTCAACTACGGACATCCGCAACTGTGAAAGTGATATTACCGGTACTATAGGTTAACCTTCTGAAAATGTTCAAAATCGAAGTTCATTCAATTACAGTTTCATTTGCTAATATACACACAATAAGCTGGCATCAGGTTAAATTACATAAAAGTGAAAACACTAATACTAATGAACAGAAATGTGTTGCTACCATATGCAATGAAGTCTGAATGAGTACTTCTATGCGACTTCTTGTGAACATAACAAGGACTAATATTCTTGAAACTATTGTATTAATAATTTGTCGAGTCATATGGAACCTTTAGACATGCATAGAAGCGCCAGAAACATATGTATCTGCTGTACAGTTTACTCATCCTCTGAATCCTCAGAATCCGGCTCAAGGTCGGGTTCCTGCTGCTGCACTGCTTGGTTGGTGCAGGTCTGGAGCTTGCACATATCGGTGCATGTGAGGCCATTGACCAGGCATGCACAGTCAGGCAGCTTGCAAACCCGTGAACACTTGCAAGCCAGTAGCTCCAATACCACCTCTGGTGCTGGTGCCGAACGCATCCAGAGGATGTTCAGCTTCCCGTCTTCTTCAGTCCAGCCATGCTCACTGGGGCTTCGCACGTTGGCCTTGGGATCTAAACAGCATCTCCAGATAGCAGCCTGGAAGTTGGCTCTCTGTGCGTGTAGGAAGAGGCAGTCTCTGCATGGTGGCAGCTGGCTTGACTCTGCTTCCCCTCTCTTTGCACAGAAGAGCTGGTAGCGCAGCTCGTTGACACTGTTGCCCCCTGCGGCGCTTCTTCTGCTCTTGTTGCTCCTGCTGCCAGCATACCTTGCACAGGTGAACTGCTCAAGCTTATCAAAGATCTCATCGCTTAATTCCCAGCATTGGCCCAGCTGCTTGAATGCCTGGTTAGACGGGTCCTTCTTGAGTAGCGTCAGTGCAATTAGCTTGCCTTTACCGGCAAAGCAGCTTACAGAGTCACATCCAGTGAACGCATACAGGCCAATCAGGCTGTCGCAGACACCCTGCCCTTGACTTCTCCCGATCTTGTCTACATCTGCGTATCGGGTGCGAGTCTTGGTTCCAAACTTCTGGTAGATAGAGATATCCATGGTGCTGTACATAGCAAGGCTAATGATGAAGACATCAGTCCTTTAATCAGACATTTAATCCTGTATTTTATAGGCCCCTATGTCCACAAAAAACACAATAACTTCATATATTTCCTTCTTATTTGCTTTTGTTAAAGACTCTGATATTGAGCAAGTCTATCTATCTATATGCTCAGGCCCAATCCCCATTTTGGGGGTAGCCGACTCAAGACAGAGCAAGAACAGGGAAAACACAAAAACAACATAAAACAACAAATAAACACAGACAAAAAGCACAAACTCACACACATCCAGGTCACCCAGGAGAAGACCCAGAGACCAGGGTCACCAAGGTCGCTCCAGCACTCCCCCGGCCCCCGACCACCCGGAGAGGTTCCGATCTCGGCAGGCAGACATGCAGCGGAGCCAAAGCCACAAGCCCTCCCACCACACTTCCAGGCGCACCCTTCATATTTATCGTCTCCCCGGGCCAGGCGCCTGATGGACTATTATCTAGTCCAACTTGCGCCCGACCCCTTACTCCAAATGACCACGTGTTCACTCAACTATTCACAAGCATTCTCCATTCACTCCTGTCCACCACCACTTCCCCTGCCTGATCTATAGTCATTCCTCTATCATCCAAAGCCTTTCTTACACAGTCTCTCCATCTCAATGGGGGTCTTCCTGCCCTTCTATCTCCCCTTGTACCTGACTCACATATTCTCTTTGTAAGCCTTTCATCTCCCATTCGTTCAACATGACCATACCAGCTCAGCACCCTTCTGTCCACTCTGGCTGACAAATGTTCCTGCTGCCCCACTCTCCTACGTATCTCTTCATTCCTCAATCTGTCTCTACGAGTAACTCCACACATACTCCTCAAGCAGCTCATCTCCATCACATCCAGCCCTCTTTTCTCCTTTTTCTTCAGAGCCCATGTATCAGCCCCATACATCACTGTTGGCACAACAATTCCTTGATACAGTGCACTTTTTACTTTCACTCCGAGATTTCTCGTCTTCCACATACTTCCCATTGCTCCGAAAACCTTCCTTCCTTCACACACTCTCTGTTTTACCTCCACTTCCATACCTCCACTCCTGCTTATCGTTGCTCCTAGATATTTAAAACACTCTACTTGTTCCAATATTTCCCCATCCAGCCTCACATCTAGATTCACCCTATGCTCTCCCCTATTACACACCATTACTTTACTTTTATTGACGTTCACCTTCAGTTTCCTCCTTCCACAAACCACACCAAACTCTTTGACTACCCGCTGCAGTTTCTCATCAGAATCCGCCACCAATGCTGTGTCATCAGCGAACAGCAACTGATTCAACTCCCAATCTCTACCATTCTTCCTACTAAACCCAATCCTCTTCCCATAGTTCTCCTTTTCACCTCCCTCACCACACCATCCATAAACATATTAAACAGCCATGGTGACATTACACAACCCTGTCGCAAACCTACCTTTACCTCAAACCATTCACTCAACTCACCATTTCCTACTCTCACACATGCTCTGCTCCCTTCATAAAAACTCTTAACTGCTTTTAACAAATTTCCTCCTATTTCATAAATCCTTAACACCTTCCACATTGCTTCACGGTCCACACGATCATACGCTTTTTCCAAGTCCATAAATGCCCAAAATATCTCCTTATGCTTCTCTAAATACTTCTCGCATAACTGTCTTACTGCAAACATCTGATCCACGCACCCTCTTCCCCTCCTAAAACCGCACTGTTCTTCTCCTATTGCAACTTCCGTACACTTTATTATCCTCTCAATCAACACCCTGCCATACAGCTTTCCAACCACTGACAATAAACTAATACCTCTATAACTTGAACACTCCTGCCGATCTCCCTTCCCCTTGTACAACGGCACAATACATGCACTCTTCCAGTCTATTGGTACCATTGACACAGCAAATCACACATTAAAAAGTCTCACCAACCAATCTATTATCACATCTCCACCCTTCTTTATACACTCCACAGCAATACCATCCAAACCTTCTGCTTTTCCCGCTCTCATTTGTTTCACTGCTTCTTTCACCTCATTTTCCTCAATCCTTTCATTCATTCCCTGCCACCTGGGTGGCCTGGGTAACCTATCTCCATCCACCTCTGCTTTAATCACTGCTTCTCTTCCATCTCTTGTATTTAACAAAGATTAAAAATACTCGGCAGATCTTTTCCTCACTTCAACTGGTTCCACTAGTAATTCTCCATTTTCATCTTGCACTGACTCTTCCCTCTTTTGTCCTCCTTTCCTTACTTTATTTACCTCCTTCCAGAACATCTTCTTTCGTTCTTCAAAATTCTCACTCAACCTTTGACCCCACCTTTCGTTTGCATCTTTTTTCGCTTCTCTAATTTTCCGTTTTGCCTCTCTCCTTTTCTCCTTGTACCTCTCCCATACCTCAACACTACCATCCTGTAAAACCCTCTCAAAACACTGTCTCTTCTCCTCAACTGCCTTTCTCACCGTAGCATTCCACCACTCGCTTCCCTTCCTGATACCTCTGCCTCCTACTTTCCGTTTTCCGCATACTACCTCTGCACTTGCTTTCACTCCTTCCTTAAACTGTTGCCATTCAACCTCTACTTCTCTCTCTTCCATCTCTCTCACTTCCATCCAATTTTCATTTAGTCTTTCCTTGTACTCCCTCTCTTTTTCACTCTTCTCTAACTCACTAACTTTTATTACCTCTCTTACTTCACGCTTGTCTCTTATTCTCCTGTAACTCTTAACTCTTAGCTTTCCCTCCACCAGGTAATGATCTGACATACCCTCCGCCTCACCTCTCATCACATTCACATCCAGCAGTCTACACAATCTTTCCCTTGTCACCAGCACATAATCCATCAATGCCCTCTCTACAATTTCTCCCCTCACAAGTCTATGCCAGGTGTACTTGTGTATATGCCTTTTTTTGAAGAACGTATTACCTACACTTAATCTACACTCTTCACATACATTTTTCAGTCTTTCTCCACTCTCGTTTACACCATCCACACCAAAACTACCGATGACTCCCTCAACAGGCTCATTTCCTACCCTAGCATTTAGGTCCCCTAAAACTATAACATTTTCATTTTCATCAAACCCTTGTAGACAATCTCTCAAATCCTCCCAGAAACCCTCTACCTCGTCTAACTCTCTTTCACTTCCTGGTCCATACGCACTTACAAAAACCCACCTTTCACCCTTAACCCGGGAACTGCGGGGAGACTCTTAAGAGTTCCCCCGGCGGACTGCGGGGAGACTCTTAAGAGTGAGTGAAAACAAAAATCAACTTTTGACATCGAATTTTTTTTTTTTTTTTTTTTTTTTTTTTTTTTTTTTTGGGCCTCTACCTCCCCTCCTTCCCCACTTTCCTCCTCTCCTTCAGTTATCACCTATTTTCCCTGTTATTCCCTTATTCTGAGGTATATTTTCGTGCTAACATTAGAAATCCGGTTGGAGGGTGTGGTCATCACTGATAGCAAGCGAATGCAAGAGAGAGAGAGAGAGTATCGATCGACTGTGTCTCAGTGGCCTTGGGGGAAATTGGCGGGAAAGCAGCTTGCCTCACCCATACATTATACAACTCACGGGCTATATCTCCGATTTTGACCATCCAAACGCTGTTTTCACTCGTTTTATTGTTGTTTCAGGTTAATACCTTTATAATCAACCCATAATAGGCGCATATGGATAAGTATTAATGCTATTAATGGCACAATGAATATTTTAGTGACGGAAACACCTCAAATACGTCAGCACAGGGGGACGTTTCCAATTACTTCTCACCCACATTAGCCTTGATGACACCTCTTTCCACTCTTTAATAAACTCTCTCAACTCCTCCTTCACAATAATAGCCACTCCTTCTTTCCCCCTGACTCCCTTGTCTACTCCAGACTTTCTACCTATCACATTTCCAAAATCCACTTCTCCCTCTCCTTTCATCTTTGTTTCATTCAGTGCAAGGACATCATACATCCTTCTTTCAAATAACCTTCCAATATCCTCTCGCTTCTCATTCGTACTACATCCACGCACATTCAAAGCTCCTATTCTTAGGGTCCGGGACCACGAACGCGTTCCCTCGCAAGTGATTCTACAAATTGTAGTTTGGAGCTTTGTGCAATGTTAGTCAATATAATAAGTCAATATATTAGAAATATTATGTTTCTTAATGCTTGTACAGTATTATGAAAACAAAATCTGAAATTTTAGAGGCTTGAGCCAGCTGTGTAAGCAGAGGTACAGTCTTGGTAATGAATACTTCAACACCACTAAATAATATACGAAAACAGTGAGCAGTAACTAGCGACTCAAAGTATATTTTTATATTTGTAGTTTAAGCAATTTACCAAAATAATTTATCAGTGTGTAATAAATATGCAAAAATTGTCCAGGGAATCATATTCACAACTGTACTAAATCCATACTGTATATCAAAGCAATAGAATAAAACCGTCATAGATTTTAACAAATTTACCTGTTACCCCATTACCTTGGGGTAAGGGAGCCTTCACATTTAGAGGAGGAAAAAGAGTATGCCCCAAGTATCCTACTGCATGTCGCATAAGGCAACTAAATGGTGGATGGCACAAGTATGGACCAACAGTCATCCAATACAATAATGTCTTGTTAGGGTAGTCTTGTAGCACTGATGAGGCTGGTGTGGTGTTGATACAGCAAGTCATACTCTGAGGCACTGCTAGCACTATGTTAACAACAGCCACAGTGATGACATGATGAGGCAGTGTTATGCAATACAGTACTTCATTATACAGTACTACACTCCACCTGCTGAATTGCAACTGTCTGAGCCATTACAATGTATAGTAATAGAAAAGGACATTAAATCATTGTATGTATTATATATCTATGTATGATTGAAAGATAGATATATAGATAGATGATTGATAGGGTTAAATATTATGGGGAATATCTCTCTGCCCTACAGATTGTGGTGAAAATATGACAAACGAGGAGTACGGGGTGATACACTCGCCCCACTGGCCCAACAAGTACAAAGGTCCGGACCCAGACCGGCAGGGCGGGGCGTTCTCCTGTACCTGGTTCATCCATGTTCGCCCCTACCACAAGATCCTCCTCTGGCTTCAGTCCTTCGCTGTCGAGGGCAATCCAATTGGTAGGATTAGCAGTGAAGATTATATATAACTATATATATATATATATATATATATATATATATATATATATATATATATATATATAATTATTATATATAATTATATATAATTAAATATAACATCAATCCTTATTGTCGAAGATGTCACACTACGGCCTTGCATCATTCGTTCCACTAATTTCTTCTTATCTTCATAACAGAAGAATATGTGTAATGGTAGATGGCCTTTATTCTCAATTTCACTCAATAAATGCTGGTGTTCCCCAGGGATCAGTTTTGGCCCCAACTCTGTTCCTCATTCATATCAATGATCTCATATCTACCACTCATAATCCAATACATTCCTACGCAGATGATTCAACACTCCACAGTTCCTTCACATTTACCAATTCTTTCACCCAACCCGATCTTATAAATTCAAAAATAAACACTGCAATTTTTCTGAACCAGGACCTTTCTAGAATTAATGAATGGGGACAAAATAATCTAGTTTCCTATAATGCACAGAATACCAAGTACTGTACATTAAATTTTCTAACCGACAGAATCTCACTGACTCCCATATATTTTTTAATGATGTAAATATTCCCACTTCCCCTAGTATTGACATTCTCGGTGTAACATTAACTACTAACTTGAGCTGGACACATTATGTTAGAAGCATTGCTAAGAATGCCTCTAAAAAACTGGGACTCCTGTACAGAGTTCGAGAATTCTTCACTGACGAGCAGTTGGCCGTAATATATAAAAGTCATGTGCGTTCTCAGATGGATTACTGTTCACCTCTGTGGGGTGGAAGTGGGAGTGGTTGCATTGAGGCAGTTGGACAAAATTCAAAATAAAGCTATTAGATTAATCAATAACCCTGCAATCACACAGGACCTTCCTACATTATCCATACGAAGAAACGTTGCATCCCTTGCATTATTCTACAGATATTTTCACAGCAATTGTTCCGAGGAACTTGCTTCAATTGTGCCGCCTCTCCACATCTTTCCCCGTAGAACTAGGGCAGCTGAGAGCGCCCATGAATTTACACTTTCTCCTCCACAATGCAGAACTTCTGCTTATCAGAATTCATTTATCCCCAGAGCTACTACTCTTTGGAATTCACTTCCCTCGAATTGCTTTCCACAAACTTACAATCTACAAATGTTTAAATCCAGTTGTTACAAAAAATTTATGAATGGAGGATGCCTTTAGGCACATGGACCTTTTTGTTTTATCTGTGTTTTTCCTTCCTCCGTTCATTGTCTCTTTAAAAAAAAAAAAAAAAAAAAAAAAAAAATAGGCCTATAAGCCCTTTGAATATTTAGGTAATGTGAACACTATTGAATCCACAGATGCGGAGAACTGAGGCTTGTGACAATAGAAAACACCAGCTTTTATTATTATTACTACTAAAGAGGAAGATACTACTGTATTAGACTTGACAGTCCTGAAATTAGTACCGGTATTGGAAGATGGATATGTATTGCCACCGTGAGAGAGGGACCTGTATGCAGTGACAGAGCAGAATTGAGAAAGGCTGTGATGGTTTTAGCCATATCGAGAGAATAGATTAGGATGATTGAGTATACTGTGTTAAAAGTATGGAAGTGGAAGGAAGGACGGCAGTAGGTAAACTAAGGAAGACCTTGGTCAAGATTCTAAGGAAGAATCTCAGGGCAAGGGGACTTGACAGGCACTCTTCTGGAGACCATGCAGTACGGAGAACAGCCATCAGGTGACCAAGGCATATCTTATCTGTGCAAAGCATGGAATTTCCCTTTCAACCAATGGCAATACTAATACCTCTCACCTCATCAGATCGTGGTTGTCCTGCGGCGGTAGTGCGAGTGTGGCCGGACTTGGAGAAGATTCCCATCGAGCTGTGCGTAGATGGTCTCAGCGAGGATGCATCCATGATCATCTCCAAGTCCTCCCTCATGAGAGTCGCTTTCCTCACCGCTGATAAGTCTGTGGGGCTGGGGGATTTGAAGGCATCTGGATGGAAATACAAGATAGTAAGTATTACTTTCAATAGTTTCAAACTTTAAATGATTAATTATGTGCATTTATTTTTTTTATTTTTTGAGAAGTAAATCTTAATACAGTATAATGTATTATTCTTAAGTTTGCTGACCTACTGAACTTTATAGAATAGTCTTTTGTCCTTACTATTGAAGAACTGTATTATGAAGGCATTATTGAACATTTCTTTGTTGCAAATTTCAATGGTTCTTTTCTCTTCTCAGGCCCGAAGTGTGAACAGTTCCTGTGCTCAAAGAGGAATTTCTGCATATCCAAAAATCTTCTATGTAATGGTGTTCCAAATTGTGGTAATGGTGACTTGTCAGATGAAGACAATTGTAAGTGTGTCCTCCTTATATACCTGGATAGTTGCTGTTAAGAGGAGGAGGAGGAGGAGAAAGAAGTACTGTATGAATGAGTTTTTCCATTTGAGGTATCGCCTTTTATATATTATTTTTGAACAGTATACCGTAACAAACCTGGTACTAAAATATAGACCTTTCTGAACTATTCTATATAAGTTTTGACTCTATCTTTTGCCAGAGGTGTTGGTAACTAGGAATACTTAAGGGGAGACTGACCGTTTGTTTGGTCTATTCATTCATTTATTCATACAGTATATTTTGTTAGTTTCCTCGCTAGACCTCCATCAAGCTTAGAAAAACACCCCCTAGACAAGATAAATTTTTACATTTTTCGGTAGAAAAATGTGCCGGCCGAAGGCCGGTTCCTCTTAAGATTGCAGGCTCGCTATCGCTCGCCAGGAAATAAATTACACCTAAATGGCACGAAATTTTTTTTTACAACGAAATGGGGCGAAAGGTGTTAAAATCGCCGAACTAATGGGCCGAACGTCGTATAATCTCAAAACTAGTGGGGCTAAACATTAGGGAGAAGGGGGTCCAGAAAAATGGTCTGCCTCCCCTTAACTTGAATAACTCAATAACTTCATGTGCAAGAAGGAAAAGAAAAAGGAGACTCATACCAAGTAAATTAAGCCTCCCTCCTTCAGACTTTATCAGGTGGAGATACTTTTGGAAGTGTGATGCACCTCAGTCTCTTGGACTTTCTGCCATAACCTACCATACTAATAAAGTTTACCCTCGTATATCCTGACGCATTGGTTACCGAAAAATATAGATATAAAATTCAAACTATAATGAACAGAGTGATATACAGTAAAGATCTTTTCTATAAATCAGTACTCGGTTCTTTAGTCTTTGTTCGGCATGGTATGGACAATGCCCTTCCAGTATGTTTACTAAAATACTAGGGTGATAATCCGAACTGGATATCACCATAGTTCAGACATTTATCTCTCTTTTTTTTGGATAATGTTCAAACCAGAAACCTACTGGTAGTTCTGAAGCCTCTTGTTTCTGTAGCCCTGGAGTTCAAAAGAAAGGTGTTGGGCTGTATTGGATTATCACTTAAATAACTTGCAAGTTTCAATGATAGAAACAAATATCTTGCACTTCTTTCCTCTTTATCAATATCGACTGGCTCTTCTGATTGACTTGCGGGGGCTCCACTGGAAAGCATTTCGAACTTGTTCAACTGTTTTATCTGAAGTTGAAGGGCGTCCTGTTTTCTTTGCCGAGCACAAACAACCTTTTTCCTTATATTTTGCGTGCCAATTCACAATGGAACGTCTGTCTGGAGGCTGCTTTGAAAATTCAGTCCGAAATCTGCGTTGAACACGCGTCCATGACTCAGTTTTAGCTAATTCTAGGATGCAAAACGACTTCTGCATTGTGAATGGCATTACTACATCTGAAAAGCTAGAAACCACAGAATTAATAGAAGAAAACTTGATGATTTCAGCTTAAAATTGTACCAGTTTCATCTTGCTACCATTTGTAGTTCTTGAGATATGAGTTCTTAGAAAGTGACACATACTTTTGAAACACCCTGTATGTTATACTGGTGGGTTACATTAATATACTTTCACATTTACTTGGTGAATTACTTTAGTACAGTACAGTACTGTACTGTACTGTATTAGCGAGGAGATGCGTACAAGTAGACTGGGATGGTATGGACATGTGGAGAGAATGGATGAACAAAATTGGGTGAAAAGATGCAGGTCTGTGATTGTGGAGGGAGCTACACCAACGGGTGGACCGAGGAAGATCTGGGATCGGACTATACGTGCCGATCTCAAATCCAAAAACTTGAAAAGTGAAGCAGCCCTTAACAGGGTTGCCTGGAACGCCGCCATTAGGACAAGAGACTGAAACTGCACGTATGTGTGGAGCACTCAGTCTTAGCATTTTATGTATGTATGTACAGTATGTATATAGCCTACTGTATATATATATATACAGTATATTCTAATCTATTTTTTGTCATGTCTCAGGTACGAAAGCCTCAGTAGTGAATTTGTATACAACTGGTGGGTTACATTAATATACTTTCACTTGTACTTGGTGAATTACTTTATTACTGTATTATTCTAGTCTATTATTTATCTTATGTCTCAGGTATGCATTGACTTACTTGATTTCTGTATATAATTCTGATCTATTTATTCTTGTGTCTCAGGTATGAAGGCCCCAGTAGTGAATGTGTTACTACTGGTGGGCGTTGGGCTGGGTATATCGTCAGTGGTGGTAATTGTGGTGTGTATCTGGTGCCACCGCAAGAGTGTCAAGCAGCGGCAGCTCCAAAACATGTCCATGCCCGTCAGGCGTCCACGTGTGCGAGCGCGGCGCCCGCTTCGCCTCAGTCGACAGTGTAGGCCACAGCGGTATTAGCGTACATCATGTTGGCCCTTCCTGTACCTATCCCATCCCACAAACCCAAATTAACTAACCCTAGCACCCCCACCTTCAGTCAGAGGACAATATTTATATTGATTTATTACTACAGCCAGAGGATTTTACTCAACTTAGAAGAACCTTTTATTAGGAATGGATAGGTTTAATGGTATCTAAATTAACTCTCTAAATCTGACAGGTCCTTCCTAAATTGAAGTAAATTGGCTGGAGGTACCATAGTCAGAATGAAACATAATCTGGAGTAATTTTATTGAAATGGTTAACTTTTCCTACGATCGAATAATTTGTGTTTTGTTCTGGCTATTATTAGACAATTTTATTCAGCTTTTCTTCTTTGATTCCTAGAGGTCCTTGCAATTGTCTTAATTACTTCCTAGAGATCCTTTCAATAGACTTTTCCTCATTGATTCCTAGAGTACCTTGCATTGATTCCTAGAGGTCCTTGTTAAGCTGAGTAATATCATGTAATGTTAGCCAGACTGAGATGAACATGATGCCACCGAATTGAAGGATATAATCCTTTCAAGCAGAAAATACCTTTTTCAAAATATATATTTTAGCTACCTAGGGTGAGGGCTGGTCCTGTCCAGAGTGAGGTTTGACATCCTCTACCCAACCTTAGCTGTTTCTGTCTGTCTCTTTTCATGTAGCCTTCTATACTACTTTTCCTACTTCGGGGGCAGGAGGTTAGGAATCCTCCTCCCCTTGTAAAATTCAACTACTAGACGAGACAGAGAAAGGGGCGAGGGAACGCGAAAGTGGTCCTGGACCCTATGAATTGGAACTTTAAATGCTGTTCTGTCCGGGCTCTGTCTCACGTTGGCCACCCCCAGCTATGGGGTATTATGCCTGAGTACTGTATATACATACAAGCTACCTCCGAATGATTAACATGATCCAACTTGACTAATTTCTTGGGGTGAGATTGATTATTCGTACATGCATACATACAGTTTATTGTAAGCAAATTATTTACACTTTTTCAAGTAATTTTAATACAATCCCAGCCATAAATGTACTCCTTGCATGGTCAGTTTCCAAGGCAAGAGAGTAGCTTCAAAGCTAACCAGGCCAGTTTGTAGAGGATCTGCCAAAATCCACAAGAAAAAGTAATACTGTATATTATTTTGTAAAGCTTAAACATATTGTATGCATGTTTGATAGACATACATTCACGTGTGAGCCTTGGTCACCCTAAGGTGGCTGTGGAAACAGAGAGTGGAATCCTCAACTGCAACACCTCAGTTATGTGGGTGCCCCCAGCCCCAGCACCACCTTGCTATCTGTAGGATCTAAGTGGGAAAGTTGGAAGTAGCACCCTGTTCCCAAATATAGGGCCATACAGCCTTACTGACACCTCCGACTGTGATGTCAACCATGATAGCATGATGCTGTAAACCAGACCGGTCAACTGGCCTGATAGAAGAGGTACATGCTCTGAACAAAACATTTGCCACAAAATGTGGATGATCGGCATCCCCTCCTACCTGGCAAAAAATAGTGCCAAATGTAAATTGAAAATTAAACCAGAGACCCTGGAGTCACAAGGCCATTTTTTCCTCTCAGCTCACATAGTCTAAGATGATTATAATCACCCTGGTGGTAGAGTAATAGAATGTAAAAAGACATCCTTTGATTGAAGGTGTTAACCTATTTTGCTCCTCACAATCCTCACACTTCTTACCCTTGTCCCATTTTACTAAACCTCTCCACCGCTAAGATGGCCATCAGTCATTGCTTCTCATCTTCCTTTGCTCTATCCTACTCAAATATTCATCAGTCTTCAATTGCTTTATGGTTCCTCGACAACTCAACCAGTAAACCATTCTAACCAGTAGATCTCAATCACTTCCCCAACTCAACCAGGGCTAACTAAACCCGTACTAATTTAAGTTCCTAACCTAACTTACCTAACTAACTCCCCAGTTCTGGTTGAAGCTTGCAGGGGTTGAGATCTACTGGTTGAAATGATCTATAGGTTGACTTGTCCGGTCACCAGGGTGTAAAACCGGGATAATTTGGTTCTAAGACTGGAATGATGACGAGAGAGAATACAGGAAAACGTACATGTAGTTGCATTGTTTTAGTCCATTTTATCACTTCCAAGGACATGATAAGAACTGTGAAGCATAATTTTAATTATGTATGTTTTTAATGGTGACTAAAACGAAGGGACTAGATCTCTCATTTGACACCCTGCCGGTCACCTTTCATTATATACGGCTCACCTTATCCTATGTCTCCACTTTCTCTTCACAATTTATTTGGCTCTCATTTCATTTTCCTACTTCTATTTCACTCCTTGCATTAATTTGATTGCACATAGCTTCCCTTTGCTTCACATATTTCATATTAAGGATATTGTAACTTATTTCTCAGTATGGATGTTATTTAATGGCAGAAAGGAATAATTATAATTAGATTCTGGAGGATCTCGAGAGACCCTTTAGGGAGTTTTGGCCATGCTATGTTATTTGACTCTCTTCGCTTTCCCAAAATTGGTCATGTCATGGTAGGGTACATCAGGGCGATAGTATTTATAGGATTATTGGAAAATGTGTATCTTAAGCTAGAACGATTAAATTTACTTGATTTGGCATTAACCCTTGTACATTCATTAAAATCAGTACAGTACTGTATTGAGTGTCATCTGACAAGGTAGCTCTTCCACCTTGTTTATCTTGGACTTAATATTATATGTTAAGAGTATCAGTGAAGAGATGTGCATTAGCTGTCTTGGTAGGTTTGGGCTTGTGGAGAGGATGTATGGCCAAAATTTAGTGAAGAGATGCATTTCTGTGAATGTGATGGACTTGCACGGAGGGGTAGACGTATAGAAAGAAGTCGTATCAGGTTCTACGATACACCATAATCGTACTTAAAACTTAATAAATGAGGCAGCCCAAAGACGGGCTACATGAATAGATAGTATAGATTATATGTCTCCCATACCTAGCTTTCATGGTTACAAATGAAGTATTAAATGTGTGTTGCTTAAAATGCCTACCTTCCTTCAAAAATGAGTTTGCGTGTACCCCATGGGGCATTGAGAGCTTAGGTTTACCTGAAGGTATGATTTAGGTCTTTTACATATGGTCAGATGCCTTCCCTGTTAGTCATTTTGTCTTTCCCTTATACTCATTCTTTTATACATTTAAAAAACTATATTTCAATCTGACTGGGATATTTTTCTACATTGATATCTCAATATCCACCAACCTCTAGGTGTTTTTTTTATTATACTGTACTGCAATATAGCACCTCATGTGTGCATATATTGATACTTACCATAATATATTTTCTAGTACCCAAAGTAGGCTACCCATAGATGAGGAGGATACAGCTACAGTAATAGAAATTACTATCATATGTATTTTAGTCATGACACTTATTCATATAATTATGATTTTTGTATAGATATTTTGTCCAAAATTAAGTTGTAATCAATTTCATAATTTTTGTTTAATAATTGTTCAATTTGGCTGTAACAGTAGAGGTTATAGGTAGCTGACCAGTAGACCCCCTTCAACTCCATAAGTATAATGCATACCTGTTGCATTATTACAGTATTTGGCAAATATTAGACAGTTTAATTTAGTTTAAAAGTGGCCTCTAGTCAAATTCTGTAATTAATTACTAACTTAAGTAACCCTGTAGTATGATGATCAGTTTTTGTTTATATTGTGGCTAGGGTGAAAATGAGTAATGGTGGGGATTTGTCTGACCATTATGTGGTGGCAGCAAAAATTAGGATACAGAAGAAATGGGTGAAGTGAAGTAGAGTAAGGAGGGAGAGAGGAGGAGTGGTGAAGGGTGGAAAGGTTACAGGAGGAGGGAGTTAGGGAAGAGTTCAAGAGAGTATTAGAAAGACGGCTAGGTAGATATGACTTGGAGGAAGTGGAACGGGTGAGTAATGTGTTTAAGGAAGAAATATATGCAGCATGTGAGGAGGTATTTGGGGTTAGGAGAAAAGTGAAAGGAACAACATGAGGGACTGTGGAGGTGAAACAAGCAGTCAGATAGAAAAAGAAAACATACAGGGAGTGGTTGGGTAGTAGAGGGAATGAGGATCCAGAGATACTAATGGGAAATGTATGTGGAGAAAAAGAGACTGGTGAAGAGAGGAGTGAGGGGAAGTAAAAAAAAAAAAAAAAAAAAAAAAGTAGATGAGGAATTTGGAAGGAATTGAAGTGTAAAGTAGAGGGAGTGTAAACAAAAATGTATTGGAAGGAAGTCAAGAATGTTAGGGAGGGTGACAAAAGAAGTAGTAAAGGTGTGAAAGATAAAAATGGCAGAGCGCTAGTGGAGAGGCAAGAGAAATTCGAGAGATGAAGAGAGCACTTTAATGAGGTATTGAATGTAGAAAATGAAAGCACTGCAAACATAATTTGGATGGAGAATGGGAGAGAGAATAAGAGAAGCAGTGGCGGAAAGGATCAGCTCGGAAGTGTGTGAAGGGTTGAAGAGGGTGGAGAAGGGTAAAACATCAGAGATAGATGGAGTATGTAGCGAGATGCTGAACTATGGAGGTGAGGTAGTGATCAAATGGGATGGAAAAAGTGTTGACTAGGGAAATGTGCCTGAAAATTGAAAATCAGGCATAATAATCCTCTTGCAAAAGGGAAGAGGGGAGTGTGTGGTAATCACAGGAGGATATGTCTCCATAGCATAGTAGGAATGATGTACTGTAGAATAGTGATTGAGAGAGTGAGAATAGAGTCATGGGTAGCTGAGGAGCAGGGTGGGTTTAGTAATGGAAGAGGCTGTGTAGGCCTCATCTTTTCCTTGAGATATGTTGTGGACAAATATCTGGAGAAGGAACAAAAGTTGTATGCTGCCTTCATGGACTTGGAGAAAGCCTATGACAGAGTAGATAGAGAATGTTTATGGAAAGCATAGAGAATATACAAAGTAGTTGGTAAGTTGCTGGAAGCAGTGAAGAGCATGTACGATGGTGCAAGGGCGGCAGTATGTGTAGAAGATGAACAGAGCGAGTTCTGAGGTTGGGTTTAAAGCAAGATGTCTCCATGGTATTTCAATATACAGTATATGTATGGATGGAGTCATGAAAGAAATACTCTATTAGGAAAAGTAGTGCATGTTGGCATGCACCTGATAAAGGAAGGGAGTGAATGGAAGCTGCTTATGATACTGGTTACTGATAATACAGTTATTATGAGTAATAATGAGTCGGAGTGGGAGTTGGAGTGCTTGGTAAATATGATTGGAGATGTGTGTGAGAAATGGAACCTCAAGGTCAATGTTGAGAAGGGTGTAGATATAGTATTTGAGAGGGATGCATTCACAGATAATGAGGTGAGGTTGAAAAATCAGGTTGTTGTTGTTGTTGTTTTTCCCCAAGCTGCCTGGCCGAACAGCCCCAAGGCCCCGAGCAAGGCCAAGGCCATAACCGAGCGCCCCCACAGAACCCTCCCTGCCGACCACAATAAAGCCTGGGTGACCGAAGCCACTCCATGGCGGGGAGCTGAGGAGGGTGCAGAAACGCCCGGGAAACCAAAGCCCCACCCAGGGCCCTGTGCCCCTCAGCAATTATGAAGAGAAAGTTGAGGGGCAAAGGAAAGATGTGACGCTTTGGCTTCCAATCTTGGTAGATTAGGAGGTCAATCCACGCAAGAGACGCCGTCACTCGAGATCTAGAAAATATATAAGTAAAAGGAACAGTCAGAGTAAGCTATGGGTATGGCAGAGATCGCTCAGTTCTCACTCTGATAGACCAGCCCATCACCAGGTAAAGGAGAATGGTAACTAATTTAAGAATTTGGGCAGTGTGATAAGTAGGCTATAGATGGGATCATAGAGGATGAAGTGCAAAGCAGGATACAACAGGGAAACGGTTGTAGGAACACTGAAAGAAGTGACAAGAGAAAGGGCGGTGAGCATTGGAGTAAAAAAGCCATAGCATGATAGTATTGTAATCTCGACATTGGCTTATGGGTGTAAAGTATGGATGTTGTTGGAGATTTGAGTTAAGAGTGAGAGGGGTGGAAATGAATTACTTGAGAAGTGTGCGTGGAGTCACATGGAGAGATACAGACAAATGAAGCATTGTGGTGTGGATGTGGATGTGCTGGAGAGTGTGAAGAGGAACACCTTAAGGTGGTTTGGTCATGTGGAGCATATGGCAAATGAGAGAATGACTAAACATTTTTATGATAGTGAGGTGGAAGGGCAGATAGGAACGGGCAGACTGTGAGTGTGATGGAAGGATGTAGTTGAGAGGTATATGAGTGAAAGGGGTGATGGTCCATGACTAGACTATTGACCCTGACACATAGACTGTTGTTGTTAGTCAATCAAGAGTTATACAAGAAGATGTGGAATTTATTGTAAACAATTATAAGCTTTAGGATCTTTGAATAGTTATATAATTTGTGTGCCTATGTAGAGATTTGGTGCATATAACAATAGATAGTACAGTACCAGCTTTTATTATTATTATTTTTTTTTTGCATTACAGTATTGGTGACTATATTCCCTTTGCTGACCCCCTTGTTTCTCCTCAGGGTGAGCGTAACCTGTCCCCGGTGCTGGGAGCGTGCCAGGCCCACCACCTGAGTCGCACCTCCCTATGCACGGAGACGGTGGTCTGAGACTACGCCCAGCACCACCACCCCTGCGGCCACTCTGGCTCTGGGGGTGGTTCTGAGGACTCGCGCGCAACCACCCCCACCGCATCCTCACACCACGAGCTCCTTAATTAAGAGGTGATTTAATTCAAGTGTTCAAAATCATCAAAGACATCGACAATATGAACTGTAGTAAGTACTTCACTATCGACCAATCTAATTACACGCGGGGAAACGGTTGCAAAATTATTGGTAAATCTTTTAACTCACACGAATCTAAGAATTTCTTCAATTGAGTTGTCAACTTGTGGAATGGGCTTCCCCGAGACGTTATAGACTGCAGCACCGTTGATTCATTTAAACTCCGCATAGACAAATATCTCGCATCAAACCCGCGACTGACTGCGTTTGTAAATTAATAACTTTATTTTATCCTCCCCTCAGTTACTAACCCATATGTCCCCTACTAACTTCCTAGTCCTGCCACGGACATTAGTTCCAGGGCAGTAGTTCCCTTTCCAATGTTCCCTTACCCACTCTAAACCACTGTTTGGACACTTGATCTTCAGTGTTTTGGAGGACAAGCAGCCTAGAAGGGTCACTAGAACTGTTGTTGCTTGATTTCCTTTGTACTCATTTGTACTCCTCATGTACTGAGTTGAATGAGGGGTAGAGCCAATCGGTGCTCCACTCGATTTCACGTCGATTCAACCCCGGTCAATTTAACTTGTCTTGCTCACACCTACACTATGCGATCTTCCCTACTGTATCCGATTCTTGCTTAGCTCAACCCATTATTGCTTTTGTCACCCTCAAGCTATTTTTCTAACCTAGTGTAACCAAACTTGTATATTCTTGCTTAACCCACCCTAACCTTTATTATAGCAATCTTCCCTACTGTGTCCTCACACCACAAAAATTCCACAAGGACGGCTGATATGATCCCTTGATTCTGTGCCCATTCAACCTTTGGTCATTTCAATCCATCTTACCCTAAGCAAACTGCATAAGTTATCTAGACTATTCTAGCTTGACCCATCTTAATCTGTATTCCAACTTAATTTTGCCAAGCTTTACAACCTAGTTTATCCTTATTTAACTCACCCAATTAAGGTTACCTGAACTTCACAATTTAATCTGTTCTTGCTGGACCCTCCCTAAATTAGTCTAATCAAACTTTCTTGCCTAATCAAATGTTTAACCCAACCTGACTTTATTTTAACTCAATAAAGTCAGCCATGTCCACTGCATCCTCACACCACAAACTCTTTTACTGATTAGGGATGAGGAAAGGCCTGATTGGTGGTTCCCCTCGGTCCCAAGTCTATTCAACCCCCATCAAGTTAATCTTGTCTTGCTCACACCTGTACGACCTTAGATTTAGCCAATCTTCCTTACCTATCATTACTATTCTTACCTGGGCCAGCCTATTCTTTCTTAACCCACCTTGACTATTAGTTTAACAATGCCTAACCAAACATCCTTGGTCTAATCTATTATTGCTTAATCCACCTTAACTTTCATGTCAAATTAATATAATCAAATTCCCAACCTAACCTATTCTTGCTCAACCCACCCTAACATTCATTGTAACTGAGTACAGTGTGTTATTGGCAGACGCCAGTGCTGTGGAGGATAGCGCGGTCTAGCAATCTGTGGCAACTGTTCACTGAAGCCCCTGAAACATTAGGGCACCCACCCTATTCCAGCTCCTGAGCAGGGAGTTCATGGTGGTAAAAAAATGCATCAAACCAGGAAAAGCTTTTTAGCCAGGAAATTCTCGTCAGTACTCGGGGTAGTAAAAGATCTAGTCTGTTCTCTCCTCAGTATCATGTTTGTTTAACCCTGGCTCACTTTAATTAATCTTACTGTAGCCAAACTTCCTACTTAGCTACTCTTGCTTAGCGTATACCCTAATCTTTATTCTAACCTAGTCTAACTCTTCCAATCTCTCCTGCTCAAGCCCATACTCTATAACCAAACGTCTCTACCTAACCTTTTCCTATTCTTGCTTATCCCAACTTAATGTTTATATAACTTAGTGTAAGTAAGTTTCCTAACCTAACCTATTCTTGCTTATGCCACCTTAGCTTTTCCTAATCTGTGTTAAGCCATCTGAGCAAAACCCAGATTAAAATCAGACCTAATCTACCCTAACACAGCCTACCATAACCGATTTGAATCCACCCTAACATAGCCTGTTACAGTACAGTATATATAGCCCATCCTAATTTAACGTAGCATAGAATTCACCGAGGTTGAGTTGACCGTGGGTTGAATTGATCGCTCAGACATGAAGGAGGAAGAGAACGGGTAGCCTACATCTCATTAAGCCAGTCTCACACCACCATCTTTAACAAATTGTATCGGAGCCACTCAATCGGAGTCAGATTTTCTCTGTTGGAGTCAATTTTGTGATGATTTTCAATTTTCGGGTGACGGAGGTTTGAACACGGCAGCTCATAATCTTGTACAGGTGTAGCCTATAGTGAAATTAAACTAAGGATAGGCTGCACTCATCTCTCAATCTGATGTGATACTTGAAGCAAAAACCATTAATCTGATGCAGTTTTGGCGTTAAGTTTGGTGGTGTGGCAGCGGCTTGATGCTTGGAGTAATGGCGCATCCCGTACATCGTTATCCAGGATGGAATTATAAGTGATTGTTGTGATGAGAGTCTTTACTTTAAGAAATCAAATAGCTATTTATAAGAGGGAGTAAAAATCTCTTATTTTAAGAAATCCTATAGCTTTATAACAGATGAAAAATATTTGAAGAAGAACAGTAGACTAAGTTGTTATCGATTTGATATCTATTGTTTTGAAGTGTCATAATAAAGGTGGTACAAGGAGAGAAGACTTATAGCTATATTTTATATGTGAATAAACTCCAATACTAGAACAGGGTGGCAAACTAGAGACTATTCAAATGTAAAACTTGCAAACTTAACAAACCAAAACTGGGACAAAGACAATATAGAATCAAATTAACTTATCAAAGCCAGTCCTTCAGTTGAGTCCCTTTCTTTTGGTCATTTTATTAGCTATAGAGTTAATGTTATGCTTTACAGTTCTTTTATGCCTTTGGAAGTGATACAATGGTTAAAGCAAACCAATCTCATGTCAATTTCCCTGCATTCCCTCTCGTATTCATTCCCGTCTTTAAGGGGGGATGGGCCGGTTTTCTGGACCACTTTCTCCCTCATGTTTAGCCACATTAGTGTTCAAATGTTAAGATGTTTGCCCTATTAGTTAGTCGATTTTAGGACCTTTCGCCCCATTTCTTCGTCAATATTTAGACCTTTCGTGCTATATAGGTGTCGATTTTTTCCCTGGCGAAAGATAGTGAGCCTGTAATTTTGGAAGCACCGCCCTTTGGCCGGGAAATTTGTCTACCGAAAAATTTACAAATTCATCTAGAAAGGGGATCTAATGGATGTTTTTTTTTAATTTGATGGAGGTCTAGGGGGGAAACTAGAAAAAATAATGAATACTGTACATGCAAAAATTGCCCAAAAAGTGAACCATCTCCCCTCAAAGCCAATTGTCCCTGTTTGCTATCCTACACTAGAGATACCCAAGCCTCTTCTGACCGGTGCTAACATGAGTGGTGCGGCTACCAGCTGTGGTCATGCAAAGGCAATCACTATTTTAATTGTGCTAAGCTTATATTGTTTTTGTCTATGATGAGAAGCCTTACTAAGAGGATCTTCTGCCGACAGTGATGGTTTATAACATAGTGCAGTGATTTTTTTCTATGTGTTTAACCCTTCTTTGGCGGCGCCCGGCTATTGTCGAGTGAAAGAAATGGTGCCTATATGTGGGGCCCGGCTATTGTCGAATGCAATTTTGAGCACGTAATGTGCTCTGCGAGAGAGCGGAGCGGTGGGAGGAGCATAGATTACCTCCTGACCGCTCGCCACGGTGGCCGTGGAGCTACTGAGATGTACTGCACCCTCCTCCACCCTCTCTCACTCGTTTCACACGTAATAATGTAAGAAAATTACCGTATTTTAGCGATTTTGCCCTTCGGTTGCACGATCGTTGCAAGACAACCAGTGATCGTAGAAGGATGGTTCGGGTGTCATTGGAAAGCTCAATTTACGCCCTTTCAGGGATACATACTTGTATTACGCTCTGGATCTTGTTTATGCATGAAAAAGAGCACGGAAACAACCCCATTTATTGTAAAAAAAAAACGCTGGGCGGTACATAGAAATTACCGCCTAGGCCGCTCTTAAGGTGTTAAAAGTAGTCTGGTGGGGATTTTATTTTGTTTTATCTAAGACAAGGTTTCAATACTGTACAATTTCGGTGTGAGTATCCTAAGTTCGAGTCCTTGGAGTGCCACATGTATTTGTTGATTTCATTAATTGAGTTTAGAACTTAGAAGTAAAGTTGGTTGGTGAAAAAATATGAACATGTTTCGTTTAGTTGTTTATCATAAATATTTGTGTTGTCTGTCCAGATTGGAGATGTACCCCACGTTCCTATCCATGCTGCTACTGGGCGGTCTACACAGTCCCGTCACCAGCGCCATCGCCGGTACCGTCTACTGTGCCGGCCGGGTCGTCTACGCTCTCGGATACTACACGGGAGGTCAGTGGATTTATTATATAACTGTCTTGATGGCGTAATGCATAGTGCTCGGAATTTCGATGTAAGTATCCTGGGTTCGAGTCCTCAGAGTGCCACATTTATTTGTTGATTTCATTAATTGAGTTTAGATGTTAAGTTGGTTGGTGTAAAAATCATAATAATTCAAACGAAAGCCGAATCTATGAATTTTAGTCTTTATTATTTTTGTGTGAGTATCCTAGGTTCGAGTCCTTGGAGTACCACATATATTCATTAGTTTCATCGATTTCATTAATTAGGTTTATTTTTGTAATTTAATTGGTGGGTTAGTGAATAAATATGTTTTTTCCACCAACCAACTTCACATCTAAACTCAATTAATGAAATAAACAAATACATGTGGCACTCCGAGGACTCGGACCCAGGATACTCACATCGAAATTCCGCGCACTATGTATTACGCTATCAATAAATATGAATAGGCTATGTAAAGATGAAATTATGGTTTATAGTTCAAATTGTATCCATGAAGTGATAGAATACATACATACATACATACATACATACATACATACATACATACATACATACATACATACATACATACATACATACATACATACTAGGCTATACATAAAATTTTAAGACTGAGTGCTCCGCATATACGTGCAGTTTCAGTCTCTTGTCCTAATGGCGGCGTTCCAGGCAACCCTGTTAAGGGCTGCTTCACTTGTCAATTTTTTGGATTTGAGATCGGCACGTATAGTCCGATCCCAGGTCTTCCTCGGTCCACCCCTTGGTGCAGCTCCCTCCACAATCACAGACCTGCATCTTTTCACTCAATTTTGTTCATCCATTCTCTCCACATGTCCATACCATCCCAGTCTACTTGTACGCATCTCCTCGCTAATACTCTTTATACCTAAACGTTAAAACGTCTCCTCAGCTCATCATTTGTTATTCTATCCTGCAGTTTGGCCCCACACATTTATCTCACCATTCTCATCTCATTACTTTAACTGCCTTGATGGTGTAATGGTTAGAGTGTTTAAGATCTGTATGTGGTAACCCAGGTTCGAATCCCGGGAAAATCACATGCTTTCACTAATTTAATTGGGAGGTGTTTGGTGTTGGGAGTAAAATAAATAAAATAATTATAATTACTGCTCTTCTCTCCCCAAACCCTAAGAAGCGTATGCGTGGCAGCTTTGGTTACTTCGGCCTCATCACCCTGGTCTACACCACTGGACGCTTCGCCACGGGTCTCCTGGGATGGTTCTAAAACTGCACACCCAACTATGAGAAACCTGAGATTGGTTAGCTTAATTGGTTCTAAAACTGCACACCCGCCCATGAGAAATTATGCACCGGTGACTGGTTAGATTAATTGGTTCTAAGACTGCACAACCGCCCATGAGAAACCTATGCACTCTAGGTAGCGCCAACGAACTTGACAATTATCTCGATCCCTGATCTCTTCGTAACTCATAAGGACCTAGAGCAAACTGGCTGTAAATTTCCACACCTATTTCCTGGTGGACTCTTCCCAAATGATAGAAATATCAGCCTGATTGCTTTCATTAATTTTGAGTTATAATAATTAAAGGGATCCAGATTATTGTCAAGTTCGTTGGCACTACCTATACCAGTCTGTTGGGTTGGTTCTAAAACTGCACACTTGACTCTGAGAAACCTTGGTAGTACAACTGTTTAGGCACCTTATATTGTAGCAAAGTAGCTCGTAATTTTAAGGTTGAGGGTTGTATTTCTGGATTCCTTTCTAACTCATGTTTAGCCCCATTATTTATTAGTTTTTCAGTCGTTTGCTATAAAACGACTCAAGAAATCAAGCAAATATTTCTACCATTTGGGAAGAGTCAGTCGGAATAGGGGTGAAAATTGATCTATAATAATATCGTAAATCTGGGCATCGGATAGTGAAGGAGACCTGTATACCGTTATTAGTTGAGGGGACCCTCAACTTTCCCTTCATAATTCCTGAGGGGAACAGGGCCTTGGGTGGGGCTTTGGTTTCCCGGGCATTTCCACACCCTCCTCAGTTCTCCGCCTTGGAGTGGCTTCGGTCACCTGGACTTTATTGGTGGTAAGCAGGGAGGTTTCTGTGGGGGTGCTCGATTATGGCCTTGGCCTTGCTTAGGACTGCTCGGCCAGACAGCCTGGGGAACAACAACAACCGTTATCAATAGGTGGCGTATGAGAGAGAGGCGTCCTAGATTGTGAGATGAGACAGCGAGACAGTGGCGATGCAGCATAGAGAAGTCAGAGTTGCACCGAGCCGCGAGGAGACAACCAGGCGTCGTAAGTCTATGTGTTGAGCGGTTGAATCTACAGGCTGTTAGCTCCTTAACACCTACTGTCCCAGCCAAGGACGTTGGCCGTCAGTAAAAAAAGTCACTCGCCAGTACAGTACCAGCGACTTCCGACTTCCGACGGCATTCCAGGCAACCCTGTTAAGAGCTGTCTCACTTGTCAGGTTCTTTGATTTAAGATCAGACTGCAAATTCAATAAAAGAAAATAGGATAAATTAATAAAAAGCTTTATATTATTATCAATGTTTTTTTACTAATACATTAAGGGGATCATCCTAAATAGGGTTAATTTTCAGCCTCATTATATGCCAAATAACATAAATAAATGTGACACAAGATGAAAAGAACGTGATAATAACATGTATAATAATATAGGATAAATGTAGTGTTTTGAGTAGTAGTAGTAGTAGTAGTAGTGGTGGTAGTGGTAGTAGTAGTAGAAGAAGTAGTAGGGGTAGTGGTAATAGTAATAGTAGTAGCAGTAGTAGTACAGTACTATACAGTACGTAGTCTATTTTTTTTCCAGCTGATGGTAAATTAAATCCCTTAGTAGCTGATTTCTCGATACTTAGTGGAAAAATATGAAACTGCTATGGCTGTGTGTCGTTTTACTGGCAGGTTTTCATAATTAAAGACATATTTCGCTACAAAATCTACCTTATAGCTGAGTAACCAAGATAGTAACATGGCAATTTACCCTCAGCTGGAAAAAAATAGACTATAGTAGTAATAGTATTGGACACCTAAAGACGGTATCACACGAGCGCTTTTTCCCTAAACATTTATACTCAACACTGATCTGGCAGCTTATGAGGTCAACATTTAAATTATTTCGGCTACCTAAATTCATCTATCATCAGTCTAGTTTCCGATACCAGTGCAAAATATTCCAGAAATGTTACAGTACCAGAAAAATTTTGCTTATTGAATGTTGACTATAAAAGCTTTCGTGTGATACCGGCTTTATTGATGATGTAGTAAAGGCCTCGCAAACTGGTGAGTAGGGGGAGGGGGAGAGAGGGCTAATAATCCAATACATCGTTGTTATCATCTGGTTCGTCGACTTTATGTTGCGTTGCGGTGGCAGATTTCTCTTGGTTCTTTTTTCAGATTTTTTCACCAACCAACTTTACTTCTAAGCTCAATTAATGAAATCAACGAATACATGTTGCACTCTAAGCAGTGGTAGTGGTAGCAGAGGCCACTTTGGGTGCTGGTGGGGGAACAGCCGCAGTAAGTTCTCTGTGGGGAGACTTACCTTCTTTCCTCCTGCTTTTGCCACCTTGGTAGACACTCCTTTCGGTAAGAGTTGTGTTATCGGGCATACCACTACCGACATACAGTACAGCATAACTCGACCTCTCTAAAACATTAACCTAACCAAACAACCTAACCTAACCTAACCTAACCTAACCTAACCTAGTATTCATGTAGCAATGAGAATACTAGATTAGGTTAAGCTTTTTAGTTAGGTTAAGTATTTATAGATGATCTATGTTTTATGTCGGTAGTGGTACGCCCGAACTCTTACCCTCCTTTCTTCACTAACCCTTCCTCCATCACCCTCGTCAGCCATGGCATCGAACTGGTTTTTAAGTTTTAGCGTGTCTCTTCTTAGCTTGTACTTAAGCCGGTATCACACGAGAGCTATTATATAGTCAACATTCGATGATAACAAAATTTCTGGCAACATTTCTGGAATATTTTGCACTGGTATCGGAAACTAGACTGGTGGTAGATGAATTAAGGCAAGCGAAATATTTAAAATGTTTACCTCAGAAGCTGCCAGACCAATGTTGAGCGAAAAAGCGCTCGTGTGATACCGGCTTAAGGGATAAACAGGTAAGTCACTAGCGGTCACTAAGGATGTCCTCACTGGTCAAAGGTCAGAGCACAACTGACAAAACAATCACAGGCCGGGATTTAAGCCGGTATCACACGAGCGCCTTTTCAATGAACATTTATCCTCAACACTGGTCTGGCAGCTTATGAGGTAAACGTGTAATATTTTTATGTCACCTAAATTCATCTACCATCAGTCTAGTTTCCGATACCAGTGTAGGGATTTAAGCCGGTATCACACAAGCGCTTTTTCAATTAACATTTATCCTCAACACTGGTCTGGCAGCTTATGAGGTCAACATTTGCAATATTTATGCTACCTAAATTCATCCATCATCAGCCTAGTTTCCGATACCAGTGTAAAATAATCTAGAAATGTTGCCAGAAAAATGTTGAGCATCGAATGTTGACTATAAAATCTCTCGTGTGATACCAGCTTTACTTATCACACATTTAAGATAGGCAGTGACAGCTTTTCTTCCCTTGCTTGTGTTTACTGTATTATATGTACGATTTTATGTGTTCCATGTGGTAAAACAGGTTAATCTATGTTTTATGAATTTCACCACAACACCAAACACCTCCAATGAAATTAATTATATTATTATAATAATTATATTATTATTATTATTATTAATGAAAGCATATATGTGATCCACCAGGATTCGAACCCGGGTTATCACACACAGATTTTTAGACACCTTAACCATTACACCACCAAGACGGTTAAAAGTGATATAGTTCGAAGTCTGTTCTTTTAAGAAGGATCTGTGGTAGTAGAAAGGGTTAAGTGAGATAGTTCGAAGCCTGTTCATTGATGGAGGCCCTTTTTAAACTGAATAAAATCGTCTAGTCTAGCTATATTTAGACGACTTTGTGCAGTTTAAGAAGGATCTGTAGTAGTAGAAAGGGTTAAGTGAGATAGTTCGAAGTCTGTTAATTTTCTGGAGGCCCTTTGTAAACTGAATAAAATCGTCTGATTGTAGCCAGCATAAAATTAAAAGGACGTATTTTAAGCTTTATTCAGGCTACTATTAGACGATTGTATTCAGTTTACAAAGGGCCTCCAGCAATTAAAAGGCTTCGAACTATCACACTTAACCCTTTCTACTACCACAGATCCGTCTTAAACTGCATGAAATCGTTTAAATATAGCTAGATTAGACGATTTTATTCAGCTTACAAAGGGCCTCCAGCAATTAAAAGGCTTCGAACTATCACACTTAACCCTTTTTACTACCACAGATCCTTCTTAAACCGTAAAAAATCGTCTAAATATAGCTAGAATAGACGATTTTATTCAGTTTACAAAGGGCCTCCAGCAATTAACAGGCTTCGAACTATCTCACTTAACCCTTTTTACTACCACAGATCCTTCTTAAACCGCATAAAATCGTCTAAATATAGCTAGAAAAAAAGTTAAAAAGACGTCGCAGGTACAGAAGGGGTTAAATTAATTAATATAAACTAACACAACTATAGCTTCCTGACGCCCATACAACCTTCCTAAGCTGCATAAAAGTATCTAACCATGACTAAAACTAAATATTTCGCTAATTCATGGCCTAATAATCTTATATAATCATATAGGATACAGTATAGGCTAATCTTACATAACCTTGTCTTGATAGCTTAACTCCTTCTGTAGGATCGCGCTAATAAGTCATGTCTCAGCTGGCATTACGTTAATTTGGCTTGCTCTGTGCTGTATTAATGTCTGTCAGATGTTGAAAAGGGTGGGTAAGTGTAGGAACATGTTTGTATATCTCACTCCATATGAAGAAATGAAGTTTAGATATTGTTGATACCAATTATTGACCAAAACATAGCCTACTTGGTGCCGAGACATCACTTATTAGCGCGACTGTACCGGTGACGTCTATTTCAATTAATTCTAGCCATATTTAGAAGATTTTGTGCAGTTTAAGAAGGATCTGTAGTAGTAAGAAGGGTTAAATGCGATAGTTCAAAGCCTGTTAATTGCTAGCGGACCTTTTTAAACTGAATATAATCGTGTAATAGTGTCCATAATAATGTGAAAGGGCCGTCACCGGTACAGTACAGAAGGGGTTAATGATTAGTGCGCTGAATTTTGGTGTGAGTGTCCTAGGTTCGAATCCATGGAGGAGTACCACGTGTATTAATTAATGTGATTGCTTTCATTAACCCGTACTGTACCGGCGACGTCTTTTTAATTTTATTCTGGCGACTACTAGTCAATTTTTCTCAGTTTATGAAGGATCTCTAGCAATTATAAGGCTTCGAACTATCTCAGTCGACCCTTTTAACTACCACATATTTCCTAAGCTGCAGATAATCGTCTAATTATAGCTAGACCAAAATATAGCAGACGTCACTGGTACAGAAAGTCTTAATTAGGTATATTTGTAAGTTAATTGGTGGGGTGGTGATGTTATAATATGCTAAACATGAGGGAGAAGGGGGTCCAGAAAAGCGAGTATTAAAGGGACAGGCGCGACTGTACTTAGGGGGGGGGGGGGCAAGGAGGGGGAGGAACGGAACAACGAAAGAATGCCCATATAAGGCAACGGGAAAGAGGAGGAGGGATTGGGGGAAGGGAAGGGTAGGGGCGGGAGGGGGCGACTGAACAAAGAGAGAGAGTGTATCCCGTTGGGGAGGAGGTCAGGGGGTGGGGGATTATGGGGGGGCGCAGTAAGGAGGGGAGGGGAGGGTAGAAGGGGGGCGATTGAACAAAGAGAGAGAGAGAGAGAGAGTATCCTGTCGGGGAGGGGGTCAGGGGGTGGGGGATGATCGGGGGTCGCAGTTAAAAGGGGAGGGGAAGGGGGAAGGTGGGGGTGGGGTGATTTAAGCAAAAAGCGCGCGCTAAATCTCGTAACATTTTCTTATGTTATCCCGTTGGGCGGGGAGGGGGGGGGGGAGGTGGAGGTGGGGAGGAGCTCGACCAATGAGAGAGCGCCACGTCATCGCCCATCAGCAGCTCACCAACCCATCTACCAGGACGGGCCAGGTGAGGAAGTTCTTTTATAGCTGGACTCCATAACGAGGTGACGTAAGTGTTTTCGTTCCCGATAAGGATACATTTTATGATTTTATACTCGAGGGACTTCTTGTCTTTTTATTATCGGTATTCTGTATTTACGGTGTGCTTGCTTAACCTCTGAAGTGCGCATGGGGGTAATTGGAAACGTCCCCCTGTGCTGACGTATTTGAGGTGTTTCCGCCACTAAAATATTCATTGTGCCATTAATAGCATTAATACTTATCCATATGCGCCTATTATGGGTTGATTATAAAGGTATTAACCTGAAACAACAATAAAACGAGTGAAAACAGCGTTTGGATGGTCAAAATCGGAGATATAGCCCGCGAGTTGTATAATGTATGGGTGAGGCAATCTGCTTTCCCGCCAATTTCCCCCAAGGCCACTGAGACACAGTCGATCGATACTCTCTCTCTCTCTCTTGCACTCGCTTGCTATCAGTGATGACCACACCCTCCAATCGGATTTCTAATGTTAGCACGAAAATATACCTCAGAATAAGGGAATAACAGGGAAAATAGGTGATAACTGAAGGAGAGGAGGAAAGTGGGGAAGGAGGGGAGGTAGAGGACTGAGATTTTGCATGGCCCAGGGGCCAAAAAAAAAAAAAAAAATAAAAAAAAAAAAAATATAATTTTTTTTTTTTTCGATGTCAAAAGTTGATTTTTATTTTCTCTGACTCTTAACCCGGGAACTGCTGGGAGACTCTTAAGAGTTCCCCTGGCGGACTGCTGGGAGACTCTTAAGAGTGAGTGAAAAAAAAAATCAACTTTTGACATCGAAAAAAAATATTTTGTTTATTTTTATTTTTTTATTTTTTTATTTTTTTTTTGGCCCCTGGGCCATGCAAAATCTCAGTCCTCTACCTCCCCTCCTTCCCCACTTTCCTCCTCTCCTTCAGTTATCACCTATTTTCCCTGTTATTCCCTTATTCTGAGGAATATTTCGTGCTAACATTAGCGAGTTGCAAGCAGGGTGTTGTCATCACTGATGGCAAGCGAGTGCAAGAGAGAGAGAGAGAGTATCGATCGACTGTGTCTCAGTGGCCTTGGGGGAAATTGGCGGGAAAGCAGCTTGCCTCACCCATACATTATACAACTCGCGGGCTATATCTCCGATTTTGACCATCCAAACGCTGTTTTCAATCGTTTTATTGTTGTTTCAGGTTAATACCTTTATAATCAACCCATAATAGGCGCATATGGATAAGTATTAATGCTATTAATGGTACAATGAATATTTTAGTGACGGAAACACCTCAAATACGTCAGCACAGGGGGACGTTTCCAATTACCCCCATGCGCACTTGTTAGGTTAAGAGTCTCCCCGCAGTGCGCCGGGGGAACTCTTAAGAGTCTCCCCGCAGCTCCCGGGTTAATCCAGGATCATAATAGCCCGTGAAGTCTTCTCGTAGCCCATGTGTCCGCGATTTTGATGAGTTTATTTAATTATTTTATACTGGAGGGACATTAGTTTCACCTGTTGTGCCTGTGCCATATTTAGCGCGCTATATCTTCACCATCCCCAGCACCTGTCATTCATCAACGTGCTCAATTAACCAGCTAAGTCGATCTATATTCACTGGTTGTCATTTAAAATAGATTTTGGCTATCATACAGCTTGTGAATTAACAAACAAAGGCCAGACGATACAAGGCTTCTCCCTTAGGGTAATAATGAAACTCGCTTTACTGTCTTAAGAAAACAAAAAGGGAATGTGCCTGGGTAAATATGTAGAAATATACCAATATCCACTATACGATCGTAAGTCTTGACACTGAAGTCCTATTTTAAAATAACTTGCAATGTTTATCTTTTGATTTGATAATCCAAAATAATATCAGATTTTAACATGTGTCTTCGATTTTTATAGTAATTTTATTATTTTATACTCTGGAATTTTGTATCTTTAGGGCCTCTATTTCTGACTATTCTTTACTTACGGTGTGCTGGCTTAATAATCCTAAATAAGGTATTATTCTATAATTGCACCTATACGAGCTAAACAAATTATTATTGTATTTAACAGGAAGGTACGGCGAGGTAAGTGATGTGGTATATGTGGCAATATGCGGAAATGGATTATAAAGGCATTCTGCCCCCCCTCTTACCCCCTTACGAAAATCTAAGGTTATTTACTCCACCCCAACTGGATTTCTACCGTTTTACCCAACCAGCGGGGGTGTGGGGGCGGCAGCCCCCACCCATAATACTAGGTTAGGTAAGGTTGTTAGGTTAGGCTAATGTCTCTCTGAAACATTGTAAATCCGTGTCACATCTAGATTGATAGACTTTTGTCAGAGGGGGGGGGGGGGCGGAATGCCCTTATAATCCATTTCCGCATATTGCCACCTATACCACATCACTTACCTCGTTGTACCTTCCTGTTAAATACAATAATATGTTTTTTAGCTCGTATAGGTGCAATTATAGAAATTTACCCTAAATAATAATAGCCTCTGAAGGCCTATTTTAACGTATGTGCGCGTTCTTTACATGGTTAATTTATACAGTTTATTTTTTTCGGAAAACGGCTATTCCTGACGGTTTCGATTTACGGTGTGCTGGCTTAAATAATTGTTTGATCACCTGAAGTCTTATTGTAATTTAATATAATTTGATTACTGTAACTATCCGAAATTCTAGAAGGTAATTAGTTTTTGAATAGGTATAAAGTACTATTTGACATGTTAATTAATGTAATCTGGATAAAGAATTATTGCGCATGTCGAAGGTTCATTTGTTTACGGAGGCGAGGTTCGAAGAATTTTGCCTATAAAGGGCTTCACTCCTCCAGGCTCCAACGCCAGCCCAGCCGCCATCACCTCTACCTGTATGTACCTCCACATTTATCAGTCTCCATACTGATCAACCTAGCACCTGTCATTAATCAACATGCTCCATTAACTAGCGAAGTGTATATATATTCACTGGTGGCCATTAATTTATATGTAAATATGCGGAGAACTTGTGAATTTACATAAAAGGGGAGACGGTACATTAGTTTCTCCATAGGCTAACCATGGCCGCCGCCATCACCTCTACCTGTTGTGCCATATCTTTACCATCCTAGCACCTGTCTTTTATAAAACATGCTCCATTAACTAGTTAAGTGTATCTACATTCACTGGTGGCCATTACAATATTAGCAACTTATAAAAGCCTGTGAATTAACATGAGAGACGGTAAAACATGTCTACCTTAGCCCCGAACCCCTATCCAGAACATTCGCCTGTCTTTTCATTCATCAATATACTTCACTAACCAGCTAAGTCTATATATATTCACTGGTGGCCATTAGATTATATGTAGACTATTATAGAGCCCGTTAATTAATATAAAAAAAGGCCAGACGATAAGAGGCTTCTCCTTAATAGGCTAGGCTAGTCCTTTTTTTTTTTTTTTTTTGGCCAAACCGGTATCGTTATTGGCTAGGCCTAGTTAATTTAATATATTTTTTTATTTATTTAATTTCATTTCATTGTTTTATAGCCTAGGCTAGGTATTTTATGTCCAGTGTTACCCGGCCGAAGTGTATAGCCGAATACCACTAGAAAAATAGTGCTAACAAGATACACAGAGGGCCTCGGAGTCTGACGGATCCTAAATTGAGTGGTCAATCCTGTAACTCTGTAAGTCCTTCACTAAAATGGCTCGGGTTGTCCCTCTCACAGGGAATAGGTCCGCTTGGGGGCATTCTGTGTATGGCCACCCTCGTAAGGGGAATAAGGCGTCCGGCAATAGATAGATAGATAGATGGATGTTACCCGGCCTCCAGAGCCATCAATAGGCCTATTTACAAGTTTTGTTATACAAAGTTAATAGCCTAGCCTACCCTACTTCAGTGTTAGATATGCGTAGACCGTCGCGAATGGCTTGGCCTATTGTAGGCCTATATAAAACTTGGGTAATTTTTTGAAAAGACTCGGCGTTATTAGGCTATACATAATTTATTAGGGAAAGTGAAGCTCTATGGAATCCTTATAATATACTCGCATAGATTCCACTGTGGGAGAATAGTTTTGATAGTTAACTATAGTTTTTGATGTAAATACTACCGCAACTACTAATCTTGTTTCCGAGACCTAGTATATTAACCTAACCTAACCTAACCCTAGAGTGCCCTAGACCCAGTACGTGGACGGTGGGATACAACACTAGCCCTTACAAGTTGCATGCCAGCAACTGTGGGTTCATATATTAGACATATCCTACAGTAACATCTTTGTAGAACAGGTAAACCTGACATTTTGGACAGACAGCGATTTCAGGAAGTTTTATTTTGTTATTTGTATTTTTTCCTTCAGATATAGTGTTGTTTTATACTGAAGAGGAGCAGAAATGAATATTTACCCATTATCCAACAATCTAAACACCCCTATTAGACTTTTTTTTTTTTTTTTTTTTTTTTCTTTTCTAGGCTATTAGCCTAACCTAACCTAGTAGATGGGTGGGGGCTGCCACCCCCACTGGTTAGGTTACTTTTCTTTTTCTTTTTTTGTGCCATTAGCCTAACTTAACCTAACCTAGTATATGGGTGGGGGCTGCCGCCCCCCCCACACCCCCGCTGGTTGGGTACTGGCTGAAAAACTTATTGTTTTACAGTAGCCTAGACCTATAAATGTATTTTAGCGTGTTTTTTTTTTTTTTTCTCCCTTGTAATACATTTCCGCTCTTAATGCCATATATAGCAATGATGTATATGCTCTACCAGACCTATTAGGCCTAAACAGATCGATGGGCTAACTGTCGGTCCAAAACATCAGTAAAACCGTAGAACATAACACTTTACCGTAGCGAGTGTACTCCATTTCGAACACGTTCGTAGCAGAGCTCTCAAGATTGCGGGACTGAGTTTGTTTACGCGCGGGACTATTTATATTGACAAAATAGTTTCAAAACTTATCAAAACTATTCTACCACAACGGAATCTATGTGAGTATATTATAAGGATTCCAAGTATAACTAAATAAGTTGGTCACCAATTATTTTGCAATATTTGAACACACATGGATTTTATATGCTCTAAATATAATATGAAAATTTGTTTTAAGCCTCGGCAAAACCTAATAAAAATATATGGTACTAAAATGGAATTTTGTCGAAACATGGTTGTCAATACCTTCCTATAGACGACACCTAGAGCAGTTAGTTCAGCAACCCACCCGTATCCCGGATCGCATCGGAGATCGGCCCAACATTCTTGACCTGTTTCTAACTTCTAACCCTTCTTCTTATACTGTCTATCTTTTCTCTCCTTTGGGCTCCTCCGACCATAAACTTATCTCTGTCACCTGTCCTATCTCTCCAGTACAGCCACCCGATCCTCCTAGCCGGCGGCGCTTGTGGCACTTTGGCGCTGCCGACTGGGAGGCTCTTCGGCAGTACTTCTTTGATTTCCCATGGAATGATTTCTGCTTCCATGGCCGAGGACCCTCGGAGAGTGCTGAACGCATTACCGAGGTAATCCTATCGGGCATGGAAGCATACATTCCATTCTCTTTCTCTCAGACTAATGCTAAAAAATCTTGGTTTACTCACGCCTGTTCTACTGCTGTCCGCAATAAGGAGGAAGCATTCAAATGGTACCGACACCTTAAAACTCAAGACTCTCATTCTTCATATGTTTCTGCCCGGAATCAAGCCAAATCTGTTCTTCGACTTGCCAAACACTCTTTCATCAATAATAAATGCACTGAACTATCCAACTCTAGCTCTTCCCAAGCTTTCTGGCATCTAGCCAAAAACCTCTCCAACAATTTCTCTTCCTCGTCTTTCCCTCCCTTTCCCACTCTGATGGCACAACCATCACTTCTTCCTCTGACAAAGCTAAACTCTTCGCTCAAACTTTTGCTAGAAACTCCACCTTGGATGATTCCGGTGCTATTCCTCCCTCTCCGCCCTCCTCTCTCTTACTTATGCCTAATATCCTAATCTCTTCTAAAGATGTACTTTCTACCCTCTCTGGGCTTAACACTAATAAGGCGTACGGTCCGGACGGTGTTCCTCCTGTTTCTCAAAAACTGTGCTTCCGTGCTGACTCCCTGCCTAGGCAAACTCTTTCGTCTCTGTCTATCCTCTAACGTCTTCCCTTCATGCTGGAAGTTTGCTCACATTCAACCTGTCCCAAAGAAGGGTGACCGCTCTCAACCCTCCAACTATCGTCCAATTGCTCTTATCTCTTGTCTTTCTAAAGTTTTTGAAACTATTCTTGCTTCCAAATTTCTTAAGCATTTCTCTTCTCATAATCTGCTCTCAGATCGCCAGTATGGCTTCCTTAAGGGTCGCTCTACTGGTGATCTTCTTTCATATCTTACTAACTCTTGGTCATCCTCCTTTCGGGACTTCGGTGAGACTTTTTCTATTGCACTAGACATATCGAAAGCCTTCGATAGAGTCTGGCATAAATCTTTAATTTCTAAACTACCCTCCTTCGGTTTCTATCCCTCCATCTGTGCCTTTGTCTCTAATTTCCTTTCCGGCCGTTCCATAGCCGCGGTTGTGGACGGCCATTGTTCACTTCCTCACTCTATAAACTCCGGTGTTCCTCAGGGCTCTGTCCTATCTCCTATTCTCTTTCTAATTTTTATAAATGATCTCCTTAACTGTACCTTAATTCCCATCCATTCATACGCAGACGACTCAACCTTGCACTACTCCATTAGTTTTTCAGAACGCCCCAGCCAGCAATCCCTCAACGACAAACGTAATGAAGCCATAGAACTCTTAAATTCTGATCTAAATACTATTTCCAATTGGGGCAGAGAAAACCTTGTTAACTTTAATGCTTCCAAAACCCAATTTCTCCATCTATCTACCCGTCAGGATCTCCCAGCGGACTATCCCTTATTCTTCAACAATACAAAAATCAACCCTTCATCTTCTCTCAATATTCTTGGTGTCTCTTTTTCTTCTGCTCTCATTTGGAAAGACCATATTACCAGTCTTGCTAAGGCAGCCTCCCAGAAGCTGGGTGTGCTCAACCGCCTTAGGGGGTTCTTTTCCCCTGCACAGCTTCTTGCTCTGTACAGGGGCATAGTGCGCCCTTGTATTGAGTATTGTTCACATGTGTGGGGAGGTTCCTCTCACACTGCTCTCCTAGACAAAGTTGAAAGGAAGGCCTTTCGTATCATTAACTCCCGTCCACTCACCAACTCTCTGCAATCTCTCTCTCTCCGCCGCAATGTTGCATCTCTCTCGCTATTCTATCGCTACTATAATAATCAGTGTTCCTCAGAGCTATCCCAGTGCATACCACCTCCTTTACGTAGGGCACGTGGTACCCGTCTTGCAACTCAATCCCACCCCTACTCTGTGCAACTCTCCAACCCAAGAGTGAAATGTTACTCTCAAACTTTCTTCTACTCAACGTCTGAGCTCTGGAACTCTCTCCCAGAATCAGTCTTTCCCTCTTCCTATGACTTAAATTGCTTCAAACTCCGTGTGTCCAGGCATTTTGGCTCGAACGTCCCTTGATTTTGGCCCAGTCACTCTTTCAACTATGGGGGAGGCACTCGCTATAGGCAGTTATGCCTTTTGCCTCCCTCAATCACATAGAAAAAAAAAAAAAAAAAAAAAAAAACGATTCGTACACACGCTATTTTCACCTGTCTCCCGAAGTCTGTCCACCAGCTTTTTAGTCCACTCCACCTGCCCATCTCTGTCGATAGGTTGGGTTGTTTGGTTAGGTTAATATACTAGGTTTCAGAAACAAGATTCGTAGTTGCGGTAGTATTTACGGTATCTGGACACTTCGAGCGGAGGCGCATTTAGGTTAGGTTAGGTTAAGTTAAGTTAAGTAAGCAGATTGGATTGTGCATCCGCTCGATCAGGAATTCACTCTAAGTTCCTCGCATTCGTATTTACAGATACGGCCGAATACCGGTAGGCTACTAAATGGGCGCCGGCCCAACCGCCATGTTGTATCCCACGTAGGCCTACTAGGTACTACGGACACATTGTAGGCGTTAGGTGTAGATTAGGCTTGTATCCAATGTACTAGGTCTATGTTACTGGATATTTATGATTTAAATAAGTGTAAGTTTTTGATAAATCTGGTTATATGGCTTTGCAATTAGGGAAATCATAAGCCGATTTCCGACATGTAGTTAGTCTTTTTCGATTCTCAAAATACGATCAAAGTTTTGCCCAAAATTGGCTCGGGTTTTCCAAAATTATGCTTTTTGGGGTTTGCAATTTAGGGAAACAAGAGCCAAATTCTAAATTAGGTTACTGTAATTTGTTTACTCTTAAAATTCGCAAAATCTGAGCCAAGTTTTGCCAAAACTTGGCTCGGGTTTTCCAAAATTCGGGTTTTATGCCTTTGCAATTTCGGGAAACCTGAGCCAAATTTCTAAATGAGGTTACTGTCATTTTGTTGTCTACAAACTCTCAAAATCCGAGCCAGCTTTGGCCAAAACTTGGCTCGGGTTTTCGAAATATTGAGTTTTAGGCCTTAGAAATACCTTAAAACCCGAGCCAAGTTTTGCTAAAATAAGTTTTAATCGCCGTTTTACGCATTTAACCCCTCATTTTCCCTGTACTTCATAGCCCTCCCCACTATCGGGCGGCGTGTCTTAAGATCGTTGTATAATGGGGAAAACGGTTTCGCCGAGGGTTGCAATTATTTCCAAACACTATATATTGATGAAAACTAACAGGGAAAAATAAAAACATCCATGGGAAAATTGGTGGCCATCTTATTTAGTTTTTCCGGATTCCATAGCTTCACTTTCCCTAATAAATTATGTATAATAACGCTGAGTCTATTCGCGATAATTATGAAAACTTGCATAATAAACAAACTAGAAGTACTTAGCGTATCAAAATTCTTATGTGATAAAAATACTTTAGCAAAATATTATAGGGCCTAGCCTAAATAAGGCTAGAAAAAACAAATTGCCAACTTTCCCAATTTAGCCTAGCTTAGGGGCTGTCAAATTTCGGGAGATGTTTCGCACTAAAATTCAGTCTAGCCTAGGCCCACGCCACTGTCTTTATAGTCATTAGTGTACAGTCGCGCTAATAAGTGATTTCTCGGCACAAAGTATGTTTTGATCAATAATTGGTATCCGCAATATGTAAACTTAATTTCTTCATATAGGCTAGAGTGAAATATACAAACTTTTTCCAACTCTTAACCACCCTATTCAACTGACTGACATTAATACAGCACAGAAAGCCACACTTAATGACAGCTGGGACATGACTTGTTAGCGCGACCGTACCCCAAACCTAAATTTAAAAAGTCGCGGGGGGCGCTGCCCCCTCAACCCATCCTGTATCCAATGGCAACACTAATGCAATGATCCTTGCTATATACAATTACTAAATTAATATATTTACTGAGGCCCATTTCCCATTTTTAAATTTGTTTCTGGGGGCGGCAGAATAGAGACCGAGCCCGAATAGGGAAAACCGAGCAATGGCACTTCATATGCAATCTGAAAATGTATTATTAATCATAATATATTTTGTATTTGTCATTATGATTAAGTAATTGAGACTAGATTGAAATTAAGTCTAAAAGAGATTATGGCTAAATTGACTTCTTTTGATCTGGGTTAGTGGTGTAATGGTTTAGTGGTTTTGTTCTGGGTGTGGTGTCCCGGGTTCTAATCCGGGGAAGACCATATGCTTTCATTAGTTAAAAGTACATTGGCGTTTGTAATTGATAAGTTAAGAACTGGGTGTTCCTTATATATTTTTCCACCACAACCGTATTTTGACAAGTTTGTTTAGGCCTACTAAACTTTGGTGTCTACAGCTCCAACTTCTTTATAGTCGGAAATTGCTAGTAGTTTATTACTGTTCTATTAATTATTATTTCACATATGCTTTCATTAATTTCATTGGAGGTGTTTGGTGGTGTAGTGAAATTATTACAAAATTTATTATAGACTTGTCATAATTTTACCACTACCTACTCCCAGCAGTGAAGGAGAGACTATGCTACACCATGGATGTGTCGGACAATCCGGTACCGGTACAATCTTGTGAGAGATCCTTCAGAAGCTGATGAAAGTGGACAATCTTCACACTTCCACCGGGTGAGTTATATTAATGCTAGTTTAATTGTGTATATTATGAAAAAGCCTACAAAATTTATTTTTATTTATATTTTATTTATATTTTATTTTTGTCATTGGTACAGTAATGTATTTATGCTAGTTTTTGTATGTAAAGAAAAAGCCTACAAACTGTATTTTTCATATTTTTTTGTCATTGGTAAAAATATTTATGCTATCTATATCTATGCTGAGGCCCAATCCCCACTTTTCCTATTTTTGTATAGGCCTATATAGATTTTTTGTTTTTAATGCTAGTATGTGTACAGTATGAGAGCCTACAAACTTGAATTATTATTGGTATTTACCCCATTCCCCACTTTTCCCATGATTATTTTATTTTTGATGTTTATATAATTTTTACTTTTTTCATTGGTAAATATATCTTTTAGGTCTGAATTTTGAGCAGTGTTTTATCTATCTTAATCGATTAGTTGCATTGTTTACTACCCGTCAAAGTTTGAGAATGTAGATGCGTATTAAGATTAGTAGTATAGTATGTATATACTATATGTATATATTTAGACTGGAACAAGACTTAACGGGCTTCACTGTTCATTGTAAAGCGGTGAATGTTAAGGCTCTCAGCCTATGCCCGAGAGGAAGTAAGTTGGAATATAGAAGATTTTTTTTTTAAGGCATTAACCTAACAAACTTAGAACTATAGTTTCTTTTCAGCTGACGGCAAATATAATAATTTAGTAGATAATTTTGATACTGTACAGTACTTAATTAATGGATAAATATGATCTTGCATAGTTTTCATGATTTAATTGAACAAATCTTCATAATAGCAAAGTATTTAACCCTCTCTGACATGACTCAATTTTGAGCCTATTGGGGATACTTTAAAGCCTTTGTTACCATCAGGGGTATTTAGAAACCTTTATGTTGGTTACTTCAACCTCTGCAGTTGTTTTTGAGTTAGCTGTGGGCAGAAAACTAATTTTGGAGAGGTAATTATAAGAATGAGAGAAATCTATTTCTTATTGCTAATCTGGCAACCTCTGCGTCATATGTGCGTGAAAGGGTTAAGATTGTAATTAAAATATGAAACTTTAAAACCAATTCAAAAGTTGCTGTTCAAAGCAATAACTAAAGATTAAAAATATATTGAAACTAAAACACCCTAAAAAAAAATTGGAAAAATGCATTTAAATTTATCGGAAATTAAACTTTGAAAACAATTTAGTCGGCTGGAATGAACTTTAGTACAGTACGTTGGATACAAAACTAACCCGTACCTACCAGCTAGTATGTATCCCATGTACCGGTACCGTACATGCGATACTAAACTAACTCTTCCTTATTAGCTGGTACGTAATCTTTAGCATCCAGTACATGTGTGAAAAGACTAACCTTGGCTTAACATGTAGTATCGTTTACCATGTATCTGTAGTATGTAGGATAAAACTCTAAACCTTAACCAACCTTTTTTATGTATATATTGCTGATTACGCATCTGCCGCATAAAACTTAATGGAAGGTACAGGTGGTATACAATGCAACTAACCTATTCTGGTCGCTTAAAACCCGGACATATAAGAGTATCGTGTTATTTTTTAAGTCTGCTTGAATAATATATGTCTTGTCCTATTTACTCCGGCCCATTCCACATTTTTTATATAATTTGTTTCTATTTTTATTGAAAAGTGTGTGTGGGGAACAGCTTAAGTGCGCCACTTCTATCTTGCCAGATTCCCCGAGGTGGTGGCCACGAATGAATCGCCTCAATATACCGATCCTGTCGGTCGGCTCTTCTCCGGTGGTGTGTTGGCAGAGACTTGTGTTGATGGACTCTGCCCCTGTGTCTGACTCTGCCCTCAAGTGGTGCACCCTCAAGTTGTAAGTTGTCCATTTGTAATTTTCCACATTCAGTTGAAAAAAAATATATATATTTCTGTGTATATAAATGTTCTTTATTTTTCTTTGCGAACTCTCCATAAAGCTTTAAAAATTCTCCAGAGACTCCCTTAGAGGTGAACTTGTTCAATTTTCATTAGAAAAATTCCCCATATTAGGGCAGGTTCCTCCTAAATTTCAGTCGCTATTGCACAAAAGGTCTCAAAGTCGCCGTAGTTTTGAGGCAGATACTTTTAAATCTAAACTAATGGAGCTAAATATTATAGTTTCAACATCTATTTTGATAAGTTTTGTCATTTTACTTAGTTTGTCAAAGTTTTGGTTTCTTTATTTTGAAAGTTTTAAATTCTAATTAGGGTTAAGGAAGTCTAGAAAGAAAAGAAAAATATGTGGTGGATGCAGAGTTTTGGCCTGGTGGTGGATGCAGAGTTTTGGCCTGGTGGTGGATGCAGAGTTTTGGCCTGGTGGTGGATGCAGAGGTGGTGGACGCAGAGTTGTGGCCTGGTGTAGTGTGGTGGACGCAGAGTTGTGGCCTGGTGTAGTGGGGTGGACGCAGAGTTGTGGCCTGGTGTAGTGTGGTGGACGCAGAGTTGTGGCCTGGTGTAGTGTGGTGGACGCAGAGTTGTGGCCTGGTGTAGTGTGGTGGACGCAGAGTTGTGGCCTGGTGGACGCAGTGGTGGCCCGATGGTGGAGTGGTGGATGCAGAGTTGTGGCCTGATGATGGAGCGTCGGTGATGGCGACTAACGTTTCCGTTGAACCACTCTACAGGACTAATATTCGGTTAGTATGTTGAAGTGTTTGTTTTAAGTTTAACCAATTTTTGAGTTTTGGAAGTTTGTGGTAAAGAAATGTGGCTCAAAATGCCTGAATAGGCAAATATAATACACCGTAAAAGCTTGGCATACGAAATTCCATAATGTTGAGCAGTACAGTACTTTAAAAGTAGACTAAATTGATAAAAAAAAGTAAGCTAGGCTATCTGCAAAACTGTGCACAAAACTCTTATTCCTCGTATTTATAAAATATTATTTTAAGCGTAGTTTCCACATAGCGATTTTGATTAGTTTTGTCTTTTTGCTGTGTTCGTATAAGTTTTGATTTGTTTATTTTGAAAGTTTTAAATTTAAAATATAAATCCAAATGCCATAATCCTTGGAAGTAACTTAATTATTTTTGTTACTCTTCTTGCAGAGTACGGTGACCTTGGGAATTGTATCTTAAATTGACAAGAGGCAGAGCGTTGGTGCCTGACTGAAGGAGCGTTGTGGCCTGACATGTTTTTTATGGATCGTCTGGAATGGTGGTAGAGTTACAGAAGGAGCCTCTTTGTTTTGGATACATCGTAGGGCATGCATGGTATTCGGACTCTTATATGGACCCCCTGATGTACCGCTCTACAGGACAACTAATCGGTTAGTATTTTGATGAGTGGTATTTTAACACTTTCACGCATATATGACAGAGGTTGCCAGATTAGCAATAAGAAATAGAGTTCTCTCACTCTTATAATAAACTCTAAATTAGTTTTCTGGCCACAGCTAACTCAAAGACAACTGCAGAGGTTGAAGTAACTAAAGGTTTCTAAATACCCATGAGGTAACAAAGGCTTTAAAGTATCCCCAATAGGCTCAAAATTGAGTCTTATGTCGGAGAGGGTTAACTTAGGTGATCCTTATACAGTTGCCCACATCATGATATTGTATAAGATTGTAAAATAAGTGCATTGAGTAGTAATTTACACTATTTGGATAGACAAAAGCACTTCACTAAATCGCGATGTGAAAGACGCTTGCGCAAAATTTATAAATAAAAACACAATCCACCACGTAGTACAGCCGCACTAGTAAGTGATGTCTCGGCACCAGGTATGTCTTGATCAACAAGTGGTATCGGCAATATCTAAGCTTCATTTTGTCATGTAGAGTGAAATATACAAATGTTCCTACACTTACCCACCCTATTTAACATCTGACTCATTAATAAAGTACAGAGCAAGCTAAAGTTAATGACCGCTGTGACATGACTTATTAGCGCGACCGTACATTACTACATGAGCAACAAATTGGAGTATAAAATCTTAGGCTAGGAAATGGCACTGAATCCATATAACTAATATATTTTGTCTACTTGTATTACAGCGCAAGAAGACCTAGGAGGATCGTACCTATTGAAGATGATATTCTATGGACTACCCGGTACTACTACTAGACAAGACTACAATTCTCTTAAATGGACTGGTACTACTACAAGACTGGACTAATATTCTCTGCAGTGGACTACTATTAGCTTCAATGGAGTAAACTACCACTACTTCCCTACAATACTACTATACGGTTAGTATTTAGTTTATTTTAAGTTTAGCAGTCTTTGTACAGTTGTCCATGAAAGTTATTCCTTGTGATGGTTTTGAGTTTTGATGGTGTAATGGGTAGTGTTTAAAATCTGTGGTAACCTACAGTAGGTTCGAATCCTGGTGGATCACATGCTTGGTTTCATTAATTTCTTTGGGAGGTGTTTGGTGTTGTAGTGAATTATTAAAGAAATTATCGGTTTACTATTCATCTTTATAGCATAAATACGCAGAATTTTGGTGAGGGTATCCTAGGTTCGAATCCTTTGAGTGCCACAAGTTGGTTTGTGAAAAAATGTGAATAAGGAGTAGAGTAATCTTCAGATAACTACTGTACTGCATAATAAATCTTAATGTGCACATACAATTTCAATGTATAAGATCACATAGGACCAGAAGTTATTTGGGCAACTGTACAAACTGTATTGTAAATTGAGTTGTTAGTTTAATGTAAAATAGAAAGTTTCAGTGAAAGTAAAAGTATTAAAGTTTGATTAATATTTGGCTTAGTCGTAGTTTTAAATGTTGATTAACCCCTTCACTTATGATGCAGAGGTTGCCAGATTAGCAATGAGAAATAGCTCTCACTCTTATAATTACCTCTCTAAAAATTAATTTTCTGCTCACAGCTAACTCAAAGACAACTGCAGAGGGTGAAGTAACTAAACTAAAGGTTTCTAAATACCCCTGATAAAGGCTTTAAAGTATCCCTAATAGGCTCAAAATCGCGTCGCATGTCTGAGAGGGTTAAGAAAATATATATAGTTTGCTCCCTAGACCTTGAAACTTAAAAATACACCCTAAGACTTAACTAAAAATAAAAAAAATTTGTTTCTATGTACAGTACAGTCAGTTCCCCGTATCCACGCTCCATACATTCGCGATGCTGCTTATCCACGGACACCCCTAATTATCCCATTACTCGTCATCCGCGCAAAAAAACTGCAAAATACCAGCTATTCACGGATTTGAATCGGGCGGGTCGGTGCGCATCCCGATTCTTGCTTTGGTCGGCCATCTTGCATTCTTGCGTGAAGTCAACACAGCGTCCCAGCTGAGGCAGCAGTTCACAGACCAGTGTTGGAAAAGTTGAAAACCACTTTTTTACAAGCTTTTTTCTGCACGAACCTCTTATATCTCGCATTTATTAGGGCCTTTAGAGCATTCAGTGATAGGGACAGTGGGCCTGATGGTAATCATGATTGAAATAAATGCCCGGGACCATCAAAACAAGAGGCAAGCGTACCGACGCTGTCTGACGAAAGCAGGCAAATTATGCCGATGCGTAAGGCTAGCCTAGGCCTAATGACTGATTTGAAATAAAGTTTGTGTGGTAAGTTATCTCTTCATAATATGTATTAATAAGTATTCTCTTCAAATAATATGTAGGTCAAAATAATGGTTTGAGGGTCAAGATGGCCGGGTCAGGTACGAGCTAAGCCTATTTCCCATTGAAACCTATGTTAAATACACCACACGTATCCGCGTTTTCAAGTATCCGCGGACCGCAGTCGGTACCAGTAAGGCGCGGATACGGGGAACCGACTGTATATATGGCCGGTTCCCCCTAAAAGTCCCTATTGGCCGACAGGGAAGCTGGCTAAATGGCACAATGAGTCTTAATATTGACTATGGGGTAAAAGGTCTTAAAATTGCCAAAGTAATGGGGCTATTCATGAGGGAGAAATGAGTCTTAAATTTTAGTTGGGATTTTTATTTTTTTTTTTTTATATATACACACACACACACACACACACACACACAAGAGTTTAGTAGATAGTATTTAGTCTTTTATAATAATAGTAATCTATACCGGTACCCTGTTTATTATAGGTATGCTAGAAATTGTTTTATCTATCTAGTTACTGTACCATTCCCCTTCTATCTATTCTATAATTATTTTAGTTTTATTGAGAGTTGTATTGTCTGTAATTCAAAAAGGGCTAGAGCAAAATAATTAGCTTTAAATTTGTACCCATTCCCTGGCTGATGGTTTCCAAATAGTAGCCTATAATTATAGATTTTCTGCATAGTTGTTTGGAATCCGGTATGTGTCGGTTAATTTCATTAATCGATTTTAGTTGTTGTTCCCCAAGCTGCCTGGCCGAACAGCCCCGAGCAAGGCAAAGGCCATAACAGAGCGCCCCCACAGAACCCTCCCTGCCGACCACAATAAAGCCTGGGTGACCGAAGCCACTCCATGGCTGGGAGCCGAGGAGGGTGCGGAAACGGCCAGGAAACCAAAGCCCCACCCAGGGCCCTGTGCCCCTCAGCAATTATGAAGAGAAAGTTGAGGGGCAAAGGAAAAATGTGACGCTTTGGCTTCCAATTTTGGTAGATTGGGAGGTCAATCCACGGAAGAGACGCAGTCACTTGAGATCTAGAAAATATATAAATATATGGGACGGTCAGAGTAAGCTATGGGTATGGCAGAGATTGCTCAGTTCTCACTCTGATAGAGTAGCCCATCACTGATTTTAGGAGTAGTTGGTTGGTGGAGAGAACATAATAGGTTATTATTATAGGTATAATTTGACTTATTGTTTTGGAGCTATAGATGTTGATGGTAAAGAATTAAGTCACTTTTAATGAAAATCATTATTTTAGAGTACAGGTAAAAGCTTTGGGTAGGATTTTTGTTTCTTTAATTTGAAGTCACTTTTGAGCTATCTGTGATTTTGAACGGTCACTTTTGAGCTATCTGTTAATTTTAGGACTTTAAAATAATAATTATCGAAACTCCTAAACAAAATAAGTGAAGAACGTGCATTTAAATTGATCGGAAATTATTATTTAATAAAAAACTTGTGATCAGACTACGTGCCTATCTCAAATCCAAAAAATTGAAAAGTGGAGCAGCCCTTAACAGGGTTGCCTGGAACGCCGCCATTCATTAGGACAAGAGCCTGAAACTGCACGTATGTGTGGAGCATTCGGTCTTAAAATTGATGCATGTATATCCACATCTGTATAGCATGGAATCCACTAACCTTTGTCTACGCTTTACAGCAGGAGCGTACAGCCGACCAAGAGCTTCCCAACGTCTCGAGATTATTTAAAGCTAAACGTCTGAAGATTAACGTCGCTAGGATCTCCAATCGTCTATCTTCAATCCTCTACTTCAACTCTCCACACACATCGCTTGTGTTCAATAAGGTTCGTGAAGTTAGATAGGATATATTTATGTTATGTTGGATTTGTTGGTTGTAAATTAACGTCTCGTTGAAATTAGGCAGTTGGTTAAGAATGATCCGCTCCCCCCTCCCCCTTAATAAACTAAGTAATAATACTGTATAGATAAATATATAGTTAATTAATGTTAAAACTTTAAAAATAATAAAACTAAAACTGGATCAAATTGAAATTAAAGTAAAAAATTATTAATAGAAATCGCTATAGGAATCACGCTAAATATAAAATGGAAAATTAAAACTATAAATTAATCTATGAAATTAAGAGTAAATGCTCACTAAAGTAATATTAAAATTGCTGGATAGTTTTGTATAGAATTGGACTAGTTTCTGGCAAAGTAAAAGTCGACAATATAATTAATCCCTATCTAAAGTGGGCAATCCAGCAAACTTTAAGTATGGATACTTTGTACAGCAATTAAAATCTATAGCCTAACTTTGAAAGTAAGTACTGTTCAAATTAATAAAAGTAACTTTAAAATCTAAAATTATCGAAGCGCACTAACAAAATTTTAAAAATTAATTTAAAATGATCAGAATTTAAGCTTTGAAAAGCATAAACTTCTAATGTGAAATAAAATGACTGGACTGAATTACAATGTTCCTTTTAAATCTTCGGTATTGCATTAGCAAGTAAATTGTATATATAAAACTTTAGAAGTTACTGATCAAATTAATAAACTTTAAAATTTAAAATAATAGAAACCCCACCTTCTATATGTGGAAAAACGCATTAATATTTATCGGAATTAACTTTTAAAACTACAAAGCTAAAAAATAATTAAATAAAATGAGCGTGCACTGAATTAGAATATATTGCTTTTAAAATCGGGTACCTAAATGTTCGCTATTGCATTAGCAAATTAACGGTTTAAAGTAATAACTGGCTCCCACAGTACTGAACCGTTTCACGCATTTATGACTGAGGTTGCCAGATTAGCAATAAGAAAGTTCGGTTATAATTACCTCTCTAAAATTAGTGTTCTGCCCACAGCTAACTCAAAGACAACTGCAGAGGTTGAAGTAACTAAACTAAAGGTTTCTAAATACCCCTGATGGTAACAAAGGCTTCAAAGTATCCCCAATAGGCTCAAAATCGCGTCATATGTCTGAGAGGGTTAATATAAGTTTAAAATTTAAAATAATAGAAACTTTACCTTATATACCGGTACTGTATGTGGTAAAACTCGTTAAAATTTATCGGAAATTAAACTTAAAACTACGAAGCTATAGCATAATTAAATATAATGAGCGTGCACTGAATTAGAATACAGTAAATTTCATTTGCAATCGGTTCCCTAAATCTTGGCCATCGCATTAGCAAATTAAGAGTTAAAAGTAATACCTGGTCCCACAGTACTTTATCTTTATACTCGGTCACCTTCCCCATTGTATTTATTATTAATATCTATAGAACGGCTTATTTATTTGCTTATTAACATTTAAAACTTGCAAACTAAACTAACTAAAACTTTGACAGTCAATATAAAGTCAAAATAACTTCAAAATCGCTGTGGAGAAAACGCTTGCTAAAATGAATTAAGTTTATTTAACCAGACCACCGTGTAGAAAAAGACTCCCAGGGCTTAAAATAAAATCTAAGAAATATTATCTATAGAGCGGCGTATTTAATTGCTTATTTATTTTGTATTGCTTTGTTTGCTCTAGACCTCAATCAAGCTTAAAATAAAGCACTCTTTGTGCTTTTTTTGATAGAAAAATGTCTTGGTTTGCTCTGTAGACTTTCAATCAAGCTTAAAAAGTACCCTTCGTACATATTTTGATAGAAAATTGTCCATACTATAATATTTTTGTATATGCTGTGCCTACAAATACTGTGTAGATGTTAGAGACAGTATCCGCCGTTAGTACCGGACTTTGAAGGGAGCGCGGCGAATATTAGTATTGACTTAGCGTACAGTAATTTATTTGTAGTTTATTCTGGGCTTCTGCAGACGGCCTGTACATCAGTAATATTCGAGAAAGTACGAGCCGTTAGTACCGGACTTTGAAGGGAGCGCGGCGAGTATTAGTATTGATGTTGAAAGTGACGGTCTGTCCTGTAGCGCCCTGAATCCCCCCTCCCCCTCCCCCATTTCTATTACAACCTCTAAATCCAGCCTAATGTGATATATCCTCTATAAACATGAATGTAGCCAAATGATATGCTTACAGGGTAAACTTTAAAATGATATCCCGGTGGAACAAGTAGGATACTTTATTAACGATGTGTGATAGTGATGGAAGAATAGGTACGGTTACGAAGGATTGTAATATTTTGGCATGATTTGATGGCGTAATACTTAAAGTAGGACCTTTCATGTTAATTGTCTTTATGGCATAATGCATAAATGCCCGGAATATTGGTGTGAGTATCCTAGGTTAGAGTCCTTGGAGTCTCTTGTATTTTTGGATTTCATTGAGTTTAGAAGTAAAGTTTTGGTGAAAAAATATAAATTAATAAAAAATTCCTTTGACCTCAAAGGTTTAAATAAATACTAAAGACACTCAAAATAAATTGGTGCCTTTTTCGGTAGAAAAATGGCTCGGCCAAAGGCCGATTTCTTCTAAATTTCATAAAGTTATAAAAATGCCACACAAATGGGGCAAATGTAAGAAAGTTGAAGTATCGTTAACTTAAATTATAATGTAAAAGTTGCAAAATAAACCAACAACTTAAAGGAACGCAGTAAAAAGAAAAGTCCACTAATCCAAATTGCTAAGTATTATATTTGATGCAGTTTTGACCACCATGTACTCCCTGCTGACGTATAGCTGGGTTAGGGTGGGTGCCCTAATGATCGGGGACTTCAGTGAATGGTTAACAGAAATGTATAGAAAAGTGTTCACTAAATTTAAATCCAGACTGTAATTCCTGCTTTATTATAGTTTTCATTAAATTTTATTCAGTTTATCTATGGCATCAAAGCGTATTTGATTCGTACTGCTGTTTCCTAAGCTTAATAAAACTGTAAGGGTAGCTGTGATGAAAGTCAAATTAAAGTTATTTTAGATGATATCCGAATCTTGCCAAAAATTGAATCCTGTAACCAACTATCTACTAATCCAGAATGTGAATGGAGGAGTGCTAGAAGGGATCTGCCCCTTGTACAGTACTGCTACCCTGAAATGGGGATTGAATGCAGTAAGTTAGTTCAGATATTGAATATTGGAACCGCGGAGCATATCTCTCGGGCGGGGGAGAATAGTTTTGGGTGGGTGGACTAACTTCAAAATTAAAGTATAATTTTGGTGTGACTATCCTAGGTTCGAGTCCTTGGAGTGCCACATGTATTTGTTGATTTCATTGAGTTTAGAAGTAAAGTTGTTGGTGTAATGGCTTAAGGTGCTTATGTTCTGGGTGTGGTGTCCCGGGTTCGAATCCCGGGAGGACCATATGCTTTCATCATTTATTAAAGTAAATTTGCGTTTGTAATTGATAAGAATAGTGTTACTTATTAGATTTATAACTTATTTAAATGGGGTGGTACTTTATTAGATTTATTACTTTTATTTTTATTGTTTTGTTAGTATATTCTGGGAGATAGGGGGTGGGATTATGCTAGGAAGGGTAACTTTAAATTTGTTTTTAGCTGTAGAACTTTTATTTTATTTGTTTTTTGAGTATATTCCGGGCCCACGACTGCAGCCTGAAAACTAGTACGGTCATTCATAACAGTCTCCTGCTAGTACGCAACAAGGTTGTCAATAAGTAGTGATTCCGAAAGTCAGGTCCTGCCCCCGAGGTGCCCGGGATATAGGGATGAACGGAGAGAGCGAGAGTTTGTTTATGTAGGCTTAGCTTCGGGGTATTAATTGTTCCACTGGTATCATTTATATTCCTTCGGAAGCAATGTTTGGAGAGTCTTGGCTCCCTCGGTATTAAGATGCGCATAAAGTTTATTCGATCTTTATATAATTTCTGTTTTAGGAAGGTCTTTGGCAACTCAAATCTACCCAATATATCTTAGTCTTGTGCATAATTGTTTAACAGTCTTTATAGCGTAATGCATAAATGTGCAGAATTTCTTGTGTCTCCTAGGTTCGAGTCCTTGGAGTGCCACATGTACAGTATTTTTAATTAAATTTACTTTAATAATATCCTTGGTTAGAGTCCTTGGAGTGTCGTGTATTTTTCATTGAGTTTAGAAGTAAAGTTGGTTGGTGAAAAAATATGAATCTATAGATCCTTCCTAAGGTGAATAAAAGCATTTAATGATCGAATAAACTGAACGCTTCCTAATCCTGAAGGTGTTTATTAACTTAAAAGAATTTCCATCCTGGTGTTTTGGAAATCTTAAGTTTGTAAGGGTTCTGTAAACATTGCTAACGGAGTAAATTTATACAAATCGAACTTGGCAAGGTAAAGGTGAATGGGAGAGCGTTGGTTACTGATTAGTTGATTTCGTTAACTCTCCTAAGTTAAGGAAAGGAATTTATGTGCAGTATCCAAGCTTTAACCTAATTTATTTTACCGACGCTGATTTTAATGCACTATTGTAAGTTTTTGACATTTTTTGCTCCATTGGTAAATAAAGAAAAATATGAGATGTGAATTGTATATGTACCATCTAAGCCCATTATACATTTTGATATGCTGTATTGTTCAATGGATAGGGTTAGGCTGAAAATAGAAGTACCTAGTTGTAGTAGTGACTAGTTATAAATAGTAAAATATGCTAGGAATAAGTTTGGTAAAAGATCTGATAATGATTGGTTCTATATACTGTAGTCTTTAATGTGTTTTTTAATTAGTCTGGCAGCTCAGTTAGAAATTTGAAAGTAAAAGTTTCAAAAGAAACCAAAACACTAATGACTATATAAAGACCAAGTATATACTTGTCAAAATAGCAATTAGCAAGTTTGAAATAGTATAAAGCTAGAGCAATTTTGGCGTAAGTGAAACTCAATTGTAGTTTCCGAGACTGAATAACTAATAATATAATAAGACTGAATAACTAATAATAATAGGCAAATAACTGAAATAAGTGGTCTAAATAAACTGAAATAAGTTTGCAGTCAATGTTTTGATTTGATAAGCTGAGTAAAGTGGATTAATGGTCTCTATAAATTTTGAAAAGTAGTTTAATAGGCTGGAAGACTAAGAATTCAATAAATGTTAGCCTGAAGAAAGTAACTGTTGGTCATTTATATAAAGTTCAGTGAAGTCTAAGACTAGTGTAATCTATAATTTGGGCTGAAAATATGACTGATGCTGTGAGGAATTTGCCTATAAAATAAGATACCCTGGCTGACTCTTCCCAAATGCCAGAAATATTAGCTTCTATTACTCTAGTACAGTACCAGTTTATGTGAAAGTAAATTTAGTCAGATTATTGTAGATTTCTGTAAACTCTAATTGGTCATTGGGAATACTGTACATATATGAGATATATAGCTGTATTTAGGAGGGAGGATTGAAAAATAGTTAAACGGTATATATATCTTAAAATACTTGGAATCTGAAGGGTATTTTGCTTATGGCTGAAACTTGGTTATAGCTTATGAGAAGAGTAGTTATTAATACAGTACTGTACCTATATATGGTAATAAGGATTATCTTTTATGGTACTAGGGAAGACTGATGGGAGATAGTGATGCCTTGGTCTATAGTACAGTATGAAAGTTAGATTTTAGTTATAGGTATAATCAATAGGGTTTTAGTTCATAGTTTTATAGAATTACTAGTACATTAGGTATAATTAATAGGCTTTTAGTTAGTTCATAGTTTTATTGAATGATTAGTAGGATTGGTATAAGTTTAGTTCATACATAGTTTATAAAATTACTAAATTTGTAAATGGCTTATTTGTTATATTTATGATTTATGTATTTGTCCGTTTAACATGGAGCTAAAAATGTCACTAACCCATGGTGTATTAATCCTTTTGGAATGCAATATATTTTTCCATATTCTGGCTTTTTGACAAATTTGAGCAGTTTAAGAGGGATGTTTGAGAGTGTAAAGGGCAATGACTAGATGAAGCTTCTGACTCTCACAGCCCCTACCTAAGCTGAATAAATAATCTATTAGCCAGAATAAAGGAAGTAATTGTATACTGAAAGTTTAAGGTGCAAGTTCTGTTTGTATAGATGATTAAAGTTTACTTTTTGAGATGCAGTTGTAGATGATTCATAATTATTCTGATTGAGTTTTAATATTGACAACTTGAGACTTCAATAGAAATAAATCAATAACAAAATATTGCTTGCAAAATAGACTTGGAAATTAAAGTAATTAAATGTATACACCCCATAGTTTGGGTTTGCCAACTTGAGACTGAGCCCGCACAGGGAGTTTAAAATTTAAATAAATATCATTTGTGGAATATTTGAGCATTTGTCCAAAGACTGGAAATTTAAAGTAATTAAATTGGGTATTTATGTATATACTCAGGCACATACCCCATAGCTGGGGTTGGCAGACTTGAGACAGAGCCCAAATGGAAATTAAAATTTAATTAAATCTTAGTGTTTGTCAAAATACTTTGCAATTAAAGTAATTAATTTGGGAATTTGTATATACTCCGGCACATATCCCATAGGTGGGGTTTGGCCAACTTGAGACGGCAGGAAAAATTCTATCTATATACCGAGGCCCAATTGCAATTTGCCAAAAAAAATAGAAGTACTAGAAATTTTGCAATATTTAAGTTTTCATTGTTCTATTGTCGACTCAAAGTTGTCTTTATTAATACTGGATATAGAAGTTATGCATATTTTTCTACAACTGCATAATACAGTAATGAAATCTTTAATGGAATGATGTTTTAGAATGTGCAATGTTTGTATATGTTTAAGCCTAATTAAGTATTGATTTATGAAGTCAATGTAATTCCCTCTGAAAATATAAGTCATGGTATATTTAAGAGGAAAATTATATATGCTTTCAAAATTATTCAGTTTTAACACCATACACTCTTTGCTCAAGAGCTGGGGTAGGGTGGGTGTCCTGATTATCGGGGCCTTAATAAAATCGATACTTACAATAATCTTTTATATATACAAAATGAAAATATATGAAGTAGAAATTATTTTACTCCATATACTTTAGTAGATTTTGTCAAGGACTGTCTACTTGACATCACTAAAAGTGTGCACATTCTAAAATTTATTCCGTTGAGATGCTCTTTAGCCATAAATAAGTACATGCTATGGAATCTATTGAACCTATTGGAGAAAAGTAATTACGGGTACAGCATAAGATTTGTATGCAGTGTTGTAACGAGTTATATTCATAGAAAATGCCCACTGAAATGTAACTTCAGATTAAATATTTATGGAAATGTACTTGTGCATTTTGATATATATTAATGTCTTGATTTTTGTGATGGTATTTATATTGATATTGCAAAGAAAATAGACTGCTTACAAATCTGGTTCTGTATTTTAATATATGATAGGCCAACCTTCTTGAAACTCTAAAAGGCTAGAAGAAATGGGCTGAAACTTTCCTATCTTATTCCCTGGGTGACTCTTCCCAAATTATGAAAATCCCATGCTTGATTACTGTTTATTGATGTTAATGGTAAAGAATATTGGGCAATTATAAAAGACTGTTCTATTATAATGAAGCCAGATATCTTTGCCACTAAGATTAATAATGAGTAATCACTTTATGTGAGTTCTATGACTTTGGAAGAGTTGACCAGGAAATAGGTGTGGTAATGCAGTTTATTTACTTTAGCCTTTTTAGTTAACTCCTATATGAATCACTAAGTTAATTTTGGTTACCTGACTATTATATGCAGCTTAGGAAGACTGTTGAGCAATGAGAGGGGTAATAGTAATTTATTAACCCTGGAGATTGATCTGGTACTTCCGAAGGTGAATATATATGAATGGTAGCCAATATTCCCAAAGTGCATCATATTTGAATTGGTTTAGAATTTTGGCCTTTATATATTTACTGCTATAATTACTGAAAGTGATTATCAGCCCCTTGATAAATATGAGTAAGTTAATTCTGGTTATTTGATTATTTTATGTTGCTTTGGAATTATTTTGGCATTTATGCTCTTGATTATTCCTTAAGTGCATAGAATTTCTCTTAGCCAGCATGACTTGTTAATTCTGTCTATTGGATGATTTTATTAAGCTTTGGAAGGATCTGGGTCTAATGGAGTTTTATACTTTATTATTCCTAGAAGTTTTCCTGAAGTGCATAAAATTTCTCCTTAGCCAGCATGACTTATTCTTTTATGAGGGTTAAAGGTTCATGATTCCATTGGTGTACTTATTTTTGCTCAAGAGTGTACTGTATCATGTAAGCAATGGTTTGGCTGCATTTATGTAGGTTTAAAACTTTATATCTTGGGTTTGCATATTTAAATGTGGTTTTTCTATCACTGACTGAAAAAAATCTGCCAAAATACCGTAATTTTAAAAATAGCTGGTTGATGTAAAGTATTTAATTGGTAAAAATATATTTTATGATGCATATGCCATTTATGAAAATACATACTTTGTTTGCATGGTAAGTGAAAATATCACTTAACATGCAAAGAAAGTAATATTATTTTCATAAATAACCTGCATAATAAAAGTAATAAATTTGTTACCATTTACTAAGATTTGTTTATGGACTTTTTATAAATCATTAAAAGTTTCTTTGGCTGTTCTGTGATAGTTTACCATATTTATATACTGCACACTCATGATATAAAGTTTAGCAACTTAGAATGAACAGTGACAACCAAAAGGATCATTATGAACTCTGGATATGTTCAACCATCATTACTGAAAGTGCTAAACCAAAGTTCTTTTAAGTAATGTGGTTGAATGTTTTAGAAGCATAATGATAAAGTTCAGAGCCCTCTTTATTTGTCTGGTCTTAAAGTCTCATAAGACGGCAAGTAATGTTTCTGAGAGTCTTTGGTTGTGTACTGTTTTTTCTGGGTTGTGTGTTCTTAGTGCATTTCAAACTTAACCTCCATAGCCCATGCTTGTCATTGGCTCAATTAACCCTTTTGGTACTGTCACTATCTGGCATCAGATGATTTTAATCAGCTTGGAAAGGACTTCTTTCCTAAGCTGATTAAAATCTTTTGAGGTTAGCCATAATAAGTAGTGATGGTACTGAAAGGGTTACTTGAGCCAATGAGAAGACGGGCTATGTGAGGTTAGGTTTGAAATGCACAGAGTTTCTGGCAAAATCCTGGTTTCAGTAAATGAACCTATCTCCACAAATTGCCAGTAAGAATCTTGAGATAGAAAAGTTTTCAAGGTGTGAAATGTTTGGGTTTCACCCCATAGACTTTTGACTGATTTCCCCAGAATTTTGCTAAGTCCAGCCTCTGAGGCTGGACTTAGCAAATTTCTGGGGGTTACTGAAATTTTTCAAAGTCCATTGGAACTTAGCAAAATTTCAGTGGAGTAAACTTGAATATTTCACAAGTCTAGTTCTGATCTGGACTTGTGAAATTTTCCAAAGTTTACACCACTGAAATGTTTAAGTTCCACTTTGAAAAATTTGAACATCTGAACTGAATTTTCCAAAGTCCAAACTAGTGAAATTCTTTCCGGAGTCTAGTCTATGACTGGAAAAAGTCTGAAAAAATTTGGCATGTCCACAGTTCTGATATGTTTGGAGCTCTGACTGGCAAAATTTTGCAAAGTGATGGCTAACTGAATTCTAAATTCCATTCATTGTTTTGACTGATTTTTTCTTATTTTTTTGTTTACTTTAACAAAATACTCCTACATTACTGAATGGGATTTAAATATTCATAGTCCAGCCTTTGGTATGAACCTAAGGTGAACTGTATCATATTACATGTATTATAATAAAACAAGATATGGTATTCAAAACTTTTAATGTATTTCCAAATATTACATGACAGCTGGCTATTTGTGATAGAATTACTTAAGTCTTCAAGCACCTTTCAATGGACTTTACTTATATTTCACTTAATGTACTTATAGTAACTCAACTAGTTCCATCACTTACAAACATTAGGCTTTGGGATTATCAACAAACTATATAGTCTTCTGTTTTAAATAGATAACATGATTACTTTCAATACTTTAGTAAGATCACTACAATTATAGATTTTCAAAGCATTGGTGACTGATTATAAAGTAGCATTGACTAAAGTCATAGGACATGACAAATTAACATTTAAAACTCCCAAAGATGATAAGTGCAAAACAACTGGAAACAAGTTACTAAAAGGTTTTACTGTAATTTCTTTGGGTACTGTATATTTTTTACTAGACTGTTTTATGAATGATTATTATAATTAACAAAAACCTTTAAACTTATTGTTATTTCTGTCTAATAAAATTGACCTGGTATACTAGTTTCTCAATAAACCTTGTAACATTTGGCTTTGCCAAATTATAATGTAAAACTTTAAAAATAAACGAACTAAAACTTGGACTACACAAGAACTAATCAAAATTGCTATGGAAATAACTTAATAAACTTCATGGATACTGGTTGATTCATATAAATAATCATGGACTTAACAAGAAGATACATTTCGGAGTGGCTTAGAGACTGGCATCAGTGCTAGAGTGTACATTTACCAATAATATGGAGTCTCATATTAAACTGAGTAAAGATTAATAAAAGTATAACTAAATAAAAGGGAATGTGCCTGGTATATAATTATAAAAGTAAAACTTCTTCAATTATTGATACTGAGAAATACAACCTAGTAAGGACCTAAGTAAATATGCCATACCTATATTGCTACGCAATGTTTCCTCAATAAATTAAAATTGCAAACCAAAACTGGGACAAAGTCAAAATTGCTGTGGAAACAAATAAATTATATAGCCTATCATTCATCAGACAAATATTACCATAATCAAAAGAACTTCTCAACATTGTGGAAGCTATGCTTGAGCAACAAAATTTAAAGTTAAATCAAGCATCAACAGGTATCTAATGACTGGATGCTCAAGACAACTAAATGCATAAACAATAATGACTAACCTAATTTATTTTTTTAATGAGAAATTAAGTAACGCGAATATTCAAACCAATAGACCTAAACAAACTGAGACGAGACAATAAAAAGATCAAATCTAAATCAGTGCATAACAAATAAGCAACTCACATTAAAATAAGCAACCTCCACTCATTCAATACCGGAGAGGTCCTTTTTATAATCTTCTGACAGCAAGACTAGTTTATTCAGCTTAGGAAGGACCTCTAGCAAAAAATAAGGCTTCAATATATCTCTACCACTTTATTCAGCTTAGGAAGGGGACCTATAGCCAAAAATAAGGCTTCAATATCTCAACCAACCCTTTTAACCGGTTACCAATCTTCAAAATATAGCCACAATACAAATCTAGCACACATCGCTGGTACTCAGAGGGTTAACGGACAAAAACAATGCAAAATGATACCCAAGTTACTTCTGGTACTCAAAGGGTTAATGGACAAAAACAATGTAGTCAATTGTACAATTGATAAAAAACTGACAAGCAAAGAAAAGGGAGCAACAACAGGAGGCATTTCAAAAGTAGAGAAAATATCAAAGTAAACTATTCAAGCAAACAAGAGCTTATCAAATATATACACAAGCAAGACCTATTTGTTTTTTCTATATGAGTGAGGGAGGCAAACTGCCTGTAGCGAGTGTCTTCCCCCAGAGTTGAAAGAGTGACGGCCAAAATCAAGGACGTTCGAACCAAAACGCCAGCACACACGGAGCAATTCAAGTCATAAGAACAGGGAAATACTGATTCTGGGAGAGAGTTCCAATGACAAAGCAAACTACTCAAATCAAGCCATACTGAAAACCATAAGTGTCTAACCAATATATAAAGTACCCAAGCAAAGAACAATACAATCAAAATATTCACAAGTAAACACCAACCATAGAAATGCATAATAGTACACGACAAAGTACAGTGGTGCTAATAAGTCCGGTCTCGGCACCAAGTATATTTTGATCAATAATTTGTATCATCCAAGCTTCATTTCTTCATATCGAGTGATATATACAAACATGTTCCTACACTTACCCACCCTATTCAACATCTGACAGACATTAATACAGCACAGAGCGAGACAAACGTAATGACAGCTGGGACATGACTTATTAGCGCCACCGTACACAACAAAGTACAACAAAACCAACAACTGTAGATGATAATAATAATAATAGGCTGGTACTGTATTGTACGAGCGCCAATTCTCAAAGATGATTCACGAGCGCTCGCATTAACTTCAATTTTTCAAACACAAAATATATGTTTATAGTCATCAGTACAGTAACTCTATGATCCGCAGTATCATAAGCCTTCAGAAATAGGTGCGACTTCACTGGTTTATTAAAAGCAGCAACTGCTTAAGTAACTAGAAGTTGATTGAATAGATGCAATTGATGGAACATACATTATGATAAACTAAGCAACCAAAAACAAAATGATTATGAATATACAGTACAGTACTTACATTTCTTAAAACACTAGAGGCCGGGACCAGGCAGCCATACCACCACGGCAACAGCCAACAGCTTCTTGCTACATCATAGCAAAACTTGACCTGAAAAGATAACAAAATATATGTAACAACTTGCATTTTATTCCTAAAGTTAGTCAGTAGCCAATTTTAATATCATCCAAAACTGGGACGACACAATATAAAGACAAAAAAAAACTAATCAAAGTCAATACAGTACAGTATGTGGAACAAAATATTTAGCAAAAAAAAATATGAAACATAATACACAAAACAGAAATTCCTCCCTTAACCCCTTCACCGCCATTATTATTTTCATCGTATTCTGGATTTATGTATGTACACTCGGTCAAAAATGTATCTGCACCCCTACGCTGATCATCAGGTGTGTACAACTCGATAGGGTTGCTACCTCTGCCTGCAACTATATCCATGTGTCAGAGACGATCGGATATAGTTGCAGGCAGAGGTACCAACCCTATCGAGCTGTACACACCTGATGATCAGCGTAGGGGTGCAGATACTTTTTGTACCGAGTGTACATACATAAATCCAGAATACGATGAAAATAACAATGGCGGTGAAGGGGTCAAGCGAGGAATTTTGAAGCAGAGAATTTCGTTCACTAATTTATGAAGTGTAATCATTAAAAACATTGAACCATGATAATAAATACTGGAAATGCTATAGTGTATTCGTTAAAACTACGCCAAACCTCTTGAAAACTAACCTCTAGTCCTGATCACGTTCTAAGGAAAGAAAATTTGAGCTATGTAGCGTTGGGAACTTCTCACCGAGGCACTATGCACTCCATGTCATAGCGCCTCGGTGAGAAGTTTCCAACGCTGCATAGGTCAATTTTTCTTGGGAGATCTCCTTAGGACGTGATCAGGTCTAAGAGGTTAGTACTCAAGAGCTTTGGCCGACTTTTAATAAATAGACTATAGCATTCGAAAGGGGTGAAGTCACAGAGTGTGAGGTGAAGCTGAACGGTCAGGCTATGGAGATCGTCAACTCTTTTAAGTATCTGGGCAGTGTGTTGAGTAAAGATGGGACTATGGATGAAGAGTGCGGAGAGGGTACAACAGGGGAAGAGGTTGTAGGAACGCTAAAAGCAGTAACAAGAAATAGGGTGGTCAGTATGGAAGTGAAGAAGTCCTTGCATGACAGTGGTAATCCCGACACTGACTTACGGAAGCGAAGCATGGACGTTGGTTGAGAGACTCAGACCAAGAGTGAGAGCAGTGGAAATGAATTACTTAAGGAGTGCGTGGATAGACAGACTAATGAGGAAGTAAGAAGGAGGTGTGGTGTGGAGGTAGATGTGCTGGAAAGTGTGAAAAGGAACAACTCGAGATGGTTCGGCCATATGGAACGTATGGAAAGCGATAGAATGACTAAGAGGGTGTAAGAGAGCGAGGGAGGACAGAGGGGGAAGGTAGACCGAATATGAGGTGGAAGGAGTGAGGAACTACATGAACGAAGGGTGCTGGTTGGGGGGAGGGGCGTCGACTGACTGGGGACAGAGGTGCATGGGGGCGGTTCGTTCGTGGCCACCCCTTCGGGGATCACGGCGTCAGGCAATAGATAGATAGATAGATAGATTGTAAGTACCAGTGTCATGCCTTAAACTTTTACTGTGGCTTCTAATAGACTATTTTAATCAGTTGAAAAAGGGACTCCAGCAATTAACAAGCTTCAAACTATTGAAATAATTTTAGTATCACAGATCCTTCTTAAACTTAATTTTTTTTTCAAAATATAGATAGAATATCATTATAGACCTACAGATTACAGAAGGGGTTAAGATGTCATAAAGGCCAAAGGTCCGACTATCATAGAAGCACTATAAATACCATACGATGCAGGGTACGCTGTGAGGATCACAACAGGGAACAATGTACTGTAGTAAAAAAACACAAAATGAGAGAAGAAACCTCCAAGAAATGTGGCAACTGCAAAGAAGGCTACTGGGCATGCTACCAAAATGTGCGGAAAAAATCTAAGTCATATTAAAAACCCCGAGAACAAGCAAATAATGTTACAGGAACATTATTTGCCGTTTCTCTTGGTTTTTAATACGATAAGAGTTTTTCCGTACATTTTGGTAGCATGCCCAGTAGCCTTCTTTGCAGTTGTCACATTCTCAGAGGCGTCCTATACACTAAACCCATACGGTACCGGCAACATATTTTCATTTGCTTTCAGCTTAGACGATTTTGTGAAGCTTAGGAAGCTTAGCAAAGATAAATATGCTAGCTTAAAGGATTAATTGAGACCATTTAAATCAAGTCATGCCATACATACATACATACATAAATTTTAAGACTGAATGTTCCACACATAAGTGCAGTTTCAGTCTCTTGTCCTAATGGCGGTTGCAGGCAACCCTGTTAAGGGCTGCTTCACTTGTCAAGTTCTTGGATTTGAGATCGGCACGTATAGCCAATTGAGAAAAAACTCGTACAATCCACCCGGGATTCGAACCCTGGATCTTGCGATTAATTGAGTGTCTGTAGCATTTTAATGGGTAGACATCCTTCCCAAGCTCAACAAAATCGTCCAATACATTATATTCTGCCAAAATCGTCTAATGCCTTCCAGAATATCAAGAAAAGTACATCACCGGTACACAGAGGGTTAAATGGAAGTGGTCCCTGTCAGCTATCTAATACCTCGCAGTGGCAAGGGTGCACCAGTCGGGGTCGTATCCAATCTCACCGCTCTAGCCGTATCTCAAGGACCCTCGGAGGTTTCAAGGAGCCATCGTTGACATGGTCATCTGCCACGATTTTCCCTTTCCACCAGTGCGAAGAGAAGAAGAATAAGACACAGGGAGAGAGAAAGGGGTGGTGTAAAAAAGGCTTACCTCGTCGGAATAAATGGGTCTTCCGCAACCTGATAAGTCAAGCCTCTACCCGCACAGGTCGTAGGGAAGGCCCAAATATCCCAGCCAGTCACCACTCGGTTAGTAACACATTATAAAAATACCCGAAGGCAGGTTAGTCAATATACTGTATATAAAGTCAATCAAACCATTTCATTTAAATCATTTCTAATAATAATAATTTAAAATGTAAAACTTGCAAACTAAACAAACCAAAACTTGGACAAAGACAATATAAAGGCAAGAGAACTTATAAAAATCGCAATGTGGAAACAACGTTTAAGCAAAATAACATTTAGAAATAAAAGAACACAATCCACCACATAGGGTGTACATTACTACATGAGCAAGTTATTCTAGTAAATTGTGACTTGCAAAATAAACAAACCAAAACTGGGACTAAGACAATATAAAGGCAAAAGAACTAATCAAAATTGCTATGTGGAAACAACGCCTTAGCAAAATAAAATAATGAAATTTTTTCATAGCTTTTCACCAATCAACTTTACTTCTAAACTCAATTAATGAAACCGACAAATACACGTGGTACTCCAAGGACTCGAACCTAGGATACTCACACCCACATTCGCCGCACTAACTATTACGCTATCAAGACAGTTAAATAAAAGAACACAATTTGTCAAACTTTCATAATAAACATATAATTACTTTTCTTCCAGCTGATGGTAAATTGAATCATTTAGCGCTTGATTTCTCGATTCTTGATGGAAAAATATGATACTGTTATCTATGTGTCTGCATCATATTATGGACAACTTATCATAATTCAAATGTTAAACTTGCAAAATAAACAAATCAAAACTGGGACCAGACAATGTCAATACAAAAGAACCAATCAAAATCGCTGTGGAATTATAATGTAAAACTTGCAAAATAAACACACTTGGACAAACACAGTAAAAAGACAAACTGATCAAAATTGCTGTGGAAACAATGCTTAAGGGGAGATCTCCACTTGAGGGATTTTTTTTCTTGACCCCTTTTTCTCCTCATGTTTAGCCCCATTGCTTTTGATATTATAAAACGTTTGCCCCATTAGTTTAGCTATTTTTAGAACTTTCACCCCATATTAAGACCTTTCGTGCAATTCAGGTGTCGATTTTATCCTGGCGAGCGATAGCGAGCCTGTAATTTAAGAGGAACCGGCCTTCGGCCGGGAAATTTTTCTGCCGAAAAATGTACAAATTTATCTTGAAAGGGACTCAAGGGGGTGCAATTTTAACCTTGATGGAAGTCTAGGGAACAAAATAAATACCTCCCCTTAAGCAAAATAATAATTATTTATAAATACAAGAACACAATCCAGCACATAGGGTGGACATTACTACATGAGCAAGTTAATCAAAATAAAACTTGAAATCCATCAAAAGTTAATGTTCAAATTAATATAAAGAACTCGTTAAAATACAAACTATCGAAACGACATCACACTAAACAAAATCTATGTGGACAAACGCTTTAGCAAAATAAAATCATGAAAGAAAATAATAAACTAGTTCGCTACAAAATCTTGCTAATAGTCGAGTAATCAGGATGTCGAGATACCAAATTAAAATCACCTTGAAAAAGACCTTGTATAACTCATGAAATAGTGGAGTATTCAGGATGGCCAGATACCAATGCACCATCAGCGGGAACAATTCATATTATGGTGATGGGCTGGTCTATCAGAGTGAGAGTTGAGCGTTCTCTGCCATACCCATAGCTTACTCTGTCTGTTCCTTTTACTTATATATTTTCTGGATCTCAAGTGACGGCGTCTTTTCCGTGGATTGACCTCCCTACTGCCAACCCTGGCAGATTGGGAGTCAAAGCGTCACATTTTTCCTTTGCCCCTCAACTTTCCCTTTATAATTGCTGAGGGGCACAGGGCCTTGGGTGGGGCTTCTGTTTCCCGGGTGTTTCCGCACCCTCCTCAGCTCCCCGCCTTTGAGTGGCTTCGGTCACCTGGGCATATTAGTGGCAAGCTGGGATGGTTCTGTGGGGTGCTCGGTTATGGCCTTGGCCATGCTCGGGACCTTGGGGCTGCTCGGCCAGACAGCCTGAGGAACAGCAACAACAACAACAACAACAATTCATATTTGTTTTCACCAACCCACCAATACATTTACAAATAAACTTAAGTAATGAAATCAATGAAAGTAAAGAATACATGTGGTACTCCAAGGACTCCAACCTAGGGTACTCGCACCAAAATTCCGCACACTAAGCATTACGCTATCAAATTCAATTGTAAAACTTGCAAAATAACAAACCAAAACTGGGACGACACAAGATAAAAGCAAAAGAACTAATCAAAATCGCTAAGTGGAAATAATGCTCAATAAACTAAAATTATGAAATCTCATGAGCAAGTTAATCTGGTTCCCAAGCAAACTAATCGCACACATAACAACGCACTATCGTCACGTTCAGACAAGCCCCATTAGTGCTGGTTGTAATTACTCTAGTTTTCTCCTATTACTAACCAGGCTCTGTCTCGAGTCGGTCACCCACAGCTATGGGGTCTGTGCCTCATTATATACTGTACTGTACTGTACATACATTTAAAGTACTGTATTTAAATTAAAATGTAAAACTTGCAAACTAAACAAAAAATATTAAATAAACAATAATATTTTAAATTATAAATACATACATAATAACCAATCTAATTATCATAAATCTAATTTAATTTAATTAATCTAATTTAATTTAATCTAATCTAATTTCATAAATGTTTATACATATTTTAATAATGCATCACTTAGCTCTACTCCCACTAGTTCTGTATATTTTGATAGAACTAAACTTAAAGATGCCCTTAAATTCCTCCTTTTCAATACTTATGTTAGATTCGGGCCGTACATTTTCAAACAAATATTAGGAATTCCTATGGGTGGAAATGCTAGCCCTTTAATTGCAGACTTATTCTTGCTTGCTTTAGAATTTAAATATATAAAAGACTTAGTTGACAGTAGCAAGAAAAATAAAATTCCAGAAAAATTAGCACTTGCTAAACTGTTAAGTAATAATAGTAGATATATTGATGATATTCTTGTTTGCAATTTGTTAAATTTTAATCAAGTTGCTAAACTTATTTACCCTAATTCTATTCCCCTCACACAATGTAACGTAAATTATAAAGTTGAAATTTTCTTGATATAAATATAGAGATTGTTAATGAACAGTGCATACTTAAAGTATATCACAAAGTTGATGATTTTAATTTAACGTAATAAACTTTCCTTTCCTAGTAATATCGATAGTAAAACCACTTATAATTGTTTTTATTCCCAATTAATAAGATTTTTGTAAAATCTGCACTAAAGTAGATGACTTTTGGGCTAGAGCTAGGTTACTATACAGACTCTTAGTGGACAGAGGTTTTGAGGCAAGTAAATTGTTCCATAAATTTAATCTTTTTAGGGTCAATTATTGTGACTGTATTCTAAAATTTGACATCAATAATTTTAATCAAGCATTTTTAACTTGAAGTTTCTTGTATAACCTCTGCTTACTTTTTGTCTGTATTTATTGTTTATCTTTTTCTTTTTCTTTTTCTATTATTATTATTATTATTAATATTGATGATTTTTTAAATTTATTGTTCTTCTTAAAAAACTACTGATTATTTAAATCTGTTGTTACTTCATATTTTGCAATTATTTCTCTTTATATATGTATTCATTGTCGATAGTATCAATTGCTTACTTTTGCGATTTCCTTAGTTTATTTGTGCTATAAATGTAGGTTATTTGTAGGGTAGTTATTGATAGGGGTCACTTGAAGCATGCTATGCTTACAGGTACCTACCCGATAGCACTATCGTTAGTGAGTGCTGTACTGTATTTTATATATTATTTTGTAATAGTATAGATATCTTATCAATATTTGTATTTTTTACTATTGTTAATGTCTTGTCATGTTGCAAATTTGATTTTAAATAATATTTTGACATTTAACATGTAGTTTCTTTATTCATGCAGAGTTTAGTAAAATTTGCCAGCACGTCCCGGACTTCCCAAACTTGACTACTTCCTTTAACGTGACGATAGTGCGTTGTTATATGTGCGATTGGTTGGGAAACAGATTAACTTGCTCATGTAGTGATGTACACCCTATGTGGTGGATTGTGTTCTTTTATTTAATAATTTTCATTTTAGTAAGCGTTGTTTCCACATAGCGATTTTGATAATTTAATTTGACTTTATATTGTCCTTGTCCCAATTTTGGTTTGTTTAGTTTGCAAGTTTTACATTTTAATTTATTTATATTTTTTCACCAACCAACTTCACTTCTAAACTCAATTAACCTCTGAAGTGCGCATGGGGGTAATTGGAAACGTCCCCCTGTGCTGACGTATTTGAGGTGTTTCCGTCACTAAAATATTCATTGTGCCATTAATAGCATTAATACTTATCCATATGCGCCTATTATGGGTTGATTATAAAGGTATTAACCTGAAACAACAATAAAACGAGTGAAAACAGCGTTTGGATGGTCAAAATCGGAGATATAGCCCGCGAGTTGTATAATGTATGGGTGAGGCAACCTGCTTTCCCGCCAATTTCCCCCAAGGCCACTGAGACACAGTCGATCGATACTCTCTCTCTCTCTTGCACTCGCTTGCCATCAGTGATGACAACACCCTGCTTGCAACTCGCTAATGTTAGCACGAAAATATACCTCAGAATAATAACAGGGAAAATAGGTGATAACTGAAGGATGAAAGTGGGGAAGGAGGGGAGGTAGAGGACTGAGATTTTGCATGGCCCAGGGGCCAAAAAAAAAAAAAAAAAAAAAAAAAAAAAAAAAAAAAAAAAAAAAAAAAAAATCTATGTCAAAAGTTGATTTTTTTTCTCACTCACTCATAAGAGTCTCCCCGCAGTGCGCCGGGGGAACTCTTATGAGTCTCCCCGCAGCTCCCGGGTTAATGAAATCAACAAATACATGTGGCACTCCAAGGACTCTAACCTAGGACGCTCACGCCGAAATTCCGCGCATTTATGCATTACGCTATCCAGACAGAAAATACACCGAAAACGAGAGCAAAAATAATTGAAGACTCAAAACATCAAACTAGAAAACAGAAACAAACAAGTGAATGAATTTTGAATGTGATATGGACCATCAGGGTGTACTGTATGCCCTATACTGTATACATCTTTTGGTGTATACATGGAATAACAAATCTATCTATCTATTGACTCAGGCCCAATCCCCACTTTTCCTATTTTTTTTGGGGGGGTGGGGGGGGGAATCATGACAGAGCAAGAACAGGGACAACACAAAACAACGAACACACAAAAACAAAACACAAATTCACACACATCTAGGTCATCCAGGACCTATTAATAAGGACCTAATAAGGACTTATATTAATAATAATAATATAAACTGCCATTGTTGTCAAGGTGTTTCTTGCTTGGAGGCCAAATCTGAGTGACTCAGGTGAATCCGAAATCCCAGCGTCACTTGCGCAAGTTACGGCCGCCAACTTTAACCCTCGGAATCCGGGAGGCCTCATATGAGGCAAACAAAAATATTGGCAGGAATCCGGGAGGCCTCATATGAGGCAAAATGCACGGCTACAAATCGCCGCTAAAATCATCATAACTCGGCAACCATGCGTCGTAGCGATGTCATCTCAACAGCAATCTACAGACAACAAAACGTTCTACAATTTGCAAAAATATTGACTGCTCTAGGTGCTCTCAATCAGTAGCTACTGAATTATGAAACTTGACTGTACGAAAATGGCCCCGGACACAGCGATCGGGATCATATGAGGCCCCCCGGATCCGATGGGTTAATGTCGTCAACACTAGCCAAGACGCTCTCAAGTTCCAGCCACCTTTTACTTGCTTATTTGTGCCTGAACCTTGTATATCTCGTGTATATTATGGCCTTTAGTGCATTCAGTGATAGGGGCGGTGGGCCTGGTGGTAATGATGAAGGAATTGAATGCCCGGGACTATCAAAACAGAGTCAAGTCAAGTGCCGCGTCTGACGAAGCCACGTAAAAATGACGATGAGTTTCTATCTACTGTATTTATATCTATCTATTTGCTCAGACTCATTCCAAATATTTTCTATTTTTTATTTTTAATATATATACAGTATATTTTTTGTATTACTGGGGGTATGCTAAATATGACTATGGTTTCAAATAAAGTCTATGTGGTAAGTAATATCAACATAATTATGATATCTGGTGCCACGCGAAATGATGGGTGTCCACGTGTACTGTATTAGGTAAAAAGGCCGGATATGACCACTTTTGGGCTCCCAAAACGCTTATTAGGAACTGTAGACACTTATTGACAATTTGGTGTTTTTCCCGACCCCCCACCCGCGTATTAGGGTTTTCGCATACAGTTGACCCCGACTTAAGAACGTCCATTCAGCGAAATTTTGGTTGTACGAAGATCACAAATTACTACCATTTACAGTATGTATGCATGTACAGTATGTATGTATAATAGATTTTGATATAAGTTCTTTTGTCTATTGTGTCGTTCCTGTAAAAAAGACTTGCAAAACAGACAAACCAAAGTTTGTCTGTTTTGCAAGTTTTACAATATCATTTCATTGGTTTCATTATTACACTGTTCAATAATTTATTAAAATGTAAAACTTGCAAACTAAACAAACCAAAATTTGGACAAGGACAATATAAAGTCAAATTAAATTATCAAAATCGCTATGTGGAAACAACGCTTACTAAAATGAAAATTATTAAATAAAAGAACACAATCCACCACATAGGGTGTACATCACTACATGAGCAAGTTAATCTGTTTCCCAAGCAAACCAATCGCACATATAACAACGCACTATCGTCACGTTAAAGGAAGTAGTCAAGTTTGGGAAGTCCGGGACGTTCTGGCAAATTTTACTAAACTCTGCATGAATAAAGAAACTACATGTTAAATGTCAAAATATTATTTAAAATCAAATTTGCAACATGACAAGACATTAACAATAGTAAAAAATACAAATATTGATAAGATATCTATACTATTACAAAATAATATATAAAATACAGTACAGCACTCACTAACGATAGTGCTATCGGGTAGGTACCTGTAAGCATAGCATGCCTCAAGTGACCCCTATCAATAACTACCCTACAAATAACCTACATTTATAGCACAAATAAACTAAGGAAATTGCAAAAGTAAGCAATTGATACTATCGACAATGAATACATATAATATAAAGAGAAATAATTGCAAAATATGAAGTAACAACAGATTTAAACAAAGAGTACTCTTTTAACAAGAACAATAAATTTAAAAAATCATCAATATTAATAATAATAATAATAATAGAAAAAGAAAAAGATAAACAATAAATACAGACAAAAAGTAAGCAGAGGTTATACAAGAAACTTCAAGTTAAAAATGCTTGATTAAAATTATTGATGTCAAATTTTAGAATACAGTCACAATAATTGACCCTAAAAAGATTAAATTTATGAAACAATTTACTTGCCTCAAAACCTCTGTCCACTAAGAGTCTGTATAGTAACCTAGCTCTAGCCCAAAAGTCATCTACTTTAGTGCAGATTTTACAAAATCTTATTAATTGGGAATAAAAACAATTATAAGTGATTTTACTATCGATATTACTACTAGGGAAAGGAAAGTTTATTACGTTAAAATTACGTTAATTGGGGAAAACTATGGTACTTAAGTATCTATTTTTCATTAACAAGTTGACAATTTATATTGCATAATAGCAAGACATTTTACAGACAAACATAATAAAGGTTGATCCACTGACAGTACTTTTGTTTTTCAGGAAGAAAACAAATTAAAGTGAGGAAATGTATGTATGTATTATAATGTAAAACTTGCAAAATAAACAAACCAAAACATATACGAACACAGTAAAAAGACAAAATAACTAATACAAATCGCTATGTGGAAACAACGCTTAAGTAAAATAATAATTTAGAAATAAAAGAACACAATCCACCACATATGTATATACTCTGGCACTTGCCCCAGTTTTCCCCCCTTTTTTTTATGGGTGTGGCCGACTCGAGACATAGCCCGAACAGGGACATCACAACATATCAGAAAACCAACACAAAATCACACACATCTAGGTTGCCCACGAGAAAACCCAAAGACCCAGGCCCATTTGGGATCCCCAGCAAAAGATACTGTAACAATTTTCTAGTTAATGTACCTGTGTGAAGTTAGGTGGCCCAGCAGAACTTGTGACTGGGGCTCGTTCCCCTGTGGTGGTGGTGGTGGTGGTGGTGGTGGTGGTGGTGGGTGGCATCAGGGGGGGTCAGCTCTGTACTGGACACCTTTGGAGGGGGGCTGTCATCATGCTCCAGTAGTCGTCATCTGAAATTACAAACACTTTAAAAACACTTCATAACAAAGTCCAAGGAAAAACTACAATCAATTCTAGTTAATCGTCTGACATGCTGTCTTGAGAGCGTAATGGTACTGTAATTAAGCATTGAGAGTACTAGTGAGGATATGCGTAAAAATAGGCTTAGATGGTATGGACATGTGAAAAGTAATTGGGTTAAGAAAAAGTCTATGAATGTGGAGGGAGTTGCAAGGAGAAGTTGTCCAAGAAAGGTGTGGGATCAGGTACTGTACACGTCTCTCTCACTCACTATCCGATGCCCCAATTTACGATATTATAATAGGTTTTTAAGATGTTTGGGTTTTGGCTTGTCCGAGAACGCATCCCCATTTACCCAATTTATTTTAGGGTTTGCTATACAAATTTTTCTATTCAAGATCAGGTTTTCAGGAACATAACCCAATCGTAAATCGAGGTAGATCTGTATACAGTACTGTACTTATATTCATTAGTTTCATATATTTTATTTTTATTTATTTTATTTACACACATACATACATAAAATTTTAAGACTGAGTGTTCCACACATAAGTGCAGTTTCAGTCTCTTGTCCTAATGGCGGAATTCCAGGCAACCCTGTTAAGGGCTGCTTCACTTGTCAACTTCTTGGATTTGAGATCGGCGCGTATAGGGTAGAGGCACCAAAGGAGACTCAAAAAGTGTTAAAGTTTTCAAGAAAAAAATCAGTGTCAAGCTCATTCATTCTTTTAACTTGAAACTCACTTGATATATTACCAAATGGTTATTCTTTTAATGGTTGTGTCAATGTTTGATATATTTCAAGTATTTTCCGAGATAAGAGGTCCAATATCAAGTGCGTCTCCTTATGACCACCAAACCCTAAGTAGACGCACCCCAGTCCAGTGCAGACGAACGTCTGTTTTTTGTATTAATATGTGAATAATTTGATTATTTAGTTGTTGTTGTTGTTGTTGTTCCCTAAGCTGCCTGGCCGAACAGCCCCGAGTCCCTGAGGAAGGCCATGGCCACGATCGGGCTTTCCCACAGAGCTCTCATTGAGTGTAGGTTGTGTTGTTGGCGTAAGTGGTTGTGTGAAATGCAGTCTTCTATGATGTGTTTAATGGTATGGGTGCTGTGTTACATCCCGGGCAGGCGTCGACAACGGAGTCATCCAGTCTCTTCTGATAGCTCAGGAGAGCTGGATGGTGTCCGCATCTCAGCCTGGCCAGGTGGACTCTGTCCTCGCGAGGGAGGGAGGATTCGGAAGGATGGATTTCGGGAGGTCGTGCATGCAGCTGCGTGTTGTCTGTGAGTGAGTGGATGGATTGACGAGATATATGAGTATGGATGTGCTTCTGGAAGTTGGTTCGGGGTGGGCAGGGAGGGAGAGAGGACAATAACTGTGTGTGATACCGTGTGCTGGGTGTTGTTTTGATATTTCTTGGTGTCTGTGGGTGTGTTGCCATGTAGTTTAGTGGGTGGTCTTGGTTCGTGGAGGCTGCTGCCAGGAATTGAGTGCCGCTCATGTCCAGATGGTCTTTGACTTTGAGGATTTTGGTTTCTTGATGTAGATGATCTGTGGGTGCAGTAGCTGTGCAGCCTGTAATGATCTTCAGGGCTTTGTTTTGGATAGTCTGTAAGGTCTTATGATGTGTTTCAGCTAGGTTAGAAGCCCAGGCTGGGCTTGCGTATTCCATTACTGATCTTATGTATTGTTTATATACTGTGGTGGTAGTTTCTTTGTTGTGTCCAAATTTTGTGTGAGCAAGTGACTATTTTATTAGTCATTATTAATATTATGATTATTTAGTAGATAATATTTATACCACTTATACTTCTAGCTTAAACTAAAGTAGTTGCATGCTGATAGTGGGCCTACATTGTACATCTATAGAGAAAATAAATTGTGAAAGACTGCCCGAATCCTAAGCCATTTTTTGCAACATTTCCAAATAGCTACGAAAACTACATCAACGTGTAGTGAATACCACCAACCAACATCCGACTCTATATATATTTTCTTTAAAATATCGCGCCGCAGTGAAGTTACAATGGTCGAGAATTGCACATTTGTTGGTAAAAAGCAACCCCGCCACCCTTCCCCTGCCTAGCTAGTTTGCGAGGGAGGGGGAAAATACGTAATAGCGCTTATATCTCTCATATATATCGATATTATATCACCACAAAGCACATGAATGCATATAAGATGCATAGTAACAAAGAAATATGCGAAATAACCCACAAATTACCGATTCGCGAAGTGGGGGAGGAGAGAGAAATAAAGGAGTGTCGATTTCCCTCTCTCCTTCGCCCCCCACTGGCACAACCCTCTACTAAAGGGTTGTGCCACTGGCCCCACCGCACGGCAGCACGAGTCACTCCAGTGAGGGAGTCAGAGGTACGTCCAAACAAGCTATGTCTCGTTTGATGTTCAGTCACAGTCAATGAAAAGGCAATTTGGCCACATTTAGACCCCTGAGTGTGTGAGTGTGTATTTACCTAATTGTAGTTTACAGGAGTTGAGCTAAGCTCGTGTTGTCCCGTCTCTCAGTCTACTTCTTATCAATTTTTTTCTTGAAAATATGGATGTTCCTTGCCCCTACCACCTCCTCCTCAGTCCATTCCATTTGTCAATACATCTATAGGGGAAGCTAAACTTCCTGATATCGTTCTTGCAGTAGGGTCTTTTTACTTTGTAGCTGTGGCCTCTAGTTATTCCTGTATCCATAATTAACATATCCTCCCTATCCAGCCTCTCCAGCCCCCAAGTGCATTTGTACATCATTATCATGTCTCCTCTCTCTCCTCTCTTTTAAACTTGGTAGATTTAATTTGTCTAGCCTCCCTTCATATGGCAGTTCTCTGAGACTTGGAACCAAATCTAGTAACTGCTCTCTGATTCTTTCTAACTTGTGAATTGATTCTTTAGATGCGGGGACCACACCATTGCTGCATACTCCAATCTTGGTCTAATTATACTCTTCATAATTTTCGCTACCATGGTCTCATCCAAGTAGTTCAGAGCAACTTTCATATTCCCGGCCATTGCATACATCCGCGCTAAAGAGCTTGTTAAATGTTTCTCTGGCGACAAATCTTGTATAATCAACCCTAAATCCTTTCTTTATCGGCCTTGTCAATTATATTATATCTGCCATCCGTACTCCAATTTTTATTCCACTTCTTCCCATATTTAACACATGGCATTTACTTATATTAAAGTATAAGTATACTAAAGTAGATGACTTTTGGGCTAGAGCTAGGTTACTATACAGACTCTTAGTGGACAGAGGTTTTGAGGCAAGTAAATTGTTCCATAAATTTAATCTTTTTAGGGTCAATTATTGTGACTGTATTCTAAAATTTGACATCAATAATTTTAATCAAGCATTTTTAACTTGAAGTTTCTTGTATAACCTCTGCTTACTTTTTGTCTGTATTTATTGTTTATCTTTTTCTTTTTCTATTATTATTATTATTATTATTAATATTGATGATTTTTAAATTTATTGTTCTTGTTAAAAGAGTACTCTTTGTTTAAATCTGTTGTTACTTCATATTTTGCAATTATTTCTCTTTATATTATATGTATTCATTGTCGATAGCATCAATTGCTTACTTTTGCGATTTCCTTAGTTTATTTGTGCTAATAAATGTAGGTTATTTGTATGGTAGTTATTGATAGGGGTCACTTGAGGCATGCTATGCTTACAGGTACCTACCCGATATCACTATCGTTAGTGAGTGCTGTACTGTATTTTATATATTATTTTGTAATAGTATAGATATCTTATCAATATTTGTATTTTTTACTATTGTTAATGTCTTGTCATGTTGCAAATTTGATTTTAAATAATATTTTGACATTTAACATGTAGTTTCTTTATTCATGCAGAGTTTAGTAAAATTTGCCAGAACGTCCCGGACTTCCCAAACTTGACTACTTCCTTTAACGTGACGATAGTGCGTTGTTATGTGTGCGATTAGTTTGCTTGGGAAACAGATTAACTTGCTCATGTAGTAATGTACACCCTATGTGGTGGATTGTGTTCTTTTATTTAATAATTTTCATTTTAGTAAGCGTTGTTTCCACATAGCGATTTTGATAATTTAATTTGACTTTATATTGTCCTTGTCCCAATTTTGGTTTGTTTAGTTTGCAAGTTTTACATTTTAATTAAATTTCATTTTCCACTTGGTGCTCCATTCATATATTTTATCTAAATCCCCCTGCAGCTCCTCACAACTACTTTTATTTGTTATTTGTCTCATAATTTTTACGTCGTCTGCAAACATTGACATGTAGGAATTTATGCCTATCGGCAGGTCATTCACGTACATAAGGAACATGAGAGGTGCCAACACAGATCCCTGCGGCACACCACTCTCAACTTTCCGCCACGATGAGTAAGTTCCTTTAATGTTGGTCCTCATTTCCCTATCTGTTAGATAGCTCTCCATCCATTTCAGCAAACTCCCCCGGACACATCCTAGCGTCTCAAGCTAAGATAACAATCTCTTATGTGGTACCTTATCGAATGCTTTGGAAAGGTCTAAGTAGACGCAGTCCACCCATCCGCCTCTTTCTTGGAGTACATCTATCACCCTACTGTAATAACATAGCAAACTGGTAACACAAGATGTCCCTTCTCTGAATCCAAATTGCTTTGGGGTTATTATCTTCTTTCTCTCCAACATTTTCATCCATCTCTTCCTAATTAGCTTTTCACAAATCTTGCATACAATACTAGTAAGTGAAACTGGTCTATAGTTTAGAGGGTCCTCAGGGTTTCCATTCTTGTATATCGGGATGATATTAGCTCTTTTCCATTCAACAGGAACCTGTCCTTTATCTAAGGAAGCTTGAATTATGTCCCTCACTGGCTCCACTAATTGCTCTGCACACTCCTTTAAAACCCAGGCAGACACTTCATCCGGTCCCATAGCTTTCCTTACTTCAAGTCCTCTCATCGCAGATAACAGCTCATCTCTAGTTATTTCAATCTTACTAAGACCACTCTCCAGTACTCCCGCCTGTGGTTCGTCAAAACCTTCCTCTCTAGTAAAAACTGACCCCAATTTGTTATTCATTACCTCACACATGTCCGATACATTTTCATACGTCCTAGCATCAACTCTTAATTTAGTAATTTGTTTCTTTACCTTCAACTTACTGTTTATATATTTATAAAATAATCTAGGGTCACTTTCACATTTATTTACTATGTTCTTCTCATAGTTCATTTTAACTTGCCTAATTATGTTAACATATCTATTCCTCTCCTGTTTATATTTATTCCGATTACTCTCAGTGTTCCTTCTTCTTAATCTAGCCCAGGGGTTCCCAAAGTGGTCGATATCGACCATCCAAGGGGTCAATGAATCGCCAAGGGTCGAAAGGGGGTCGATAAATGGCTAGGTGAGGAACGTTTCAAAAGATGTACTGTAGACCCATCTCTATGTGAAAAGCTGAAAAGGTGTAAGAATGCATTGTTCTATTTGGCAGACCTACATTCAAAGTTTAATGAGGTACGGTACAGAAACGTCTGCAGGGTAAAGATGTTACCATTATTCAGGACAGGACAATTCTACTGGGCTTCCAAGGCAAACTAGGCTGGTTTAAAGCGTCATTGGCACAGAGATTTTCAGTACTTTTCGAACTTACAACAGTCGGCAGAAAGTGAAAGCATTTCAGATGGTGACATGGAAACATACGCACACCTGGACAAATTGATTGAAGACTTTAAAGTGCGCTTTGATGACCTGGAGAAAATGCAAGTGCCTGAATGAATTCTTACACCATTTGCCTTGGAAATACAAAATGAAGACATTAACTCTACTAATACTAATATTAAGGTACTACTATAATTCCACATATTTATTGTATCATAATATGCATGTAATACGTTTCTTTTTTAACAACATATTATATTATTCTTATTTTTAAATGTTTGGGGGGTCGATCAATAATTTGAAACTTCATTAAGGGGTCAATGAGCTGAAGAGTTTGGGAATCCCTGATCTAGCCCAAGCTGCATCACGCCTACCCAAAGCTCTTTTGCATTTCAAATTAAACCAATCTTTCTGCTTAGTAAAATTTCCAGTTTTATATCTTGGGACAAACAGATTGGTTCCTACTCTATAAATTTCGAGGAATCTACTATATTTACCTTGTACGTCCTGTTCCTTAAAAATAAGATCCCAATCTACTCCCTCTAAATATCTTTTCAAGGATACATAATCAGCTTTACTATAATTTAATCTGTCATTTATGTAGCTATTGTCTAATCTATTGGCATTACTCGAGGTCAACTTCCATTTTAGTAATAGGTGATCACTTTTACCTACAGGACATAGATAGTTTATATCACTAATTTCGTGAGGATCTTTTGTAAAAAATCAGATCGAGTTTAGAAGGTTCGTTATTACCCCTCATTCTTGTAATTTCCTTCACATGTTGTGCAAGTACATTTTCCGTAACCAACTCCACTAGCCGACTTCCCCAAGATCTCTGATTTGGCCCTGCATCTCCCGATTCCCAATCAACCCTCACTACAGTTGAAATCTCCTACCAAGATCAATCGATTCTTAAAAGCAATCTTCTCAACGACTAAATCATATCCTCTACCATCTCCTCAAACTCCAACTCCCTCCATGCTCTGGTCTTTGGTGGCATGTAAGCTACTGCTATGTCTAGCTTTTTTCCTTACAGTATATCATTGAGTTCAACTGCCATTATTTCTGCCTTGTCATTATTTAACTCCACGTGCTTTGCTGTCATAGGGTTCTTAACTAATACTGCCACTGCCACTCTCCACCTCCCCTTTTACCCTTCCTATCATATCTCCATATATTATATCCTTCACTAAAACACTATGTTTGCTGTCAAAGTCCTGGTTCAGCTTTGTCTCCGTCAAACAGACTATCTGTGGTTGATCTTTTCTTAATATATCATCTAACTCTACCTTTTTACTGTTTATTCCATCTATATTAGTGTACTAGCACAGTATATTTGAATCCACCTCCTTGTTTCTCTTCCCTCTCTGCCTCCTACCAGGTTCACCTCCTCCTCCATCCCTTCCCTGACCTAGTTCCACCTCCCCTGCTAATTCTATTCTCCTCCCTCCCCCTCTGTTTCACCTCCACCACATCCTGACTCTCTCTCCGGTCCCCTGCTCCCTGCATTATCTCTCGCTCCGTCTCCTTGCTTTGACTTCGTACTTGTCTCTCTGTCTCTTTCCCTATCACTCTCCTCTTACTTTCGGTTCTTGGTGGCTCCTGATGTACCACTTCCTCACTTGCCCTTCCCTTATTCTCCAAAAAAAAATCTTCTTTTGCTCTTCAGACAACTTTCCATTCTCTTCATCAGACTTAGCTTGGAGTTCCCTTAACTGTTCTCGTTCTTCTACACTTAGGTCCATTTTTAACCCTTATATGATTCAGCTCTGTCGAATTTAATTTCCAGCTCACATTGGCTACTGCTTCTGCTGTTGATCTAAACTTTAGTTCCACTCTTAGTGGTCTCATCTCGCCCTTCTTATATATTCCTAACCTTCTCACCTCCTCCAGTTCTTTTACCCATCCATACCATAACCCTCGTCTAAGTAATCCAGTATCCCCTCGACTTTCACAACATCCCTTTCCTTTCTTACCTTCATATCTGCTAGGTGCTCTTCCACATCTCCAAAGATTACTACACACTTACCTCTATCTATTGTCTCTCTCACTACCTTCTCTTTCTTCTTTAAAACTTGCACTACATTTTTTTCAAACTCTTTCTTTTCCTTTTCTCTCTCTCTTCCTTCTGCTCCTTCACAATTTCTTCAAGGGCTACCATCGTGGCACTCTCTACCCTTGTCCATTCATTTTTTACCTCACTAATTCCTTTTACTTCCTCACTCAGGTGGCCCTCATATTCCTTAAGCTGAGCCTTGAGTGCCACATTTTCCGCCGCTACCGGTAACTCGTCTACTCTGGCCATCACTGCCTCTAGGCTGTCACTTACTGGCCTAGGCCTATCCACCCCGCTAGTAACGCCACACATATCGGACACTTTACTTTAGCCCCTAACTCCTTCCTCCAATTTTCCATCACTCCCCTCCATCTCACAAGACCCATCAATTGTTTTTTCATACTTGCCAACTGATCATCCTTGTCCTCGGTGATAAAGCCTTCAAATTCGTATTCCTCCTCATCCCCAGCTAGGCTTTCACGCCTTCCCGCCATCGCGAGGTGGTCGTCTTCCAGCCTAAAAACAACAATCGCCCCACTATCCCATCTCACTCCAGGACATTTGCGGCTAGTCGTTGGAAGAGAAGAGCGGTCGCCTCTTTCCTCTTATTTTACGTGTATTTCTTGCAACTTGCACTGCAATTAACTTCAATATGTTTTATCACATTTCCTTGGAGCATGAGATCTTGCTTTCATCCTCGGTATTTTGGGCCCCAGTTGATGGACATAGTGAGGCAGATGTTGTTTACAGAAGTCGAGGGAACCTGTACGGGAAAGTATGGTTTTGTGATCGCAGTGACAACAATTGATCACATTGGCTCAGGCATGATTCAAGTCGGGCGTGGATTTGTCTTGTACCCCATCAAGTACAAGGCCATCGTGTTCCGCCCATTCAAGGGGGGAGGTGCTGGATGCGGTCGTCACGCAGATTAACAAGATTGGTCTCTTCTGTGAAATTGGCCCCATGCAGTGCTTCATCTCCAGACATTCCATCCCTCAAGATCTGGAGTTTGACCCGAACTCCAACCCTCCATGTTACAAGAGCAGAGACGAGGAAGTTGTGATCCAGCAGGATGATGAGATCAGAGTGAAGATTGTTGGAACACGAGTGGATGCTACAGACATATTTGCCATTGGAACTCTTATGGATGACTTGGGTTTGACAAGTTAAGAGGAGACTTCATAGAAGCTGATTTTGGATCTATCATATCACTTCCCTCCTTTACCTAGCCATTTCAGTATTCATACTTATACACTGTGCTCTACATATTTCTGTCTCTCACTGTTCTCTACTACTATCTTAGTTCTTTCCTATACAGTATATATACTGTATATATATATTTGTATGATCTTGGGTTTTCTTCTTTTCTTCTAATTGCACTTTTGTTTCTATTTTCACACCCGCTATCTTATCTTTTGTCCTCTCACTCGATTAACACTAACACCTACTCAGTCCCAGCGCGTACGTTGGTCGACAGTAAAAAAAAAGTCACTCGTCAGTACTAGCGGTCCTTTTAACAGCCCGTATCGTGGTCGCTGTGCCTGGTACTGCCATTTGAGCAAAACCTTGGCACACTTCAGCTATATCCAAGCTCCCACTGGCTAGGAGAGGCAGTATTCCTCTATCTTTTTAGGTGAAGGGGTGTTCTCTCTCGACTCTGAAGCCATTTTGGCCAAATTGCTTGGTACTGGAGGGTACATTTATGGTAATACCCTCTGGTACAGTAGGGGTTAATCAAGATACTTTATTTTCAGTATTTTTCCTTGTGTGTATGTATTCCTCTTCCTTCATCTTTATCTCCTTATTCACTTCCAGTCTTTCTAAGTACTAACTCAGCTTTTCTTCTCTTTCACCATACCTAGAGTCTATTGATTATGACGAGTCTAGAAATTGTGTCCCCTTAGTTTCTTGCAACTCAGAGAGGGTATGAGCAAACTGGCTGTAAAAATCCACACCTATTTACTGTGTGACTCTTCCTAAATGGTAGAAATAGCAGCCTGATTGCTCAAGTCCTGTTATAGTTACTAGAGAAAGGCGTCGAGAGATCTAACTCGTAATAAATAGAGAACTGTATAACCCTCTTCCTCTTTCATCTTTTTTCCTTTCTATTTGTTTCTTCCCACCCTTGTTCTCACCTACCTGTTTCATTTAGTTTATCATCCCACCCACAAATACCAAGGAGTTTCATATATTTTAGTTAGTGAAATCTCATAAATTGAAAAGAAATAATAATTACTATCTATACTAGGCCTATATCAACTTATTTATTTACTACCAAATACTGAAGAGGATAAATATATATATTTCCTATCTCTGTAAGCTTTTGTAATGATAGGGATGGCAGAAACTTATAGAAAATAGGATGTATATGGCATAATTATTTTTTATATCATCATGCATCTTTTCGTTGGATAAAGTTTAAAGTACAGTACACTACACAAAGTTAGTGGGCGGGTGCCCAACTCCGAAATGAGTTGAAATAGGGGAGCTATCCCTCCGCCAAAGGCGGCTATCTAGGGCCTTTCCTAGCTGATGCCGAGAGGATTGGGTTCTAGTCATGTGGTGATGGGCTGGTCTATCAGAGTGAGAGCTGAGCGATCTCTGCCATACCCATAGCTTACTCTGACTGTTCCTCTTACTTATATATCTTCTAGATCTCAAGTGACGGCGTCTTTTCCGTGGATCGACCTCCCTACTGCCAACCTAAAAGTTGGCAGATTGGGAGCCAAAGCGTCACATTTTTCCCTTGCCCCTCAACTTTCCCTTCATAATTGCTGAGGGGCACAGGGCCTTGGGTGGGGCTTTGGTTTCCCGGGCGTTTCCGCGCCCTCCTCAGCTCCCTGCCTTAGAGTGGCTTCGGTCACCCAGGCTTTGTTAGTGGTAAGCAGGGAGGGTTTTGTGGGGGCGCTCTATGGCCTTGGCCTTGCTCGGGACCTTGGGGCTGTTCGGCCAGGCAGCCTGGGGAACAACAACAACAACAACAACTCCAGGAACTGTTTTACTTAATCCATATTTTCAATTACTTGGAATATCCAATTAAATCTGAATTCTCATAAAAACCCAGGACAACACTTAGACACTCCTATCAACTTCACACAAGGTAACTCATTATCGGAGAGCAGCTGCGAGGTGTTGACAGCTCGGAGGCCTTCTAGGAAGTACCGGTATGTGTGTGTTGTGAAGCTGGGTATCGAAAGCTCACACTTAGACCTACGTGACAAAAACAAATTGTACGATTATTTCTGTCATTATTTAGTCTTTATTCGATAGTTCATACACTATTTATTTCTATTTTCCATTTCTGTTAGTTTGTAGTTGTAGTTCATGCACTATTAATTCAATATTCTTGCAACTGAAATAAGATATAATATTATAAATAGGGCAGATAACTTTGATAAATAACACTAAACCAATGGAGACGCACACCACCACCCCATCTAGACGCGTCTCTATATGGCCCGCACGTGTGCGTCTCCATTGGGCCTCGAAGTCAAATGAAGGTAGCTCCACCACCATCAAAGGAAACTCGACCATGAATACAGGAGGAGGTGGGGCGAGATTGGGGTTTACCATGCATGCGGTTTATGCCCTTCTAAACCCAGTTTGAAAAAAAGCGTCTCCATTGGTTTTGGACCATATCATGAACCAATGGGGACACACCCACTTTCACGAGCACTCGTTCATGCAAGAGTCATGAAACCATGCAGGAGTATAGTTCAAGACATGCTCTTTCCATTTGAAACAAAAGAAAAACAATCCGAGTTAGAGAAGTAGGGAAAAAATGAGCTGTGAAAAAATCGCTTTCTTAGGTTTGGGCTAAGAGATACCCCGAAAATCTCATTTTTATTTTTGTTTATTTTTTCTCAAGATAAATGTGTGTCCTATTAGGCTGGTAGTCTTTGAGAACATCACTAATAGCATAAAGTATTTTTTGATGTATTTGTTTTCTTTTCAGGTACTTTAGTTTTTTGCATGGCAGTTTTTTGCATGAAGTGCGTCTCTACTGGACAATTCGTCTCTTTGGTTTTCTACCTTATTCCGATCAAAACTAAATTGAGCAGCCTGCATGCCGCCATTTAACATTCTCTGTGGACAACTCTAAACTTGTATGTATGGTCAAAACACCTAAAGTTAATATTTCCCGACGGCCCTATTACTGTACAGTATATGAGCGAAAATTACCATTTTAAATGATATATATACAGTACAGTAATATTGCTGTTGGAAATATTTTTATGAACCTTCGAAAACTAAAACAAATAAGTGTGTTTTCGTATTACAAACGTGTATAGTAGCTATATACTGTAGTTATTTTGGGAGGTTCCAAAAATATATCGTGTTTGAGTGCGGAAAATCACTATGTGATGCTACGGTAGTAAAAGTACGGTTTAAGGCGATTGATTGTGGGTGAAAAACAAGCGATAGTACACAAAATTTGCTGGCACAACTTGTGAATCGGCTAGGATAGACAATTTTTAACCCGGCCAGTCCCAGTGACTTTTTTAAACTTTCTGAATTTTCGTGCCAGTATCCTACGTTCAAATCGTTAGAGTACAGTACCACATACATATATTTACTTCTTTCTTGATTTCATTCATTAGGTTTATTTGCAAGTCAATTGGTGGGTTGGTGATAATATATTATATTCTGTTTACTAATTACAGTACAGTACTGTAAAAGAGTTTGAGGGACGTTTATCATTTACACTGACTATCAGTTGGTGATAATGATATTATTATTTTACTAATTACAGTACTGTAAAGAGTTGAGGGACGTTTTTCATTCGTCATTTTTCTAGGCCCAAGACTTTATTCAGTTTAGTAAGACCTTGCAGTTACCCTAGGACTACCCTATTTACGATGTCTCAATTTTCCCTTAACATATCAGTTCTGCATAGAAAATGTTCAATCTTAAAGCCGAAAGAAATAAGATTACTTCCCGGGAAGAAATATGCCAATAGAAATAAGATGGAGTTCAGTTAGAACTTAAAAATATCTTCCAAGCTCTCAACAGCAATGAGTACAGTAACTAAACAAACATACCGGGGATAGTAGAGTATTACAGGTGTCTCTTAAATGTGGAATGACCAAAGAGATGAAACACAGAGAGCAGAACTAATCAAGCTAATCAATAAAAACGACGGGAAGAAGAAAGAAAAAGATACATGGACTTCGTTGAAGAAACTATTAGGAAAGGAAAAAGCCTCAAACTAACAAAACATAAACTAGCCTTAGGTAAGCAACAAATTAATCCTTTGAGAGACACCAATGGTGAAATAATAACTGTACAGACAAGTCAAAAGTTCTAAGAAACAGTTCCATCAAATTATTCAACAACAGACACAGGCAAGGTCCCACATATATCTGTAGATGAGGTAAGGTCTGCCTAACAAAATGAAAAGTGGAACATCTCAGAGATGGAGTAACAAGAGATCTTCTGAAGGATGCAGAGAAGAGTCTAATGTAGCTCAGCTGTTCACCAATGTTTGTGAGCGGGATGTTCCAGAAACTTGGTGCAATGCAATAGTGATTCTACTTCACAAAAAGGCGATAAGAAAGATCTCGGCAACTACCGCCCCATTAGTTTATCAGTTATTTACAAGTTGTTCTCAAAATCCTCACAAATAGGTTAGGCAAAATTATAGATGAAAATCAATCTCGGGAACAGGCAGGATTTACAACTGGATATTCAACCATGGATCAGTTGCATACAATGAACCAGCTAATAGAGAAAACCTCGGAGTATATAAACCTCTTTGTTTAGCTTTTGTAGACTACGAAAAGGCATTCGATTCAGTAGAGATAACAGCTATAGCAAACTTGCTACATGAACAACAAATTAATGAAACATATATAAACTGAGAACATCACTAATAGCATAAAGTATTTTTTGATGTATTTGTTTTCTTTTCAGGTACTTTAGTTTTTTGCATGGCAGTTTTTTTGCATGAAGTGCGTCTCTACTGGAAAATGTACAGTATACACAAAAGGCACTGCTGTGGTCCGATTACACAGACACAAAGAAGATAAAGATTGGGAGAGGAGTGAGGCAGGGAGACACAATCTCACCCAAGCTGTTCACAGCTTGTCTTGAAGGGGTTTTCAGAACATTTTCATGGGAATCAAACGGAATTAATGTAGACGGGGAATACCTTAACCATCTCCAATTTGTAGATGACTTTGTATTAATTTCAGATAATGCAGAAAAACTCCAAGATATGCTCAATAATCTCAATAAAGAAACTCAAATAAGTCTAAAAATGAACAGGAGTAAAACCAGTTATGTAGAATGATAAGGCTCAATGCAGAATAATTAGGATTGATAACAATATTCTAGAGGAAGTAGAATACAATTATCTTGCCCAAGTAATGAAACAAACAAAAGACAATGAACATGAAATAGTAAGGCGAATCACTCTAGGATGGAAAGCATTCGGCAAACAGAACATCATGAAAAGTACACTACCAATATGCCTTAAACATAAAGTATATAACCAGTGTGTGCTACCAACCATGATCTATGGATCTGAAACTTGGAAACTAACAAAACCAATGGAGAATAAGCTTAGAAGTGTGCAAAGAGCAATGGAAAGATCAATGCTAGGAATAACACTTAGAGATAGGAAGAGAGCATCGTGAGTATGAGAGCAAACCAAAGTCAAGGATATTCTTAAAACTATTAAAGAGCAGAAATGGAGATGGGCAGGACATGTAGCAAGAAGAGGGGACAATAGGTGGAGTAAAACACCAACTCACTGGACCCCCAGAGAAGGAAAGGACGATAGGAGAAGACCGGACAGGAGGTGAAGAGACAGAGAGAAAAGACTGCAGGGGTAACATGGCAACAGATGGCAAAGTCTCGGGAGTCATGGAAAAGGTTAAGGGAGGCCTTTGTCCAGCAAGTGGACTCCTAATGGCTGATGATAATGATTTTGTAGGTTTCTAACTAGGCATACCTGGCTGTAGACAATTTTCTCAACTTATACAGGAACTTCTGGAGTTTATAGCTAAATAATATACCAATAATACCGTCATACTAAAAATTACAAAGCTTCGTTCGTGGATTATGGCTTATTTCTAGCTAGGCTAAACCGTATTATTATTTTTTTAAAATCAAAGATTGAGGGAGCACAATAGCAAATAAAGTAGAATATTTGCAAGATGTTCACTTTTCAAACTATTTTTTTTATGAGGTAGGCAAAAGGCAAAACTGTCTGTAACGAGTGCCTCCCTCGAAGTTGAAAAAGTGACAGGGCCAAAATCAAGTAATGTTCGAGCTTAACTGTCTGGACAAACGGAGTTTGAAGCAATTTAAGTCATAGTGAAAACATTGATAGCCTATTAAAACAAAACAAAGCCCTACACCAGAGTTATCACTTTAACAGAATGCAAACAACACAATTATGCGGCAAGTACTATTGTAATTGTCGATCTATCTATTGCCGGATGTCTTATTCCTCTTTATGAGGGTGGCTATACATAAAACATCTCCAAGTGGACTTGTCCCCAGTGAATAGGACAATCCGTGGCAGTGTAATTAAACTTACAGGATTGACCTGTCAACTTCGGGTCCGTCTGACTCGGAGGCCCCCTATGTATCTTTTTAGCACTATTTTTCTACACTGGTATACAGCTAGTCCATCCACTAATTATCACTATTGTCAGTCTTTTTTCACCTGGCAGTAAATTGAATTCCTTACAACATATACCTCGTTACTTCATTGAAATATATGAAACTATTAGCCTACATATCTAAATCATATTAATGCCAACTTTTCCTAATTAACAACATAATTAGCCAAGCAGAGCAATCACGATGGAGACATGGATATTTAACCGTCAGCTGTTATGAAACATACTATACGCTATCACTACAATAACAGTAAACATAACTCTACATTATCACCAAAACAACAGTACAAATAAACAGTAAACACTACATTCCTACACACTCACATTACTTTGGCAGAGTTCTTGTCTTCGTTGCGTCCGATGGCCCCGTAGTTGAAGGGTTGAACAATTATCCTCTTGTAGTCCTCCAAACGGTTGTTGTTGTTGTTGTTGTTCCCTAAGCTGCCTGGCCGAACAGCCCCGAGTTTTGTGTGTGTGTGGTGTGAGAGGTGTGGAAATTCCCGGCGCGACCGAAGCCACTCCAAGGACCCGTGCCCCCAGGGGATAGTTGTGACGGTTTGGCTCCCGAAACTGCTCCCCGCGGCCGGCATCCGGTTGTCCTCCACTGGTCGATTGATCTTGTCTCCGGCCGTGGAGGGTCGGCAGCCATCCGCGGTTGGCAGCTCCGGGAGGTGGTCCCACGGCGTAGACGCCGCCACATCAGGACGGTTGTACTGGAAGCCACCACCAATCTGTACAGGTTATAATGTTGTTAGCATACAGTCAGGACCCCCAATACACGATTCCACAATGCGCGAAAACCCTAATACACGAGTTACCCCTCGAAAATAACATTAATAAATTAAACATTAATTACGCGAGGTGGTACCACAATACACGAATCGAGAGCTAAGAGGGGCCAAATCCGCTATTCCCGCTTGATACGCGAGCACGTCTACGTTTCGCGAGGCCCAGGAGTAGCTCCGAAAAAAGAAGAAGACGGGCATACGCCTGCCTTCCCTCCCGCTTACCCTCCCTCCATCCCTCCCACAGTCCCGCTCATAGCCGTGCGGAGTGACCAAACGTTTGTAGTGCCTGCCACTTTTTTCGCCATGCCACGCCAATATAAGAAGATAACACACAAAATGAAGGTGGAAGTGTTGGATCGCAAGAAAAAAGGAGAAGGAAACTGTGCAATAGGCTTGTCAGAGTAAACTGTTCGTACGATTTGGTCAGGGAGGGAGAAGTTGGAGAAAATCAAAAGTCCTACGGTCCTAGTCCTAGCCTATCTACTACTAATTTTAAGGTAAGGTTTCATATTTTTATTCATTGTTCTTCTTATATATAAGATATAGACTGTACTGTAGAGCCAAAAATGTCGAAAATAGGCCATAATTGAGAGATGTCACCCAATCTAATTATTCCTATTTAAAGTTAGTTCCACAATACACGAATTCACAATACGCGATGCTCCTGTCACCCCTATTCTCGCGAATTGGGGGTCCTGACTGTATTTCCTTAACTGTCTTGATAGCGTAATGCATAAATGCGTGGAATTTCGGTGTGAGTATCCTAGGTTCGAGTCCTTGGAGTGCCACATGTATTTGTTGATTTCATTAATCGAGTTTAGAAGTGAAGTTGGTTGGTGAAAACATATACAGTGGACTCTCGTTATCCGCGATCCTTGCTATTCGCGGACACCCCTAAATATCCCATTACTCGTCATCCGCGCAAAAAAACGGCAAAATACCAGCTATTCACGGATTTGAATCAGGCGGGTCAGTGCGCATCCCGAGTTTTGCTTTGGTCGGCCATCTTGCATTCTTGCGTGACGTCAACACAGCGTCCCAGCTGAGGCAGTAGCTCACAGCCCAGTGTTGGAAAAGTCGAAAACCACCTGTTTACAAGCTTTTTCCTGCACGAACCTCTTATCTCCCGCATTTATTAGGGCCTTTAGAGCATTCAGTGATAGGGACAGTGGGCCTGATGGTAATCATGATGGAAATAAATGCCCGGGACCATCAAAACAGAGAGCAAGCGTAAGCCGGCAAATTATGCCGATGCGTAAGGCTAGCCTAGGCCTAATGACTGATTACAAATAAAGTTTGTGTGATAAGTTATCTCCTCATAATATGTATTTATAAGTACTGTATTCTCAATAATATGTACAGTATTTATTGGATATATTTTGGGGGAAATGGGTACTTTATGGGTGACTGGAGGAATGTGGAATAAAGTGTGGTACCGGTACCGTCACTGACAGTACCACACTTTGTTCCACATTCTTCCAGGTCCGTCACCGTACCTGTTTAATAATTTGGTCCATATTATTGTCATAAAGTAGGTCAAAATAATGGTTTGAGGGTCCAAGAAGGCCGAGTCAGGTACGACCTAAGCCTATTTCCCATTGAAACCTATGTTAAACACTGCCCACGTATCCGCGAAACCACGCATTCGCGGAAGGGGGCTGGTACGACATAGGCGCGAATACTGGGAGTCCACTGTAATATCAATAAAGTCAAAACTATATTAATTACTTCAATACGGATGATGCTATTCTGACTTATATCCCGACAATCAAAATGTAAAAATTGCAAAACAAACAAACCAAAACAGGAATGATGCAATATTAAACTATTTTATGCAGCTTACGAAAGACGTATTTTAATCACATAGGCATAAACTCCTACAGTACATGTCAATGTTTGCAGATGACGTACAAATTATGAGCCAAATAACAAATAAAAGTAGTTGTGAGGAGCTGCAAGGGGATTTAGATAAAATATACGAATGGAGCACCAAGTGGAAAATAAAATTTAATATAAGTAAATGTCATGTGTTAAATATGGGAAGAAGTGTGAATAGACCAAATTGGGAGTACAGGATGGGAGACAATATAATTAGCAAGGCCGAAAAATAAAAGGACTTAGGGTTGATTATACAAGATAACTTGTCGCCAAAGAAACATATTAACAAGCTCTTTAGCGGAATGTATGCAATGGCCGGGAATATGAAAGTTGCTCTGAACTACTTGGATAGGAACAGGTTAGCGAAAATTATAAAAAATATGATTAGACCAAGACTGGAATATGCAGCAGCGGTGTGGTCCCCGCATCTTAAAAAACATATTCACTTAAAGAGCGGGGCCCGACTTAAGTCCGTATCTAAAAAGCAGCAAGTTAGGAGCATAATTAAGGTTTTTAAAGGGTTAAAATCGAGTGCAAATGGCCGGGAGAGCAGCAGGCCACACGGCCGACACCCAGGGCTTACCGCCGCCCACTGACTCATGCTCCCTCTGTTCTCGAGAGGCCGGCAGTGTAGCTGGAAAAAATATGCCGCTATAACGCTAAACTCCCATGTTGGTGGTACCACTGCATCAAAACAACGAGTCCTACATAGCTCGTTCTGGTCTCATTTTGAAGCTTGTAGCACCTAGTTTTTTGCTGAATACATTTCTTTTCATGCAGATACTTGATTGATCATTCAGGAGGGCCTGAATATGCCCAAAAGAGCCCAAAACCCCCGCTAGACGAGGGTTATGAGAGCTCTACACAACGCCAGTCTACAGATTGGAAACCGCACTACGTTTATAGATGCGTGGGAAATTTCTAGCAGTTAAAATAAACAAAAATACGGTAGCCTAGGCCTAGACGTTTTTCGGCCAGATCGCCCGGATACGACCTCCGTCCTTAGGAGGACCTGCCCGGGCCACGAGGGTTAAAGGTTAAGTATTTACCTAATTGTAGTTTACAGGAGTTGAGCTAAGCTCGTGTTGTCCCGTCTCTCAAGTCTACTTTTTATCAAATTTTTTCTTGAAAATATGGATGTTCCTTGCCCCTACCACCTCCTCCTCCAGCCCATTCCATTTGTCAATACATCTATAGGGGAAGCTAAACTTCCTGATATCGTTCTTGCAGGTAGGTCTTTTTACTTTGTAGCTGTGGCCTCTAGTTATTCCTGTATCCATAATTAATATATCCTCCCTATCCAGCCTCTCCAGCCCCCGGGTACATTTGTACATCATTATCATGTCTCCCCTCTCTCTCCTCTCTTTTAGACTCGGTAGATTTAATTTGTCTAGCCTCCCTTCATATGGCAGTTCTCTGAGACTTGGAACCAATCTAGTGACTGCTCTCTGGATTCTTTCTAACTTGTGAACATGCTTCTTTAGATGCGGGGACCACACCACTGCTGCATACTCCAATCTTGGTCTAATCATACTCTTCATAATTTTCGCTACCATGGTCTCATCCAAGTAGTTCAGAGCAACTTTCATATTCCCGGCCATTGCATACATTCCGCTAAAGAGCTTGTTAATATGTTTCTCTGGCGACAAATTATCTTGTATAATCATGACTAAGTACATGACTACGATTGATATCTATTTATCCAATACTGGATATTAACCTAATAATGCACTCAGACCCAACTGCACACCGAATAGCGCAATGTTTACGTGGAAGGAAAGGACAATTTATAAGGCACTGATCTCAAAGGACCGACCTCGCTACAAATTATTCCTGGTCCTATAGAAAAAATATAATTAATCACTTTACTTCCAATGGCGTTCTACTGGATGCCTGTGATTGACTGCTTTGCAATGACATTGCTAGATGGTGCCCGAATGGTGGACTGTAATTGGCTGGCCAGCATGTTTATGCCTCAGCTAGGCAGGAAAATGCGGCGTGAAGATTGAAATATTAGCTGCGAAGAATAAAACCGCGGCATACTTTCCTCGTATTTTTTTTGCGAAGATTGATTAATTTACAGCAAAATTGAGTCTATTTAGTGTCTACAGCGAAGATTGCTGTCGCGAAGATATGGTAGGGGCTCCACTGTAATTATATATTTTCATAGTACAGTACAGTAGGGTCTCGTAAGATGCCAGATCAGAAGATGCGAGGGCCCCCAAATAATAAATAAATTATTTTAAGATGCGAGACTGACCATAATTTGCGAATCGGAGGCTCAAAGTGGGTTAAATCCGAGGAGAAACCTTAAGATGCGAGAAAAAAAATTAAAATGCGAGCCTTAGGCGGGACGTTTTTCCGTGTATTTAAGATGCGAAATCGTAAGATGCGGTCGCATCCATCGACCATAAACTCGCATCTTACGAGACCCTACTGTATATAATAGATATCTAATATTTTCTTGCTGCTATGACTTGATATACTAGTGGACCAGCCTCACGTATAATACTAAAGATCTTCGATAGAACTAAAAACTTGACTCAATGGTACAAAAACACAAAAATTGTCCGAATTTGCCCCAGTTCACGGTACCCCTTTCAGTACCGGTGAAGTCTTTTTAAAAATCGACACCTAAATGACACGAAAGGTCTTACAAAATTCAAATAAGTTACCTTTTTTTTTGTCGTTGAACACCTCCGGTACGAACGGTCCGCCAGGCAGTACAAACTCTTGTAAATGGTTCATCTGCCGCAGGTCCGCCACCGCTTTCCATCTGCAATTTACAAGAGCTATGAGGATGTGTGTGAATTTATGTTTTGTTTTTGTGTGTTCATTGTTTTCTGATGTGATGTTGTCCCTATTCGGGCTCTGTCTTGAGTTAGCCCCCCCCCCCCAACACACACACAAAAGGAAAAAGTGGGGATTTGGGCCTGAGTATAGATAGATAGATAGATAGATACAGTAGATAGATGGGTAAAGTCCACTACATACTGTACATAAATTTATAATAGTTTAAAGACCGTTTCGTGTGGTTGCAGTCTCGCGTCCTAAATGGAGTCATTCCAGGCGACCCTGTCATGGACTGCCTTCGTTTTTAAGTTCTTTTGTTTTGAAATCGAACACAAGTACTGTACCTGATCTCGAAAATAACGGTCAAATTAGATACGTACGTAATGTTTGTGACCGTGAGCATAACCAAAATACAGTGTAGCTGGAAAAAATATGCCGCTATACGCTAAACTTCCATATTGGTGGTACCACTGCATCAAAACGACGAGTGCTACGTAGCTTGTTCTGGTCTCATTTTGAAGCTTGTAGCGCCTATTTTTTTGGTGAATACATTTCTTTTCATGCAGATACTTGATTGATCATTCAGGAGGGCCTGAATATGCCCAAAATAGCCCAAAACCCCCCGCTAGACGAGGGTTAAGAGATTTTTTCCTTTGCCCCTCAACTTTCTCTTCATAATTGCTGAGAGGCACAGGGCCCTGGGTGGGGCTTTGGTTTCCCGGGCGTTTCCGCACCCTCCTCAGCTCCCCGCCATGGAGTGGCTTCGGTCACCCAGGCTTTATTGTGGTAGGCAGGAAGGGTTCTGTGGGGCGATCGGTTATGGCCTTGGTCTTGCTCGGGGCCTTGGGGCTGTTCGGCCAGGCAGCCTGGGGAACAACAACAACAACCAAAATACTGTACTGTACTGTGTAGGAGAATTAAAAAAAAAACATCCAAAATTGCACATGATAAGAAAATGGATCAACTGAAAACGGTGGTGCAATGGTCAACTCCTCTGCGATAAGTGTCCATGGAAGGCTTTAAAATATTGCTTGAAAATAGTAAATATTGTAAAACAACTACTAAAACTTTGAAATGCACCCACAAATAAACCATACTTTTAGGCTACTGGTATTCTTTTGGCATTAGGTCCAGGTCTGAATCTGTGAATGTTATCGTCCATAATGAAGTGTTGGTATCGTACAGTATACTACTGGCCAATATGTTGTGTGTTATTCCTGCAGGAAATGTGTAATAAAAAAAAATATAAAAATAAGGTAGGACACAAAATTTGGCCAGACCCTACTCTACAGATGGCCCCATGCGACGGCCTAGTACAGTCAGACCCCCCAAAACGCGTCTATATGGACGGAAAAGCGTGGTGCATAAATTGGGGATTTGCATACAGTAATAGGAATAACATAACTTATGGAGAAAAATACATATGGCCGGCAGCCCGCCCCACAGCCCAGACACACACATTTTTGATCTAAATCAAAAATCAATAGTTAAGAAAGGCTATAATAAGCCTACAATAATAGAAACATAAACAAAGACCATTGCTTACCTTAAAATTGAATGCTTAGCAAGTGTCCATGATACGCAATTAATATTGCGTATCCTGGACACTTGGGCTAAGCATTTAATTCTAAGGTAAGCAATGGTCTTTGTTTATGTTTCTATTATTGTAGGCTTATTATAGCCTTTCTTAATAAGCTATGTATATATTTTCCGCAAGTTTCACATAGTTAAACACACTAAGAAAGTATTAAACAAAAAATAGTAAAATTTACCGACAAAATTGAACCCAGACCTAAAAATCTACCACTATTTCTGTATTATGTAAGCAATTTATTTTTAGTAGAAGTGGAGTGATACTGCTACTATTACCACTCCCATTTAGCCCTGTTATACTACAACCATCCTATCTATCTATCTATCTATCTATCTATCTATACGCTCAGGCCCAATCCCCATTTTGGGGGTAGCCGACTCAAGACAGAGCAAGAACAGGGAAAACACAAAAACAACATAAAACAAAAAATAAACACAGATAAAAAACACAAACTCTCACAACCATCCTACCGGGCAGGCTGGGAAATTAGGTATAGCCCGGCAGCCCGGCTAGCCCGGATATGTTGCCGGGCAAGTGCTTTTTAATGTTGGTCTGCCCGGCGGTTGCCCGGGGACAAGTCGAATTTTTTGCCTTTTAAACCTTGAAAAATGCTAAAATTAATATAAAAACAAACATACACACTTTCCATAAATATAAATAAAGTATAAGAGACAGGCTTTAGAGCTATCGATGACTGAAAGTACCGTATTGACAACCTCGTTACGAAAAAGAAATGTTAGTACCATACTTTTTTATTAGGTTTTGCCGAGGGTTAAAACAAATTTTCTTATGATCTTTAGAGCATATAGATTCAATATTTATCTTCAAATATATCAACAAAATTTGTGGTATTAAAATAACATTAAACCACCTAACCTAACCTAAATGTATTTGGGGGTTATTAGATTAGGTTAGGTTAGGTTTTTTGGTTAGGTTAATGCTATAAAAAAAAAAATAGGCCTAGGCTAAAGCCAAGAAGAAAAAAAAAATGCCAGTGGATAAAAAGTAGGCCTAGGCCTATATAGCAATGAAGCATAACATGATAGGAACCCAAAACTACCATTAGAAATGAGATCCCACCTGTCCGTGTTGTCTTAAATTTTTACCGAATTAGGCCTAGGCTAGGTAGCCTAGGGGTAAATACTTACTTATACTTGGTCATACTTGGTAGAATTCCGTCCTCTGTGGACGCAGCTAAAGTGGACTTCCGCTGCAGCCAGGCAGCTCTGCAACTCCCTCGTTCCGTCTATTTACTAACGAGTTGGATGCGGTGCTGGGATATCCTGGTATTGGGGGCTCGTCTGGTACTGTAGCCAGCCATCGGTCCAGCTGACGCTTGAAGGAGTCTGTCGTGACTCCCGTCAGTTCCCAGACGGCCTTTGGTACAGTATTGAAGAGGCGAGCCCCATTTTTGCTGAAGTTGTTGTGGGCGACTGTTGCTATTTTCTGAGAGGTAGCCTCAGTCCTCTTGATGTAGCACAGTCGCCCTTTTCTAACGTGATTGTTGATGACTAGTCCCACGTCAGGTACCAGCCCTTCTAGGGTCTTCCACACATAAATCACTAGGTAACGTTCTCGTCGTCTCTGAAGGGAGTAGAGCCGCAACTCCTTCAGGCGTTCCCAGTAGTTCATGTGTTGGAGACCCCAGATCCTGCTGGTGAAGGTCCTCTGTAGAGACTCCAGTTTGCCGATGTCAGTTAACATAAGAACATAAGAAAATGGGAGTCTGCAGAAAGCCGATTGGCCTAAGCAAGGCAGATCCCTGTCCCACACAACCCCAATTACAAAGCCCAATTATAGGCTCAACACTCTAATACCCTGAGGATCATCTTACCAAAACGGTTAGAGATTAACGCAGGATTACGGGGGTCTGCAGAGCGCTGATTGGCCCAACCCGGCTGATCCCCCTTCACACCCAACCCTTCTCGTCCATATGCTTATCCAATTTTTTCTTAAAGCTCCCTATCGTTCTTGATCCCACTATATCACTTGGTAGCCTATTCCACCCATCTACAACTCTGTTACCAAACCAATATTTGCCTATATCTTTTCTGAAACGAAATTTATCTAATTTGAAACCATTGGTACGAGTTCTTTCGCTATCACTGAGCTTTAGTACATTTGTCATGTCCCTTTGTTAATCCCACTAACCCACTTGAACACCTCTATCATATCCCCTCTAACTCTGCGTCTCTCTAACGAATGTAAACCTAATTTCTTCAACCTTTCTTCATACGGAAAATTTCTAATATTATGGATCATTTTTGTCATTCTACGCTGAATTCTCTCCAATGAATCTATGTCCATTCTGTAATAAGGACACCAAAATTGGACAGCATAATCCATATGGGGTCTCACTAATGACAAGTAAAGTTTTAAGATAAAGTTGTCACCTATCTTGTGGGGAGTCCATAGCTGGCAGCAGTATTCCACCTTTGGGAGGACCAGTTATACTACCCCTCCCCCACCACCTCCTCCCTTCAAAACACGCCTTTTAGCGTGTATTTGGATGGTTCAGCAGACGCAGAAACTGAAAAAAACGTAATTTGATAAAAAAATTATCTCCAGCCAGATAAGAGTTTTTCAGGTAATTTGTTGTTGTTTTTTATTTTTTATTTGATATGAAGTGTTGTTTAGGCTAATGCGTCGCATTTTAGTAGCCTATTTTTAACATTAGCCTAACCTAACCTAACCGAAAACTAACCTGTCTCTGCGATGGTCTAAACCCAACTCACGTTCCCTGTTTATGGGTGCGTGACGGTCTAAACCCAGCACACGTTCCCTGTTTATTGGTCCGCGAAGGTTTTTAATACTTCAATGTAGGCCTAGGCCTATCTATTTCAAGTTAAATATAAATTTCCGCACATCATCAAACCATACTAAGTCTAGGCTACTACTAATAATATTAACCCATTAGCCTAGTACCAACAGAATAACGACAAAATAGGGGTAGTAGGCTATAACTGTAGATTTATCAGCCTAGGCTATAGGCTAGGCCCTAGTTTTTTTTTACAGTGCTTTAAATAGGCCTAGTGCACATAAAATGCATTTCCGGTGGTTGAAACAAATTTTAATCTTTGCAACATCCTTATTTTATATCAGCCATCAAACATTGAGAAACAAATAGTGGTAGTTTCGGTAATAGGCCTAAGTACCGACATTATTTTCATAGGCTAGGCTTCCCAAATCGAGTTGGAGGCACATGGGACATGTCACATGCGGGATTCTGGGCAATGTGTCGAAATTGGGGTGCCTCCTACGTTCTGTAAGGAAGGAGGAATATACGTAGAAACCTAGGAACACCATAGTTACCTGGTCAGTGTTCCAATACACTTACACTTAGTTACACTTAGTTGTATTCCGTCCGTTAGTGACACAGTTGAGCTGGGGCTCCACTGCGACCAGGCAGCTCCCTTTCTTCCACTCTCCATTCCAGAAGTCGGTTGGAGTTGGTGCTGGGGTATCCTGGTGTTGGTGGCCGGTCCGGTATTTTGGCCAGCCACATGTCCAAGTGTGTCTGGAGACACCCCGGTCATGTTCCTGAGAGGGGCTGGTATACAGTTGAACAGTCTGGTTCCATTGTATGTAAAGCTGTGATGGATCAGGGATTTGATTTTTTGTGTTGATCCCGGCGTAGTCCTCACATAGCACAGCCTCCCTCGCCTTTGGTGCTGAGTCTCTTGGATGTTTGGATTTGGTACCTTTTTTTCCAAAATCTTCCAGACGTAGATGATGATGTATCTCTCCCTACGTCTTTGAAGTGAGTACAGCTGCAGCTCCTTAAGTCTCTCCCAGTAGTTAAAGTGTTGAAACCCATGGATTTGTATAAATGGTGAGGATTTGTCTTCGCCGGTGACACTAACAAACGTTGGAGGTCGCTTTTCTCTGGATGTCGGATGTCGGGCTTACTGACTATTCCCGAATTTCCGCCCTCAGACCATTCCGACTAGAAGATCCCGCCCGCTTAGCTAGGTCCTTCCCGCCCGAATGTTGTGGGCGGGAAGAGCCAAACATCAATCCTTCCTTGGCTGATTCCGCCTTCTAAGATTAGACCGTCCCGCCCGTTTGTAAGGTTTGCGTATACCTTAAACTGTGCTTGCCTAAATGTGCAATGAAAAAGCCTGTAGCCTTGAAATTTGTAATTGTATCTAACCTTGTGTATATACTGTATATATGACGATCAGACTAAAACACGCCCATTAAAAGGAAAAATCACAACCAATTAATTTGCCAATTGTCCATTTTCAGCCGATGGTGATTAGCATATTTCCCATGTTATATAAATAAGTTACTTTGCAAATAGAGTAGCGAATAATGGAGTGATCATGAAAACGTGACATTACCCCTTGAGGTTTATGTCACCTTTTTATTAATTCCGGCTGTCATTAGACGATCTCATACAGCTTAGGAAGGATCTGTGATAGTTGAAATGCTTAAGACTGTCTCGAATAACCTTCCTACTCTGAATAAAATTGCCTCATAATAGACAAAATATATAATGCAATCACAAATTTCAAGGTTACAGGCTTTTGCATCGCACATTTAGGCAAGATCAGCTGAGGTTGTGTGAACCATACAAATGGGCGGGACGGTATAATCTTGGAGGGCGGAATCAGCCAAGGAAAGATTGATTGCTTGGCTCTTCCCACCCACAACATTCGGGCGGGAAGGACCTAGCTAACGGGCGGGATCTTCTAGTCGGAATGGTCTGAGGGCGGGAATGACCTGCTCCCAGGCAGAGCCGCAGAACGCCTGTCCCCTCACCTCCCTCCTCCACGGCGGCTTGCTTCATCCCATCCCTCTCCCTTTGTAGGACCTGGAGGCTTGACGGGCATCACCCTATACTAGCTGCGGAGCTATACACCATCTTGGGCGCCTTGGAATATGTCAGAGATTCAGTTCCCCCCCCCCTTTAATTGTTATATTTTTAACGACTCTCAATCCTCCCTTGCCTTATTGAGCTCCAGGCGCCCGTCCTCTCATACTTACTTACTTGGTCATCGTAAGCTAATCTTTGACTCGCACTCCATCCTCCTCCTTCTCCACTCTCGTGGGTACACAATACACTTTCAGTGGGTCCCTTCCCACACAGGCATACCAGGAAACACCGTAGTGGATGCTGCGGCCACATTAGCACATAATACATCCACTGTTGAATCCTATCCCCTCGATTTCTCCTCTTTCTCTTCACACATATTTCACTCTCTATGTCTGTTGGAATGCAGCCGTCCCTGCTCTGCTCCACTCCACTACCCTTTCTGCCAATCGCTCTTCCTCCTCTCCCCTCCCTTGGGCGCGGTCTCCATGCCGTGCCCTGGATACTTCATTAACGCGTCTCCGTCTGGGACACTCCACCCTCAACGGCCATCTCTTCCGGGTCAACCTGGCCCTTAGCCCCTCCTGCCCCTGGTGCCGCTCTGTGGACAAAACCATCCTCCACTTTTTCCTCAGCTGTCCCCGTTACTACTCAGCCAGGACCTCTCTCACACCTCTTGGCGTCAGTGACTTCTCCCTCCCGGTCCTGCTAGCTGGTGTTGGGGTACCGGAGGCTACTAAATCCAAGGTCCTCCTGCTTACGAAGAAGTTCCTGAGGTTGGCGGGGCGTCTACGTCGCCTGCGGGGCATGGGTGCCCTCCCCTGAAATCTACGATGTCCACGTCCTCCCTGTGAAACCTATCCACCAACAAAATCCCCCTCATAACCAAACTATGCCATGACTCAAACCCCGACATCTTCTGTATTTCAGAGACATGGCTAACCCCCACTATCGTCGATGCCCCCCTATCTATAAATGGCTTCACTCTAACTAGGAACAACTCACCCTCAGGGATTCCCAAACATGGAGTATGCATCTATACCAAAGACAGTATCAAAATATCATGCCCCACCAACCCAAACTTCATTAATACCATAGCAATATACCTCCATAAATACAACCTGTACGTACTACTTACCTACCGCCCCCCATCTAACACGGTAAATGAAGACCTCGAGCTGATAAACTACATAGCCGACTTTAGCACAGGCAAGGAAGTAATAATCATGGGCGACTTCAACCTCCCAACCATCCGCTGGTTAGAACCCGAACCTTCCCTGGGTGCATCAGCACGTGACACCCACTTCCTCAACCTCTTTCAGGTACTAGGCCTTACCCAGTGGGTCCGAGAGCCCACATTTATCCCCTCTGGAAACATACTTGACCTAGTCCTAACTACAGAGGCAGACAGACTACTGAACATCACCACCAACCCCCCACTCCCCCACTGCGGCCACGTTGTCATAACCCTCAACTACCTGTTCCAAGACTGGGACCCTCCCAACACCCCCCACAATACAACCATGATAAGAGACTGGGCCAAAGGAAACTACAACCAGATCCGAAACTGCCTGAGACAGATTGACTGGGACTATGAACTCCAAGCACGTGACTTAGACAACCTCAACTTCTTCCTTACCTCCACCCTCCTGGACCTAGTCACCCGACATGTCCCGCTAAAGGAACCCAAATGTTCCGGCCCCCCCTGGCTCAGAAAAATTCCCAAACACCTCACAAGACTCCGATCCAACCAATGGAAGAAGTACAAAGAAATGAGGAGAATCCATGGCGGACAGTCCCATCAAGCGCAGCAATCCCTCTTCACCTTCAACTCCTCCAACGACCGACTGAGAGCAACAACAATCTCACTACAATCCGACTACGAAAACAACCTAGCCAGAAATCGCAGCCTCAAACCGAAACTATTTCACTCATATATCAGGAATAAAAAAGTAAGCAGAACCCGGATAGGCCCACTAATGATCAACGACACCCTCACCGACTCACCAGAAGCAATGGCGGAATCCTTCGCCGAAGCCTTCTCCGGGGTGTACGAAATAATCCAGCCAGTGAACCCATTCCCCCACCAGATAGGAGCCGCCCCCCTCAGGCACTCCGAAGTACTGAACCTCCTAAAGTCCCTAAAACCCGACAGCGCTATGGGGCCTGACCTCATCCATCCCCGCCTCCTGAAGGAATGCGCTGCAGAACTTGCCGTTCCACTCACTGCACTCTTCACCCTCTCCCTAGCCACCAGGACAGTCCCACCAACCTGGAAGGAGTCCCACGTCTCGCCTATCTTCAAGAAAGGAAGCAAATCAAACCCGCTAAACTACCGCCCCATAAGCCTAACCTCAGTTGTATGCAAGACCATGGAACGACTGATCACTAAATCTCTCTACAGCTTTCTGGATGACCATCTCCTGTTCGACAATAACCAGTTTGGCTTCAGGCCTTCCAGATCCGTGGTCGACCAACTACTACTGACATACAACTACATCACCACACAATATGACAAAGGTGAAACAGTAGACCTCATCCTGTTCGATTTCCAAAAAGCGTTTGATAAAGTCCACCACCAAACCCTGCTAAACAAACTGAGAGACATAGGAATATCGGGGAACCTCCTTAGCTGGATTAAGAGCTTCCTGCTCGACCGAAAAATTAAGGTGCGCATCAACGGAAAAACAAGCTCAGCAAGACCAGTACTCAGCGGGGTCCCCCAAGGCTCCGTCCTAGGCCCACTGCTGTTCCTCATCTTCATAAACCACATAGGATCACTACTAAGCTGCAAATACTTCATATTTGCAGATGACCTGAAAATATACCTCAGCTGCCCATCATCCTCATACCAAGCCCACGGTGGTATGGCAACCCTCCAAGAAAACATCGACCGGCTGCATGAAATTGCCTCTTCGTGGGGTCTAAGGTTTGCCACGGAAAAATTTGCTCACATGCGCTTCTCCCGCCACAAAACGAACCAGCCTACACAACCCATCTACTTCCTCCAAAACCTGCCCATCAAGCCATCAAACCTGCAGAAGGACCTTGGGGTATTCGTCCCAACAACCCTCAAATTTCACCACCATATCCGCCAGGCGGTAAACAAAGCGGGAGGAGTCGCCCAAAACCTGCTCAAGAGTACTGTAAACCGCTCCCCCCAATTCATGCTATCCCTCCTAAATGTCGACCTAAGACCCATCCTCAACTTTGCGTCCCCACTCTGGAACCAAGACTACCTGACCGACAGCAGACTCACAGTCTGTCCAGAGAAGATGGACGAAGCAGATCTCCGGCCTTAGCGACTACCCATACGACGAGCGCCTACGAAGACTCAAACTCCACTCAGTCAGGGGCAGACTGATCAGGTACGACCAAATCTACTGCTACAAGATCTTCCATGGCCTCTCACCCATCAACCCCACCGACCTCTTCACCATGGCCCCTAGGACTGGCACCAGAGGCCACAGTTACAAAATCCAAGTACAGCACTGCTCCTCTGAAGCCAGAAGATTTTTCTCCCACAGAGTCGTCAAGAGGTGGAACTCACTTTCAGAGGACACCGTTACTGCACCAAACCTCAGACTCTTCAAGCAACGCCTCCAAGCAGAAATACACGACTCCCTCCACGAAATTCACTAAAACACTCAAAACACACATCTAAAACACCTAACATACATCTCAAACAAACTAACACAACTAAAAAGCTAGTCTCCAACGAGGGCACAATATAAACTAACTATCTCTGCCGGACTCCCAGTAACTGCTACTAATCGTGCATCTAGTTAGAGTGCCCGTATTCATGTCTTGGGCCCCCACTGAACACAGCTGCTCCGTGGACAGTGCGTGGCCCTACCTGGTAAGTAAACCCTGGGGTCCTTTCCGCCCGGGTAGGGTGACATAAGCTTTACAGCTTCACTACCCTATAATCCTCAACAAGAAGAACGCCTTAGCAATGTCAGCTCCCTGAAGATTTAAGTTTACTTGATGGTAACATTCAAGGAGACTACTGCAGGACTCTTCTTCTTACCTCTGATGGGTATAGGCTATCCTAGTGTTTACTAGCCTATACCCCTTTGAAAAGACATTAGCCTAACAGGGATTCCCAAACTCTTCAGCTCATTGACCCCTTAATGAAGCTTCAAATTATTCATCGACCCCCAAACATTTAAAAATAAGAATAATATATGTTATAAATAAGAACCGTATTACATGCATATTATATTAAAATATATATGTGGAATTACAGTATAGTAGTACCTTAATATTAGTAGTAGTAGTAGAGTCAATGTCTGCATTTTGTATTTCCAAGTCAAATTGTATAAGAATCCATTCAGGTACTTGCATTTTCTCCATGTCTTCAAAGCGCATTTTAAACCCTTAAATCAATTTGGCCAGGTGTGCTATGTATGTTTCTATGTTACCATCTGAAATGCTTTCACTTTCTCCCAACTGTTGTAAGTTCGAAAAGTACTGAAAATCCCTATGTGCCATTGACGCTTTAAACATGCCTAGTTTGCCTTAGAAGCCCAGTAGAATTGTCTTGGCCTGAATAATGGTATCATCTTTACCCTGCAGACGTTTCTGTACCTCAATAAACTTTGAATATACTGTAGGTCTGCCAAATAGAACAGAGCATTCTACATCTTTTTAGCCTTTTACATAGAGATGGGTCTACAACTCTACATCTTTTGAAATGTTCCTCACCTAGCCATTCATAGACCCCCTAGCCATTTATCGACCCCCTTTCGACCCCTGGCGATTCATCGACCACTTTGGGAACCCCTGACCTAACAACCTTACCTAACCTATCCTAGTATTATAGGTGGGGGCTGCCGCCCCCACACCCCAGCTTTGACTTAGATTTTTGGTGTATTTGTCTGTGAAGTGGGTATTTTCAATTTGTTGATAACAAAAATCCTCCATGCAGACTATATGGAGAAAAATAGGACGAATCTATTGGTGCCTATTTTCCCTAATAAATTGTTTCTCATAATGTCGCACTACTGTCCTTGAATATTATAAAAAAAATACCAGGTTGGAAAAGGAGAAATAGGCCTAGGCCTACGTCAGCCAAATACAGTAGGTAAAGAATTACGCCTAGCCTATGGACCCAGCAACAAGGGAGAAAGAGGAGAAATAGAGGGAAGGTAGGAAAGAGTGGCTTTTGGGGGTGAGAGGGGGATATAGACTAAATATAGTGTCTGAATTTCTGAAACAAGCAATACAAAACATCATTCAACAGGCTCAGCAGCATATCACTTGCCAAACAGTCCTCCCAATATTCCTCTTCTTCACAAACAAGTCTACGTACACTTCACTATTACGCGGATGGATTAACGAATAGTCTACATAAACTACAGCACGCTCACGGTCACACACACAAAACTACCACGAGTCCCTCCCACCACACTATGATCAGATGAAGATATTGAGGGATAAGCCTTTACAAGTTTACAATGGCACCTCATACGATTGAGGTTCTTGTCTTATTTACTCTTTTTCCTTCTTGTTTTGGAGCAAGGCAGGTGATAGGGTTTCTTGTTACCTGACCCTCACCAAACCGCGCCTTAGCATCGGCTTCCTCTCGTATAGTCCATTCATTCTAGCTTGGGCAGAAATCGTAATCTCTACCCTCTGTAACTAAAAAAGGGCTGGAGCAAATGTGCTGTCAATTTATACACATATTCCCTAGTCAAGTCTTCCTATTTGGTAGAAATATTAGCTCGATTACTCTTAGTCCTTTTTGAGTTATGGGAGGTTAGGAGTTACGATTTCTGCCAAACCTGGAATGAACGGACTAACAGATTGGAAGTTTGAAGGGGAGGTGGGCTGGTTTTTCTGGCCCCCTTCTCCCTCGCGTTTAGCCCCAATGGTTTTCAGATTTTCAGACGTTCGGCCCATTAGTTCAGCGATTCCAAGACATTTCACGCCATTTCTTTGTCAACATAGGACATTTTATGCTACTTACTATGGGTTTCAGAGGCCGTGTTACATAGTTTTTCGGGAATAGCTTGTTAACAGTTGGATCAGTATGATATTTTGCCACAACTTGTTTCACACCGTTCCCTAATATTTTTAATACTGTATTGTACATTACCAAAAGTAGATAATTAAGCCGCTTGTCCCTGTGTCATGAGGTTAAAGTCACACCTGAATGACTAGGAAACGGACAAGGCTACCGTGGCGTACCTTTGAAACCACCAAACCATTATTGCTCCTCCATCAAGCACGGTAGTTATCAGCCAACACTCAAACCTATTATCGTCTTTACATTAAAGTTATGTCACTATCAAATATAAATATACAGTATACAGTACACAATATGTACTGTACACTATTTGTATGGAGTATGTGCCTAAGTATACCTGTATACATACATACAATACTCTGCTAGAAATAAATAAGTCATTTATAAGCCAATTGTTGATTTTATTTTAAAATTACATCACAGATTTTATAAAAATATTAATTTCTATTATCAAGGTACCATTAGTCATGTAGCTAGAGGAATTACAATATATTTAATAAGAAAACATAATCACATTGGATTACTGTAGAAGACAATATTACATGAAAATTGATGAACACATTATAATTGATCTTTAAATTGCTACATACATTATCTAACCAAGCTGTAAAATTTAAGCTGTACCAACTTTATAATTATACCAAGTATGCTTAACTATTATTAAAAATTCCCAATAAAAAGTAGTTTTACTGTTAAAAGTATAATCTTGATTGCAAAAGAAATAAAATATATAAAGTAAAGATGAACCACTTTATCTGAACAATTTTGACAGTCCTGCAAATGCTGCCCTTTATTTTTGTTTACGTGTTTCTGTAATTTACCGTACACAATATGTATATATAGATGTTTGTTTCCATTAGTTGAAGGGGGGTCACCTAAAAAAGCAAGGTGGACCCCCTTACCCAGAAAACATGAGGTCTATACTAGAACTCTCATAGGGCATATATCAAGATTTTCACAGAAATGTTTACTCAGGGTGTACATGATGTCAATTGATGTCTCTTGTCCTTTTCAGTTACCTGGACAGAGAATAGGTAAATTTGGAAGGGATCATTCAGCATGAACACCAGCCATCGGGTACTGGTGCAAAACTGGAAATTGTCAGAATACATTGATATACTGTATAAGGCTAAAGTCAAATGCTAAAATTAACCCCCACACCCCGGGTACTTTTTTGTTCTTTTGTCACCAACACATTTCACGTCTTTTAAAGAACAGAATAGGGAAAAAATATAAAGATTTTGATGAAGCATGGTATCGATACTTCAAATACTGTAGATACCAAACACTCTTCTTCATCTTCCTGTACATACATACATACATAACATTTTAAGACTGAGTGTTCCACACATAAGTGCAGTTTCAGTCTCCTGTCCTAATGGCGGCGTTCCAGGCAACCCTGTTAAGGGCTGCTTCACTTGTCAAGTTCTTGGATTTGAGATCGGCGCGTATAGTCCGATCCCAGGTCTTCCTCGGTCCACCCCTTGGTGCAGCTCCCTCCACAATCACAGACCTGCATTTTGTCACCCAATTTTGTTCATCCATTCTCTCCACATGTCCATACCATCCCAGTCTACTTGTACGCATCACCTCGCTAATACTCTTTATACCTAAACGTCTCCTCAGCTCAACATTTGTTATTCTATCCTGTAGCCTGGCCCCACACATCCATCTCACCATTCTCATCTCATTACGCTCCATTCTGTTGACATCCTCTACTTTAACGGCCCATGTTTCTGAGGCATACGTCATTGCACTTCTAACACATGAGGCATACACCTTTCCCTTCAGGGGGAGAGGCATTCTTTTCATGGTCAGGATTGGCATCAATTCTCTGAACTTCCCCCAGCCACACCTAATTCTAGCAACAGTGGCAGCCTCGGCCCCACCACCGGCAGAGATGGTATCTCCTAGGTAACAAAACTTGTTCACCAGCTCCAAAGACTCATTTCCAAAATTCACAGCCACAGGATCATCACTTAACACAAGCTCGCCTTTGCACACTACGCACTCAAATTTCTCTATTTCTGACTTATCCTTCGGCAGGGGCCCCTTTATTCTACTACAGCGCTTACTCCCATGGTGTACCCAACATCGACAGATGCTACATTGAATTGAGTTAACGCCCACTCCCTTTCCACACACTGCACATGGGTATGCACCGCTCTTTTCCACATTGCCTCGTCTCAAACTACAATGCATAACCTTGGTTTTGTTAATATTGACTCTTAAACCCTTGCTCGCCATGCCCTCTCTCCACTTTCTGAATTTGGCCTCAGCATCCTGCATACTGTCAGCTATTAGGACTAAATCGTCTGCATAAAACAGTTCCAACGGGAGTCCGCCTCTAAAAACTCTAGACAGCGCCTCCAAGACCATAATAAAGAGGAGGGGGCTTAACACTGAACCCTGATGGACTCCAACACGGACTGCGAATTCATCACTCAGTACACCTTTCACCCTCACCGAACTTCGCGAATCCTCATACATCTTCATTATCACACGCACCAGCCACTCTTCCACACCAAGTTTCCTCATAGCCCACTGTACAACATCTCTAGGTACCCTATCAAAGGCCTTCTCCAGGTCCACAAACACAAAGTAAAGTGTGGTGATGAGTTGAATTATAATGTAAAACTTGCAAGATAAACAAACCAAAACTGGGATGACACAAAATAAACACAAAAGAACTGAATACAAGGTTTTTGTGGGGTTGATAATGATAAAAGAAGTAAAGTGAATATCACCGCTACGCAAAGGGTTAAGGAAAAATGGTGTCCGCGTCCTAGGGTATCCCGGGGTTAAGGGGTTGACTCAGCAGTATATATTGATGGTCCCAAGCACAGTATACAGTCCTGTAGTATGCCAGGCTATAAGGAAACATACACACATATACAGTACAGTGGAATCTCCAATCTCGATCATAATTGGTTCCCACAAATACCGATCGAGATTCGAAATATCGAGATGCGAAGTTAACTTCTTATGAGAAAAAATACAATCGGTTCCAGCCACTTGCCGACTAACCTACATCAAATCTGTCAATTTTCACATTTGCCCCCCACAATCACATGCAATATATATAATATGTTAAAATAGATAAAATGAATAATGAAAGTTTTATTTTTACCTTATATTTATTGATAAAGAGGTTTGTGTGGATTCAGTTTAGGTTGATTGTTGGTTCCGAGACGAACGCAGTTAGGTTACTGCGTCTCCGCAGTCCGCACCCGGCGCACAGTCACCGTCATCAATTCTTGCAATTGCTTCCCTCACCCTGTCACCACTAGTACCGGCATTTTATGAATGCGATAAAAAAAGGTCCAGGTAGACGACTTCACAATACAAGTTTTCAAGCGAATGGCGGACGTGTGACTGGTACACCAAGTGGCCGCTAGATCTACCGACTTCAATAAATTTTCCATGGTATAAAGTTTAATCAAGTTTTCTTTTGTCTTTACTATTATTATATATTAGATTTTCCTCATACAAATAATAATGTATATTAAAACATGGTAAAGTAATTTATATTGCTACGTAAATGAAAGCGGCAGAGATGAGTCAGGTTAGACTACCGCCCGAAAACGATCGATACTAGCGGTACATTAGTTTACAGGTGAACAAAACACAATGACTGTGAGGTTCACACATCGATTTGGTCAAGATTAATCTGTTTATATTAGTATATAAGCATCTAGCATCGATATTTAGCTATCGAGATTAACGTTTTTTCATCGAGATTTGTGATTGGGGGAGAGCTTGAAGGTGGCATCGAGATGCGAAATATCGAGATGAGATTGATCGAGATATGTGAGCCTACTGTACATACATACAATGGTTTATCGTAGTTTTCCATTACATACATTGTAACGGCTCGGACGTGGTTGCCTTTCCGCAGCTGGAATATAGTACAATAAAGTCCCGTCACAACACCACCCCATCATGTCATCACTTTGGCTGATGCTGGCATAGTGCATTGGGGTTTGTAATTGCTGATTAATGTTAAGAGCGGATGTTACTTAATAGTGCTAACCGTGCCTCAGCAAAATTCGACTAAGTCCCACTGCAACACTTGCAAACCACACCAGCCTCAACAGTGCTACAAGACAGTGCCATACCAAGACTTTACTGCACATAAGGCAACTTGCTTTCTACTGTATATAATATTTGCTAAAACACTGTCACCAACTACCACATGAAGAACTAAATACTATGGTCCATTATAAATTACATGTGATTATATAGATATTTCATGATGGTGTTAATACAAATATATAGTTAGCACCGACAGTAAATAGCCAATATATAATAAAGTTAAGTACACTAGTAGAAAATGGTAGTCCCAGTCAATTCAATCCAAAAGATAAGTTCAATTAACCCTCTCACATCCGGACGCGATTTTTGAGCCTATTAGGGATACTTTAAATCCTTTGTTACCGTCAGGGGTATCTATAAACCTTTAGTTTGTTTACTTCAACCTCTGCAGTTGTCTTTGAGTTAGCTGTGGTCAGAAAACTAATTTTGGAGAGGTAATTATAACAGTGAGAGTAATCTTTTTCTTATTGCTAATCTGGCAACCTCTGCGTCCTATGGTCGTGAGAGGGTTAAGTAAGTTCAGAAGTTTGGTTTAGTTTGTTTTGGTTGGTTTTTGTAGGGATGTGATTGGGTTGGTTAGGCTAGGTTATATTAGATTAGGTTAGGGTGGGTTAACCCCTCCAATCCCAGCACCGTATATATACGTCAGTAGATAAGTAACTCCCCAGTCCCAGCGCCGTATATATGCGTCAGTAATGTACTTTCCTTGTAACTGCCTGTACAACCCTGTACCAATTACCACGACCTTTTGAGCACTGCTCCCATGTTGGCAACACTTCTCAGCTTATATGAAACCCACTGAAGGGTGACAAGAGCCAGTGTTGCCTTATCTTTGGAGGTGGATAGGTGGCCTCTCCTGCCATTTTTGCTACAATGCTTGGGACTGCTGGGGACTTTTATTACTGTATCCTACGGTACAGTACGGGTTAAGAGGGCAAGATAGGAGAGAGGATAGGGTAGGTTAGGTCAGCTTACTTTACGCTGGGTTAGGTTAAAATAGTATAGGCTGGATGTTTGCAATGGTGTTAAATTTTGTGACCAGACAACACAATCAGTAGACCATTTCAACCAGTAGCTCTCAAGCAGTGCCAAGTCAACTAAGTCCTAATACATTAGGACAAGAGACTGAAACTGCACGTATGTGTGGAGCACTAAGTCTAAAAATGTTATGTATGTACTGCTTTGTTAAGTCAGGTAAGGTCATTATTAGGTCCGTGTGAACCGAGGACCCTCTAGGACTCACTCATGACGTTGTTGTTCTTAGAGTGACGCTTATTAAAAATTGCTTATTTCTCGGTTATTACAGAACCAAATTGAATATTTCATATGCATATACTCTGATCTATCCTCTAGGCCGTAACAAAGCCCCTTTTAAAAATGTCATCCTGTTGCGTAACGCGCCTCTGAGTTAACACGGCTGCACGGATTTATAGTCTGCTTGGACTTGTATTGGCACTGGTTGAGATCTACTGGTTAAGTTGTCCAGAAAACCATTAAATTGACCAAGAGTTGAGTTAACAGACAAGCGTAAAAAATGTAAGAGTAATGCGAGAATACAAGAACTTACATAATACTGATATAGAGAGCACAACACATTGACCATATCAAAAACTAACGCATCCATTAACCCACGAACTGCTAGAACATGTGCAAAATAAAAGGCCAAGTTGAGGGAGGGAGGGAAGGGGGTGGGGGTATATAGGGGGGAAGGAGTGGAGGATGTGGTATGAAAAAATGCCACTACTTTCTACGTGTCACCCAAATTTCAGACATTTCCCGGCACTGGCATGGTTTTTAAAGGGATATTTTTACAAGTTTAAATACTGTGGCTTCCGAGAGGACCTTCGCAGTCCATGGGTTAAAGGCAATGTCACACGAGCGCTTTTGGGGGCATTTTTTTTACGAGCAAGCTACTATTTCTTGGCACTGTATTTTCGCATTGGAATCGATAAATAAGCTAATTTTATAATGAGCTTAATAGATTGACATAACATACAACTTGAAGTCAGAAGATGCCAGACCACAACTGCCCAAAAGAATTGCCGGTAAAATAGTTCATGTGACATCACCTTAAGATTATGAAATACCTATAAAGTATCACTAACTGTAGTGTAATGGTGATGGGCTGGTCTAACATGGTGATGGGCTGGTCTATCAGAGTGAGAACTGAGCAATCTCTGCCATACCCATAGCTTACTCTGACTGTTCCTTTTACTTATATATTTTCTAGATCTCAAGTGACGGCGTCTCTAACGTGGATTGACCTCCCAATCTACCAAGATTGGAAGCCAAAGCGTCACATTTTTCCCTCGCCCCTCAACTTTCTCTTCATAATTGCTGAGGGACACAGGGCCCTGGGTGGGGCTTTGGTTTCCCGGGCGTTTCCGCACCCTCCTCAGCTCCCCGCCATGGAGTGGCTTCGGTCACCCAGGCTTTATTGTGGTCGGCGGGGAGGGTTCTGTGGGGGCGCTCGGTTATGGCCTTGGCCTTGCTCGGAGCCTTGGGGCTGTTCGGCCAGGCAGCTTGGGGAACAACAACAACAACAACAACTAACTGTAGTCTACAGTTATTATGAAATACCTATAAAGTATCACTAACTGTAGTCTACAGTTATTATGAAATACCTATAAAGTATCACTAACTGTAGTCTACAGTTATAATGAAATACCTATAAAGTATCACTAACTGTAGTCTACAGTTATGAAATACCTATAAAGTATCACTAACTGTAGTCTACAGTTATAATGAAATACCTATAAAGTATCACTAACTGTAGTCTACAGTTATAATGAAATACCTATAAAGTATCACTAACTGTAGTCTACAGTTATAATGAAATACCTATAAAGTATCACTAACTGTAGTCTACAGTTATTATGAAATACCTATAAAGTATCACTAACTGTAGTCTACAGTTTTGGTTATATGAACTATTAAACTAAACTGAGAACACATTACACATAGGTGCTTGGAAATTATTGTCAAAGTTCTAAAAGTTTTAAAAGCAGCCCAAATTTGCAATATTCCAAGTTCTAAATGTTATAAAAGCAGCCCAAATTTGCAATATTCCAAGTTCTAAATGTTATAAAAGCAGCCCAAATTTGCAATATTCCACTATTCATAAACTAACGTGAAAGGCTTTACAGTAATAATTTAAAACATCTTATAACTTTCCTGGTTACTCATGATATGTTCACATTAAGTTGAAGTGAAAGGCCAATGAAAAACATGATTAATTGGAAATAATCTCTAAATATGATATACACCATTGGAAATAATCTCTAAATATGAAATACGCAACAGCAATCGACATTCACCAAACAATTTTCAGCAGCAGGATAATAATAATACAAATAATAATAGCCTAAATATAAAACTATTATACTGTACCATCTTAAACTGAATAATAATATTAATATTAATAATAATAAACATGAAATATAAAACTATTACAGTATACCATTTTCTTTTTGATTGGCCTTCCTTCATTCATTGTCTCTTAACCCTTTCAGCACGACTTATTATTCATCATACTTTGGTAACCATTAGACAATTTCCTTTAGCCGAGACTCGACCTCTATGACTCAAAGGGGTAAATACGATCTCGATACACCCTCTGAACAAGATAAGTCCTTCTTAAGCTGCATAAAATACTGGAATTATAGCCAGAATCCAAGGTAAACAGACACCATCGTGCTGAAGGGGTTAACAAAAGCTTATCTATCATCCAGCTACTGCATTTCTATTTGTTTGACACTAAAAGACACCATCGTGCTGAAGGGGTTAACAAAAGCTTATCCATCATCCAGCTACTGCATTTCTATTTGTTTGACACTAAAAGACACCATCGTGCTGAAGGGGTTAACAAAAGCTTATCTATCATCCAGCTACTGCATTTCTATTTGTTTGACACTAAAAGTATAGGCCTTGGCAAGTTAAAGAGATATTTACTGTGGTGCAAAATCTACATTGAACATACAGTATATATATTATTCTTTATACTGTACACAGTAATGAACACTAATATTGATAGAACATGAACACAATAAGCAATGACTATATGATGAACCATTAAACATCCATATTCAATACACTGTACTGTAATACATTGTTTGTTTTATCCCTAAAACTATAAATGATCCTATATTGACCAAAAGCAGATCAATCTTCTTTAACCCCTTATTGGCGGCGCTCGACTTAAGTCGTGCACCAATTTGCAGCAAGTTAGGAGCAATATTAAGGCTTTTAAAGGGTTAAAATCGAGTGCAAATGGCCGGGAGCGCAGCGGGCCAGACAGCCAACTCCCAGGGCTTACCGCCGCCCATTAACTCATGTTCCCTGTGTTCTCGAGAGGCCGGCAGTGTAGCCAGTAGTGAGCATTGCTGGGAAAAATATACCGATATATGTTAAACTTCCAAGTTTGTGTCACCGCTGCAAGAGAACCACGAGTGCTACGTAGCTCGTTCTGGTCTCATTTTGAAGCTTTTAGCGCCTAGTTTTTTGCTGAATAAATTTCTTTTCATGCAGATACTTGATTGATCATTCAGGAGGGCCTGAATATGCCCAAATGAGCCCAAAACACCCCGCTAGACAAGGGTTAAGGCGCTTTTACACGAGGGTTATTATTCCGACTTCTTATCAGCAACTAAATTCTGGCAAGACTGAGACTACCTTGCCCTGGTATTGACAACTACAGTAGAATGAAGGTAGTTTTTTTTTTTTTTTTTTTTTTTTTGCCAGACGCCGTAATTCCCGCATGAATTTTAGGCGTTTGTTATAAATGGCTAGGTCAAGTTGCCCGGGCTTGACAACTACCAATAAAATTTTGACAGTGAGGGCTCCATCCGCCGAACCTTTGATCAGCAGCCGACGCTCTACTGACTATGCCACGGCTCGCTTATTATTGATGGCTGAATAATTTAAGAGTTATGTCATGTGAGCGAGAGAGAGGGTGAAGGCATCAATCTTTGTTTTCTCTCCTGGTAATTATGTTTTTCTTGGCGTTTTGTGCGTCTGTGACCCAACGTGATAAATTTAAAAAAGTTATTTCATGTGAGTAAAAGACCTAGATGTGTGTGAATTTGTATTTTGTTTTTGTGTGTTCATTGTTTTCTGTTGTGTTGTCCCTATTCTGGTTCTGTCTTGAGTCCCCCCCCCCACAAAAAAAAAAAAAAAAAAAAAAAAAAAAAAAAGAGAGAGGGAAAAAAAAGGGAAAGAGAAAAAGAAAAAATAGGAAGAGTGGGGATTGGGCCTGAGTATATAGAAAAGAGTGTGAAGGGGTCAAGGTTCTTTTTATAATTTTCTCCTATACATTTTTCCTTACTTGGCGTTTTGTGCTTCTATGGCCCACCGTGGTCAGGCGGGTTGCAGTTAAAATATATATAACAACGACTCAGAAGCTGCCAGATCATAGTTGCAGAATAAAGTTGTTGTTGTTGTTCCCTAAGCTGCCTGGCTGATGTGGCAGAATAAAGTTGTGGGCTAAAGGCTAAAGCTCTCGTGCAAGTCCACCTTCACTGTCCCTGGAGTTGACCTAACCACACCACACACAGCTATACAGTACTGTAGTCCAGTCATTCTAGGTTGGGCAGAAATCCTAACCTCTAACCTCTGTAACTCATTCTTTTATTTCAATTTTTTTATTTTAGTAAGCGTAGTTTCCACATAGCAATTTGATTAGTTATTTTGCCTTTATATTGTCTTTGTCCCTGTTTTTCTTTGTTTAGTTTGCAAGTTTTACATTTTAATTTACATTTTAATCATGAGTGTGTGTATAGTACCTGATATAGCTACTGTATTGCTATGGATGGTTAGCTCAACTCTGGTTAGTGGCTTCACAAAATAGAAGAATAGTATCATGACCAAGACTATAGGTAGCGCCAACGAACTTGACAATAATCTTGACCCCTTAACTTCTCATAACTCAAAATGAATGAAAGCAATCGAGCTGACGTTTCTATAATTTGGAGAGAGCCCACCAGGAAATAGGTATGGACATTTACAGCCAGTTTGCTCTACGCCCTTTTGAATTATGAGAAGTTAAAGGGTCAAGATTATTGTCAAGTTCGTTGGCACTACCTATAGTAACAATCTTATTGGTTAAAAATAAGATTGTCCCAATTGATCTATATTCACTTACAATCTACAGGGTCAAGGTTTGAGTATAAGAAGTATGAGATATGAGATACAGATTGAAAAGTGCACTTGTTAAATGTGTTAACTTGTTACGAGCTAAAAGTATATGATCAGGGTGTCAAACGCAAGCCGGGTCCATTATTTTTAGTTTTAATTATTGTAGGTGTATAGCTAAAATTACGGTTTATAGTTCAAATTGGGTCTTTAAAATGGTAAAATGACCAAAACAATGCTATTTCAGCGTATATTTTCTTGTGTTCCTAAAACTAATGGGGCAAACTTCTTAAAATTTCAAAACTAAAGGGGCTAAACACAAGGGAGAAGGGGTCCAGTAAAAAAAAAATGGCCTTAAGCCTGACACTCTGGATCCCGGCAGATCTCTGGTGGTGGTGATGGTAGTTGTGTGAGACATGGGTCGTTGTCTCCCTCGGTCTCCCCCTCAGTCTCGCTCTCCTCCTCCAGCAGTTGGGTGGAGGCTGAGGCGTTGGTGGCGGTGGTAGCAGCTTCCTTCTTGTGGTCATAGTACTCCTTCACCAACATCGCCGTCTGTTTACATAACATAACATCAGTAACTGTACCTGGATGTACAACCCTACCACACTCAACAAAAGGGAGAGTGGTGATGGGCTGGTCTATCAGAGTGAGAACTGAGCGATCTCTGCCATACCCATAGCTTACTCTGACTGTTCCTTTTACTTATATATTTTCTAGATCTCAAGTGACGGCGTCTCTTCCGTGGATTGACCTCCCAATCTGCCAACCTAGATGTTGGCAGTTTGGAAGCCAAAGCGTCACATTTTTTTTCCTTTGCCCCTCAACTTTCTCTTCATAATTGCTGAGGGGCACAGGGCCCTGGGTGGGGCTTTGGTTTCCCGGGTGTTTCTGCACCCTCCTCAGCTCCCCTGCCATGGAGTGGCTTCGGTCACCCAGGCTTTATTGTGGCGGCAGAGAGGGATCTGTGGGGGCGCTCGGTTATGGCCTTGGCCCTACTCGGGGCCTTGGGGCTGTTCGGCCAGGCAGCCTGGGGAACAACAACAACAAAAGGGAGATCTATATTTAATTACCTTAATACGAGACTTATTTAAAGTTATCAATACTCTCCTATAGACAGTAGGTGAGGGTTAGTGTTGTTAATGTATTCATATTAGTTTTCACCAACCCACCAATTAAATTACAAATAAACCTAAGCTAACTAATGAAATCAATGAAAGTAATGAATACATGTGGTACTCCAAGGACTCAAAGTCTCCAACCTAGGATACTCACACCGAAATTCCGCACACTAAGCATTACTTCCCATGTACTGTACTAGGTACCAGGGACACATACTAGGTGTTAGGTGAGGGTTAGTCTTGTACCCCAGGTATGAGGGACACATAGTACAGTAGGGGTTAGATGAGGGTTAGTCTTGCATCCAATGTACTAGGTCTAGGTTAGGTTAATGACAAGGGATCAGGTGGTAGGTATGGAATAAACTAGGTACTAGTAACACATACTAGGTGTAAGGCGAGGGTTAGTCTTGTAACCCACGTACTAGGTACAGCCCGGCCTGCCAATCCGCAAAATAGCTAATACGCGAGCAGGGGTACATACATGTATGTATATACTCAGGCACATACCCCATTGCTGGGGGTGGCAGACACAACAGAGCCCGAACAGAAACCACATTTAAAGTTCCTATTCTCAGGGTCCGGGACCACTTTCACGTTCCCTCGCCCGTTTCTCTGTCTCGTCGAGTAGAATTATATAAGGGGAGGAGGATTCCTAGCCCCTTGGAGCCAACTTATGCGTAACTAATTACAACCACTGTATGTTTATGAAAACTCAGAAAGTCTTGTAGGCCTACCCCAAGTACGAGGGACACACAGCCTAGTACAGTAGGTGTTAGATGAGGTTTAGTCTTGCATCCAGAGTGAGGTTTGGCATCCTCTACCCAACCTTAGCCATTTCTGTCTGTCTCTATTACTGTCTTACTCTTGCTTCTGGGGGCAGGGGGCAAGAAATCCTCCTCCCCTTGTAAAATTCTCCTACTAAACGAGAGAGCAAGGGGCGAGGGAACGCAAAAATGGTCCCGAACACTAAGAAGTGGAATTTAAAATGTTGTTTCTGTTTGGGCTCTGTCTCGAGTCGGCCACCCCCAGCTATGGGGAATATGCCTGAGTATATACAATACATACAATACCTACAAACAAAAACAAAAGTATTACTTTGTGTGGTGTAATTCAATTTACGTTGGGTAGGTTAGTTAGTTTTAGGCACATTGGGCGAACGAAGGGGGGTGGACAGTAAACACGCGTGTGAGGATGGGGGTGCAGAGGTCGCAGGGAGCTCCCGTCGTATTTACCGAGTGTAGTGTTGCTGTGGTAGGTGAATAGATTCAGTCGAGGTCGGTGGTTCGTGTGGTCATCAGTGTAGATGTAGGTTAGGTCGGATTGTGGTTTGAGGTCGCAGTTTCTGGAGCGTTGACAACGTTGGATGGGGAACTGCTTGGCCTAGGCCTAGGCTAGCCTATACAGCGCCGGACAAGGATATTCTCACCATGAGGTAAGGGTGCTAACGTTTTTGTATTTCAACCACAAGCTATCGAGGCGCATACTAGTCACCATGTCTGGAAAAGGGAAGGTGAGTAGTGAAATGATGAAGTCGTATGATGGTAAGGGCGACGTGGTGGCGTGGCTAAAGAAGGCAGAGTTGGTGGCGAAACTCTTGAAATTTGACGACTTGGCTAGTTTCATACCACTGTACTTGGAGGGAGATGCGTTAGCCTTGTACCTCGAAATGAGTGAGGATGATCAATTAGATGCTAAGAAGATAAGTGCTAGATTGAAGGAGGCTTTTACACAGGGAATGTTTGAGGCATATGGAAGGCTAAAGAGGGTGACATGGACAGGTGAGGGGGTGAATGTCTATGCTAACGAGATAAGGAGGGTGGCAGGGCTAGCTGGGTGGAAGGGAGAGGGCTTGGAGAGGGCTGTGAAGCTAGCTTTTATAACTGGGTTTCTGGACAGGATATCGATGGAGCTGCAGCAGGTTAAGGACGTCGAGTCGGATTCGGTGAGCGTGAGTGAATTAATAGTTAGGGCTAGAGTATTGGCGTCAGGAGGAAGCCGGGGAGTTGCAGCGGTTGCTACTGGGGGGCCGGAAGTGGAGGCAAGGTGGCAGGCTCCACGGGGTGACCCGAGTGGCAGGAAATGGGAGGCGCGTGGGTTCAAAGGTCGCTGCTTCAGATGTGGTGGCTCTCACATGGCAAGGGAGTGTAAGGAGCCGAAGCCAGCCATAACTTGCTATCGGTGTGGGAAGGAGGGTCACATAGCGAGCCGTTGCAACCAGGGAAACGGTCAAGGGGGAGCTGCTGCGCCGGAAGCTACCCCTTTAGTCGAGTAAAGGCACTCCCAAGCTCCCTGCCAGTGGTGGAGGTACTGGTGGGGGGGAAAGGGGCAAGAGCCCTTGTGGATACTGGCTGTTCGACCACTGTGTTGGCCTCTCGTTTGGTAGGAAAGTGAGAGGGAGAGGACGCAAGGCTGGTCGGAGTCGATGGAAGAGAGATAAGGTGTGAGGGTGCCAGAGAAGTGGAGTTGACAGTGCGAGGAATCCGATTGTGGATCAGGGCCATAGTACTTGATACAGTAATTGATGGCATTGATGTAGTGATGGGGATGGATGTAATCAGCCAACTGGGTGGCGCTACGATTGTAGATGGAAGAGTACCGGTAACGTTTGGGAAGGTACCGGTAAGCCGTTCAACTGCCGAGAGTGGAGAGACCCAATGCGCTGTGGCCATAAAGTCGGAAGGGAGGGTTGTGAAGCTGCCTGAGACTGAAGAGCTGAAAGATAAGTTCACAAAGGCAGCCGGGGTTGTTGAGCCAAAGAGAGCCTGGGTGTCGAAGCCAGGAACCGAATGGGGGGCTGATCCATGCAAGATTGAGGATAAGGATTTTGTTGCGGTATTTGATGGTAGGAAGTGGGTAGTCGAGTGGTTGTTGAAAGGAGAGTTGCCTGTTTTGAAGAACAAAGTTGGTTGCTATGAACATGCTATGAAAGAGGGAGTGAGAGAAGATTTTGACAAGGAGGTGAAGAGGTGGATTGATGAGGGCATTCTGCTGCTATGGGGGGAGGAAGTGGGGAGTGGAGTGTTGCCGTTGATGGCGGTGGTTCAACCGACGAAAAACAAGGTACGGCCTGTATTGGATTTTCGTGAACTTAATACCCACGTGATGAGTCACACAGGCGATGACGTCGCGGATGTGTGCGGCGAGACACTCAGGGAGTGGAGGCAGATGGGTGGGGCCTCGACCATTGTGGATTTGAAGTCCGCTTATTTACAAATTCATGTGACAAAGAAGCTCTGGAAGTACCAGCTGGTGAGATACAAGGGGAAGACGTATTGCTTGACGAGGTTGGGTTTCGGGTTGAATTCGGCTCCAAGAATTATGGCGAGGATACTCAAGACAGTGCTGGGGAAAACGCATAAGATGAAGGCTGCCACAAATTCATACATTGACGATATACTAGTGGATGAGACTGTGGTGACGGCAGCCGAGGTTGTAGAGCACTTGGCTAGGTTTGGATTGGCCACAAAGGAGCCGCAGCCGTTGGGCTTGAGATTAGAGAGAGATAGAACAGGCGAGCTAGTATTCCAGAGAGGTAATGAGGTTCCGGAAATTAGGGAGAACTGGAGTAGGAGAGAGCTATTCTCAGCTTGTGGAAGGCTGGTGGGCCACTATCCCATTGCAGGATGGCTGCGGGTAGCATGTAGTTACGTTAAGAGGAGAGCGGAAGGTGCAAGATGGGAAGACAAGGTCGGAAAAGAGACAGTCACGATGATGCAAGATGTCATACAAAGAGTGAGACGCGAAGACCCAGTGAGAGGAAGATGGTACACTCCGAAGTCGGAGAAGGGGGTCGTATGGTGTGACGCAAGTAGTATAGCGACAGGCGTGACATTGGAGATAGGTAATGTAGAAGTTGAGGATGCTGCGTGGTTGAGGAAGAAGCACGACTACAGTCATATCAACGTGGCCGAGTTGGACGCGGTATTGAAAGGTATCAATTTGGCCTTGAAGTGGGGTTTGCAAGAGATCGAGGTTCGAACGGATTCTGCTACAGTGTTTGGTTGGCTGAAATCAGTGGTGACGGAAGAGAAAAGAGTTCGAACAAAGGGAGCCTCAGAACTGATTGTGAAGCGTCGTCTGGGAATTCTGAGGGAGTTGAAAGATGTGTATGGTCTGCAGTTGTGTGTAGTTTTTGTGCCATCAGAGAAGAACAAGGCAGATGCCCTAACAAGAGTAAAGAAATCCTGGCTCGGGGTGCCAGAGGAGACAAAGGAGGCGGCTATGGTGTGCTGCATGGGAGCACCAAGTGTAAAGGAGCTACATCAAATGCACCACATGGGAGTCGACAGGACGCTGTTTATGGCAACGAAAGGTCGACCCTGCAGTCACGAGGGACAACGTTCGAGAGGTGGTGAGACGTTGTGACAGATGTCAGTCGATCGACCCTGCACCGAGTGTACATGTGTCTGGGGAGATTAGAGTGGATAATGATTGGCAAAGGTTGGCGGTTGATGTACAAAGGAGTACAAAGGAAATCAAGCAACAACAGATCTAGTGACCCTTCTAGGTTGCTTGTCCTCCAAAACACTGAGGATCAAGTGTCCAAACAGTGGTTTAGAGTGGGTAAGGGAACATTGGAAAGGGAAATACTGCCCTGGAACTAATGTCCGTGGCAGGATTAGGAAGCTAGTAGGGGACAGATGGGTTAGTAACTGAGGGGGGGATAAAATAAAGTTATTCATTTACAAACGCAGTCAGTCGCAGGTTTGATGCGAGATATTTGTCTAGGCGGAGTTTAAATGAATCAACGGTGATGCAGTCTATAACGTTTCGGGGAAGCCCATTCCACAAGTTGACAACTCGATTGAAGAAGAAATTCTTAGATTCGTGTGAGTTAAAAGATTTACCAATAATTTTGCAACCGTTTCCCCGCGTGTAATTAGATTGGTCGATAGTGAAGTACTTACTACAGTTCATATTGTCGATGCCTTTGATGATTTTGAACACTTGAATTAAGTCACCTCTTAATCTATCTATCTATCTATCTATTGCCTGACGCCGTGATCCCCGAAGGGGTGGCCACGAACGAACCGCCCCCATGCACCTCTGTCCCCAGTCAGTCGACGCCCCTCCCCCCAACCAGCACCACCTTCGTTCATGTACTTCCTCACTCCATCCTTCCACCTCATATTCGGTCTACCTCTCCCCCTCTGTCCCTCCACCTCGCTCTCATACACCCTCTTAGTCATTCTCTCGCTTTCCATACGTTCCATATGGCCGAACCATCTCAAGTTGTTCCTTTTCACACTTTCCAGCACATCTACCACCACACCACACCTCCTTCTTACTTCCTCATTAGTCTGTCTATCCCTCCATGTAACTCCGCACGCACCTCCTTAAGTAATTCATTTCCACTGCTCTCACTCTTGGTCTGAGTCTCTCAACCAACGTCCATGCTTCGCTTCCGTAAGTCAGTGTCGGGATTACCACACTGTCATGCAAGGACTTCTTCACTTCCATACTGACCACCCTATTTCTTGTTGTTACTGCTTTTAGCGTTCCTACAACCCTCTTCCCCTGTTGTACCCTCTCCCGCACCTCTTCATCCATAGTCCCATCTTTACTCAACACACTGCCCAGATACTTAAAAGAGTTGACGATCTCCATAGCCTGACCGTTCAGCTTCACCTCACACTCTGTGACTTCACCCCTTTCGAAGACCATAACCTTGCTCTTCCCCCTATTTACCTTCAAATTCCGTTTTTCGCACACTGTTCCAAACTCATTTACCAGACCCTGCAACTCCCATTCATTATCACTCATCAGAACTGTATCATCCGCAAATAGCAGTATAGGTAGCTTCCACTCAATTCCCTCCCTTTTCAGCGATACACCAACATCCACTGCTCTTGATAGTATTTCTTTCATAACTCCATCCATATATACAGTAAACAACCACGGGGACATCACACACCCCTGTTTCAAACCAACATTCAGGTCAAAGAACTCGCTCTGCTCACTCTCCACACGTACTGCCGCCTTTGCACCCTCATACATGCTCTTCACTGCTTTCAGCAACTTGCCCTCTACTCCGTATATTCTAAGTACTTTCCACAAACCTTCTCTATCCACTCTGTCATAGGCCTTCTCCAAGTCCATAAAGGCAACATACACCTTTTGTTTCTTCTCCAGATACTTCTCCACAACACAATTCAGGGTAAAAATCTGATCTACACATCCTCTTCCCTTCCTAAAACCTCCCTGCTCGTCGCCTATCCATTTCTCCGTTCTCACTCTCACTCTCTCAATCACTACCCTACTGTATACCTTCCCTACTACGCTTAGAAGACATATTCCTCGGTGGTTACCACACACTCCTCTTTCCCCTTTGCCCTTATATAGGGGGACTATTATGCCAGTCTTCCAGTCATCGGGTGCACTCCCCTTCTCCCATGCTAGTTTGCACATTTTCCATACCCATTCTATCACTATCTCACCACCATACCTCAACATTTCCCCACACACTCCATCTGTTCCTGGTGCTTTCCCCAACTTCACTCTTTTCATGGCTTCCCACACTTCTGACCTCCTGATCCCCACCTCCTCCTCCACTACTTCTCTTCTTCTCCCTCCAATACCATATCCAGCTATGTTTGCTGGCTCTTCATTCCTTTCATTTAGCAACTCACTGAAGTACTCCCTCCATCTTTCGACTCTCTCTTGCTTCTCGGCTAGCATTCTCCCATTCTTATCTTTCACACCCTTACTGTTTCCCTTGCTACCTTCCTAACTTTCTTGACTTCTTTCCAGAACAGTTTCTTACTCTCCCTCCATTTTACACTCAGATTCCTTCCAAATTCCTCATCTACTCTTCTCTTACTTTCCTTCACTACTCTCTTCACCACCCTCTTACTCTCCACGTACCTCGCTCGTTTCTGTCTCTCGGAATCTTCATTCCCTCTGCTACCCAACCACTCTCTATATGCTTTCTTCTTTTCTTCCACAGCTATTCGTACCTCTTCTGTCCACCATGCTGTACCTTTCACTCCCCTCCCTCTTCTCCTCACTCCACACACACCTCCTCACATGCTGCACAGATCTCATCCTTAAACACCTTGCTCATCTCCTCCACTTCCTCCATAACTTCCAGGTCGAACCCACCTAGTCGTCTTTCCACTGCTCTCCTGTACTCCTCCCTGATTTCCTCCTCCTGCAACCTCTCCACCCTCCTCACCATTCCACCCTCCTCTCGCCTCCCTCCCGCTCTCCTCACCCACTTCTTTTGTATCCTAACCTTAGCTACCACTACATAATGATCAGACAGACCCCCTCCAATACCCCTATACACCCTAGCATCCATCACAGATTTCTTCATTCGTTCATCCACACATACATAATCAATCAATGACTTTCGTTCCACCACTGTCTTATCCTTCATCGTCAACATCCGTTTCCACGTGTACCTGTGGATCATTCTGTGTCGGAAGAAGGTGTTGGCTATCCACAGCCTCCTCCCCACACATACGTCCACAAGTGCACTACCATTCCCATTCACCTCTGATGGTACCCCCCACCCTCCCACCACTCCCTCAACTTTCCTATCACCCACCTTACCATTCATATCCCCAATCAGAAATATTCTTTCATTCTTGTCAAACTTCTCCAGGCACGCCTCCACATTCATCCAGAACTCCTCTTTCTTTCTTTCAAGTATATCCTCTGTCGGGGCATACACGCATACAATCACCCACGTTTGTATTCCTACTTTCATTCTCACCCACACAATCCTTGAACCCACAGACCCATACTCTCTTACACATTCCTTCTTAATCTGCGCTGGGTTAAAGGAAATAGATTTAATTCTCTAAGACGCTCTTCGTATGGTTTGTTCTTTAGGCTAGGTATCATTTTGGTAACTCTACGTTGAACTCGTTCTAGCTTGTTTATATCTTTTTGGTAATAAGGGCACCAGGATTGAACGCAGTATTCCAGAAGAGGGCGGACTAATGAATTGTAAAGGGTTAGGATAACTTCTTTGGATTTATGCTCAAATGACCTGCCTATAAAGCCAATTATTTTGTTTGCCTTCTTAACAACTTCTGAACATTGTTGACTCGGTTTTAGGTTACTCGATATTGTTACTCCCAGATCGGTTTCTCTGTTTACATTCTTAAGCTGAGTGCCATTCATCGAATAGTTTGCTTTCTCATTTAGGTATCCGATATGTAGTACTTTACATTTATCCGCATTGAAACTCATTTGCCAAATTTGGGCCCAACATGACAATTTATCTAGATTGTGTTGCATATCGTCAACTTGTTCTTTTGAGAGTACGCTATTTGCAATTTTTGTATCGTCAGCAAATTTTGAGATTGTACAGGTGAGACCCTCATCTATGTCGTTGATGTAAATTAGAAAGAGAATTGGTCCTAGTACCGATCCCTGGGGTACCCCGCTACTTACATTGGTCCATTTTGATGCCTTACCGTTTATGACTACTCTTTGCTTTCTGTCGCTGAGCCAATTTTCTATCCATTTCAACACACACCGTCTTGTATTCCATGCGCTTTTTAGTTTTAGCAGTAAACGTTTGTGGGGAACTTTGTCAAAGGCCTTTTGAAAATCAAGGTATATAATATCTACAGCTTTACTCTCATCGTAGAGGTTGAGGATATCGTGGAAGAAGTCTAAGAGGTTTGTTAAACAGGAACGTTTTTTACGAAAGCCGTGTTGAGTATCTTTAAGTATGTTATTTTCCTCTAAGTGATTTACGAGTCTGTCTCGTATGACCGTTTCTAGCATTTTACATACAACTGAGGTTAAGCTAATTGGACGATAGTTACTGGGTAGGGATTTGCTGCCTTTTTTGAATATCGGTGTTACGTTGGCTAGCTTCCACTGATCGGGCATAGTTCCAGACTGCAAGGATTTATTGAATAGTAATGTCAGTGGTTTAGAGAGCTCATCCTTAGCTTCCTTTAGAACTCTAGGCGAGATTGTATCAGGTCCAGGCGTTTTATTTACCTTGAGTTTATCTAAACAATTCAATACTTCTCTCTCTGTAACGGTGATATTGCTTAGAACATCTAAATTATCAATCTGAATCGGCGATGGTGTAGGGATATCACTGAGGTCTTCTGTTGTAAAAACTGATGCAAAGAAGGTATTGAGGGCATTACTCATTTGTTCTTCGTCTTTGGTGTATTCTCCATTTTCATCGACTAACGGTCCAACAGTTGAAGTAACAACTTTTTTCTTTCTGATATAACTATAGAATTCTTTCGGGTTTGTTTTACTTTGATTCGCAATATGTAACTCTAAGGTCTTTTTACTTTGCTTAATTAACATTTTGGCTTTGCGTCGTAGCTCTACAAATTTCAGCCGTTCTTCGTCATTTTGTGAGGATTTTAATCTATCATTAGCAAATTTTTTAGCAAGCAGGCAGTTTGAAATATCTTTATTCCACCATTTGGGCTTATTATTATGGCCTGGACGCCGAGTTTTTGATGGTATGCAGTCTTGCACTGCTTTTAGGTAAGTGGCTTCGAATAACTTCCAAGATGTATTTATGTCGTTATTGTGAATTAAAAAGCTCCAGTCAGTTTCTTTAAACATAGCTCTAAGTTTATGGAAGTTTGCTTTCTTGAAATTAGGGACTTTTTCGATGCTACTATTTGGTTCGTTACTAGTAAACTTTAAAGTGAAAGTTATCGTACGATGGTCGCTGTTACTGAATTCATCACCAACATTCAAATTCTCTATTAATTCTTCTTTTGTTGCAAGTACAATGTCAAGAACGTTATTACCACGGGTCGGCGTTCCAACAAATTGATAAAGCGAACTCTCTTGCAAGTTCGTATACAAGTCATGTCCGGAGTGTGAAGTAAGAGTATCGCCCCACTTGGTCACAGGTAAATTAAAGTCACCAAAAATTACGGTATCTTGTGAGTTACTTACATCTGCAATTTGTTCGTAAATTTCTCGGTCAGTTTGCACTGATTGAGCTGGAGGTCTGTATATTAATGCAAGTATTATTTTGGTACCTTTATTATTCTTTATTAGCACAAAAGATGCGTCGACGTTCACAATTTGAGGTTTTGACAAGAGGGTAGGGTTAAGACTTTCTTTGATATAAAGTAAAACGCCACCTCCATTTCGATTTATTCGGCTTTTCTCAAACATTACATAACCGGGAAGTGAATACTCTGCTAAAAAGTCTCTATCTTCTGTATTGAGCCAAGATTCTGTTATGCCAATCACATCATAATTTTCTGTAAACACTAGCTCCTCTAAATCTGAAAATTTATTGCGTATGCTACGAGCGTTTGCATAGAAAACCTTTAAATTTGTTATTTTAGAACTCACGGAACGCTCTTTAATAATATTTTTGGTTCTTGTCGGATCTACATTTATGTTCATGGCTGTCCTCGGTCCTCGCTGTCTTTGGTCCTTATCGCTGGTGGTCCTCGGTTGCCTCTGTTTTTTTCTTGGCGTTGGATGATTTATGTCACTGCTGCTTCTTCTCGGATGGCGTTTTTTGATCCATGGCTGCGGACTGCTTCGTGTAGGAGACGACCCATGCGTGCTGAACCCACAGGGTACACACTATCGGCAGGGGCTGTACCTATCTATGGTAGACTGCGGACCTGGGCGGGTGGCTATCTGGAGGGAATTAAGAGCAGAGAATGTGGAAGAGATTGCAGGTGTGCTGAATGAGATCTTCCTAGAGAGGGGCCCAGTTGATGAGGTGTTGATGGATAACGGTACTGCTTTTCGGTCGCAGGCTTTGAAGAATATGCTTGATAGGTGGAATGTCCGACGTTTCTTTAGAGTCGCGTATCGGCCAAGTGGGAACGGAATTGTGGAAAGACATCATCGGACAATCAAGGCGATGGCAGAGAGGGGGCAGGTAGCGCCTATGGAAGCAGTATTTTGGTATAATATGTCCCCTAGGTCAGGTCAGGATGAGAGAACTGTACCACAAAGAGCAGTATTTCAGTATGAATGGTGACATCCATGTGCGGTGCCGATGGCCATTGGGGGGGAGGAAGGGCCTGCCTCTATCCAAATTGGGGAGGAGATTTGGGTGAAGCCCCCAAATGCAAAGTGTACATCCCAGTGGGGGAGGGGTACTGTGACGGACGTGCATTCCAGGAATAACCTCAGTGTCGACGGGATGCCACGTCATATCTTGGACGTCAGAAGAGTGGTAGAGTCTTCAACTGATGATGAGGTGGGGGATGACGAGCAAGAAGAGGTAGAAGAAAACGAAGTGGTACCACGACGGTCGCAGAGAGAGAGGCGACGGCCAGGGTGGATGGGAAATTATGAGACGGGAAGTGATTGTGAAATGGAGTAGGTGGGATAAAGGGACTGCGCGATGTCCAACGTACCTTAGTAGTACTAGGGCGGTATGCCAATAGGTACGGTGGAAAACTACTATAATTTGTTGTTTTTTTGTTAGATTGATCTTGAGATCAGGGGGGCGTGTGGTGTATTCGATTTACGTTGGGTAGATTTGATTTACGTTGGGTAGGTTAGTTAGTTTTAGGCACATTGGGCGAACGAAGGGGGGTGGACAGTAAACACGCGTGTGAGGATGGGGGTGCAGAGGTCGCAGGGAGCTCCCGTCGTATTTACCGAGTGTAGTGTTGCTGTGGTAGGTGAATAGATTCAGTCGAGGTCGGTGGTTCGTGTGGTCATCACTGTAGATGTAGGTTGTATTCTTGCTTCCAAATTTCTTAAGCATTTCTCTTCTCATAATCTGCTCTCAGATCGCCAGTATGGCTTCCTTAAGGGTCGCTCTACTGGTGATCTTCTTTCATATCTTACTAACTCTTGGTCATCCTCCTTTCGGGACTTCGGTGAGACTTTTTCTATTGCACTAGACATATCGAAAGCCTTCGATAGAGTCTGGCATAAATCTTTAATTTCTAAACTACCCTCCTTCGGTTTCTATCCCTCCATCTGTGCCTTTGTCTCTAATTTCCTTTCCGGCAGTTCCATAGCTGCGATTGTGGATGGCCATTGTTCACTTCCTCACCCTATAAACTCTGGTGTTCCTCAGGGCTCTGTCCTATCTCCTATTCTCTTTCTAATTTTTATAAATGATCTCCTTAACTGTACCTTAATTCCCATCCATTCATACGCAGACGACTCAACCTTACACTACTCCATTAGTTTTTCAGAACGCCCCAGCCAGCAATCCCTCAACGACAAACGTAATGAAGCCATAGAACTCTTAAATTATGATCTAAATACTATTTCCAATTGGGGCAAAGAAAACCTTGTTAACTTTAATGCTTCCAAAACCCAATTTCTCCATCTATCTACCCGTCAGGATCTCCCAGCGGACTATCCCTTATTCTTCAACAATACAAAAATCAACCCTTCATCTTCTCTCAATATTCTTGGTGTCTCTTTTTCTTCTGCTCTCATTTGGAAGGACCATATTACCAGTCTTGCTAAGGCAGCCTTCCAGAAGCTGGGTGTGCTCAACCGCCTTAGGGGGTTCTTTTCCCATGCACAGCTTCTTGCTCTGTACAGGGGCATAGTGCGCCCTTGTATTGAGTATTGTTCACATGTGTGGGGAGGTTCCTCTCACACCGCTCTCCTAGACAAAGTTGAAAGGAAGGCCTTTCGTATCATTAACTCCCGTCCACTCACCAACTCTCTGCAATCTCTCTCTCTCCGCCGCAATGTTGCATCTCTCTCGCTATTCTATCGCTACTATAATAATCAGTGTTCCTCAGAGCTATCCCAGTGCATACCACCTCCTTTACGTAGGGCACGTGGTACCCGTCTTGCAACTCAATCCCACCCCTACTCTGTGCAACTCTCCAACCCAAGAGTGAAACGTTACTCTCAGACTTTCTTCTACTCAACATCTGAGCTCTGGAACTCTCTCCCAGAATCAGGCTTTCCCTCTTCCTATGACTTAAATTGCTTCAAGCTCCGTGTGTCCGGGCATTTTGGCTCGAACGTCCCTTGATTTTGGCCCTGTCACTCTTTCAACTATGGGGGAGGCACTCGCTATAGGCAGTTATGCCTTTTGCCTCCCTCAATCACATAGAAAAAATAAAAAATAAAAGGTCGGATTGTGGTTTGAGGTCGCAGTTTCTGGAGCGTTGACAACGTTGAATGGGGAACTGTTTGGCCTAGGCCTAGGCTAGCCTATACTGTACAGCGCCGCACAAGGATATTCTCACCGTGAGGTAAGGGTGCTAACGTTTTTTGTATTTCAACCACACTTTGGAAACTACTATCGGTTAGGCATACTCCGCTTTTCGACTTTGAAAATAATGTAAAATCCAACATTTGCCAAAACTTGACTCCAGTTTTCAAATTTTGGGTTTTATGGCTTTCCAAAACCCTAAAACCCATGCCAAGATTTGCTAAAACACGCTATTATCGGCATAATACGCATTACCCCCTTATTTTGTCTGATCTTCATAGCCCACCCCACTATCGGGCGGTGTGTTATAACATTGGTGGATAACGGGGAAAACTGATAGATCGATAGATAGATAATAAATAATTGCAAACACTATGTATTGATGAAAATGAACAAAAAATAAATTTAACAACACTGGGAAAAATATTGGTATTTAAGTAACAATTTTCCAGTGTCTATATTCATATTTTTTCACCAACCAACTTTACTTCTAAACTCAATTAATGAAATCAACAAATACATGTGACACTCCAAGGACTCGAACCTAGGATACTCACACCAAAATTCTGCGCATTTATGCATTACGCTATCAAGACATAACATTAACCCTCTCACCACGGAAGGCCTCTTGAACGCCCATAAAAAAGCATATAACAGGTTCCTGAAAGGCCTCTTGAATGCCCAGTGGTTGAAAGCCTGTGAGCTTCGTGTGCGAGGCGTCGGTCCGACGCATGTAAACAACAGCCGGCTGGACCGACGCCCCGCATCTCCGGCCACAAGAAGGAGAGCGTCGCTTGTTCGTGTGTGCCTGTATGTTGTTGTTAAGTATCGAAAAGTGGTGTAAAGTGGCTGTTTTGGCCATAAAGTTATCTCCAATGAAATCATCATCACAGCTCAACCAGTTGACTTAGAGAGCTCTACTTAATGCCATTCTACAGGTAAATAACACAGCTACGCTTGGGGATGCGCGGGAATGCGGGAAGCAGTCTGATTAACGAATATACGGTAGCCTAGCCTAGACGTTTTTCGGCCAAAACACCCGGGTTTCGAGGAATATATATATAATACATAGCCGGGGCTGGAGGGTTAAGTAACATCCCGTTCTTATCATCAATTACAAACTCCAATGCACTTGAATAAACTAATGAAAGCATATGGTCCTCCCAAGATTCGAACTCGGGACACCACACCCAGAACATTAGTATCTAAACCATACCTGAGCGCAGAAGAAGATGAAGTTGAATGCAGCACCAATTTGAAGGCCGACTTCATAAGACCTGGTGTTGGACCAGAGACCAATGGCTCCAATCAAGACCGCAACTGATTCAAGCGCATGTCTCATCACTCGCTGTAGAGGGCACAAACCAGAATTAGTGCAGTGAAAATCGATAATTATATTAACCCGTTCTGTACCAGCGACGTACAATGGTCGACGGTAAGAAAGTAACTCGCCAGTACCAGCGCCGTACGATGTCCGTCAGTAGTATTCGGTTCTTGTACCGAGCGGTACCAGGCACCATGACTTGTAAACACTGCTATGAGACCTTGGCAACACTTCTCAGAGTGTATCTAAGGTCCCACGGGCAGATGGCTCAGTACTCGTCCAGCTTTCGAGGCAAGAGGTTGCGCTCTCTCGTCTTTGAAGCCATTTTGGCCACAATGCTTGGTACTGGAGGTTACATTTATGGTAATACCCTCCCTCTGGTACAGTAGGGTTAATAATAATACTAATAATAATAATAATACAGTACGGTAATGGTAATAATAATAATAATAATAATAATAATAATAATAATAATACTATACATACTGTACGTATTATAATGTAAAACTTGCAAAATATACAAACCAAAACAGGGACGATACAATATGAAGGCCAAAGAACTCCTACAAATGGCTATGTTGAAATAACGCTTTAATCAAATACAATTCTGAAATAAAAGAACACAAAACCAGAACATAGGGTGTACATCACTACATGAGCAAGTTAAGGGGACAGTGGCTGTTTGTTTGGTCTATTAATTAATTTATTCATATTTTTTTAGTTTCCTCCCTAGACCTCCATCAAGCTTAGAAAAACACTCCCTAGACTCCCCTTCATGATAGATTTGTACACTTTTCAGAAGAAAAATTACCCGGCCGAAGGCCTTTTCCTTAAAAAATTACAGACTCGCTATCGCTCACCAGGAAAAAATCAACACCTGAAAGTCACGAAAGGTCTTAATTTTGACATAGAAATGGGACGAAAGGTCTCAAAATCGCCAAACTAGAGAACGAAAGTTTTAAAATCGCAAAACTAATGGGTCTAAACATGAGGGAGAAGGGGGTCCAGAAAAAGTGAGTAGCTCCCCCTTAAAATGGTCTCTCATTTGACACCCTACAGAGGCACACCGGACTATTACAGGGCAACACTTTTTCCTTTGCCTCTCAACTTTCCCTTCATAATTTTTGCGGGGCACAGGGCCTTGGGTGGGGCTTTGGTTTCCCGGGCATTTCCTCACCCTCCACAGCTCCCCGCCTTGGAGTGGCTTCGGTCACCTTGGCTTTATTAGTGGTAAGCAGAGAGTTCCGTATGGAGCTCAGTGGTCTGGTTAATCTGCTCTACATAAAAAACAAAAAAAAAGGGAGGGTTCTGTTGGTGCGCTCGGTTATGGCCGTGACCTTGCTTGGGACCTTGGTGCTGCTCGGCCAGACAGCCTGGGGAATAGCAACAACAGGACAACACTAACCTCGGCAAAAGGCAGAATGTGTGTGCGGGAGTAGCCAACTTGGAGGACGAGGGCCGGGAGACAGCGCAGCAACAGCTCCACATCCACCGCCATCAGTAACACTGCTCCCCAGGCTCGGTACATTGGACTGTCCCATGCCACACCCATGATCACTATCAGTACCACACTGGTCACCTGTAACATCATATATGATAATTATATTTTTTCACTGACCAACTCTTACTTCTAAACTCAATTAATGAAATCAACAAATATATGTGGCAATCCAAGGACTCGAACCTAGGATACTCACACCAAAATAACTTGGTACAAACTAATTATAATGTAAAACTTGCAAAATAAACAAACCAAAACCGGGATGACACAATATAAAGGCAAAGGAACTTATCATAATCACACTACCACCACAGTATACAAACAATAACAACAACAACAACAACAACACAAACAATACATAAGATAAGTGATGGAATATGCAAGCCCTGTCTGACTATTCTAAACAAAGCCATAAAAATCATCACAGGCTGCACAGCTACTACACCTACAGATCACCTACATCAAGACACCAAAGTCAAGTGAAAGGCCATCTGGACGTGAGCGGCACTCAATTCCTGGCTGCAGCCTCCACAAACCAACACCACCCACTACACTACATGGCAACACACCCACAGACACCAAGAAATATCAAAACAACACCCATCACACACAAATACAGTACTGTCATCTCTCCCTCCCTGCCCACCCCAAACCAGCTTCCAGAAGCACATCCATAGTCATATCTCTCACCGTTCCATCCAATCACTCATAGACAACACGCAGCTGCAGGCACAACCTCCCGAAACCCATCCTTCTGAATCCTCCCTTCCTCGCGAGGACAGAGTCCACCTGGCCAGGCTGAGATGTAGGCACCATCCAGGCAGCCTAGGGAAAAACATCAACAACAACCAACCAACCCTTCTCACTTCCTCTTCCCCAATCCACTCCATCCTAACCACCTTTACCTAAATCTCCACTCTCACCACCACATCCTTCCCAACCCTTGGCCAGTCCTATGGCAGTTCTTTTGGGGAGCTCAGTGCTCTGGTTAAACTTCTAAAAAAAAAAAAAAGAAAAGAAAAAAAAAAAAAAAAATCCTCACCCCACCCCACCCCCATGCAGCAGTACCTAACACACACCGTACACATAACATCAACATCCTTTAATTAAACATAGAGGGCATAAACACCAAAAAACAAAAACACACACTTCATCAAACAACACCAATATACACATTGCCATCTAACAAGAAACAAAACTACACAGAACACAAAAAACACCCACATTTAATAACTACACCACCATTAGATATGACTAGTCTGTCGGCGGCAGCGGTGGACTTATCACCCTGGTACATACATACACACATTCATACGGGTTTAAAGACCGCAACCGTCTACAGTGAATGTGGCTTCCATGGTACAATCACAGTACTGCACACAGTGCACAGCAATCATAAACACGGTGGTTAGTCTTTACTGCAGCACAGTACAACAAAGTCTTGCCACAACAACACCCCATGTTATCACTGTGGCTGATGTTGGTATAGCGCTAACAGTGTCTCAGTAGAACAAAAAAAAATCCCCCTAAAGCACTTGCACCTGGCAAAATCGCACCACATCAGCCTTAACCGTGCTACAATAAGGCAGTAACAAAAAATCCCTGTAACTGCTACAGAGGCTGATTGCACCACATCGATAAACTTCTCTGATACCAGTGTACATACAAAATCCCTCTTCTCCCCTCACGACACCACTACATAAATACAATATATCAAAATACACACTGACAACAAATCAAACGTCATAGACTTATACATGCAGGCTTTTTCAATCTAAAAAGACAAAATAAACATACAGTACATACAAGTTTAAAGACTGTTTCATCCACAGAGAGTGTGGTTTCAGTCTCACATCCTAAAAAAAAAAAAAAAAAAATTACTAATAATAACAAAAATTAATATTTCTTCACCAACCAACTTTACTTCTAAACTCAATTAATGAAATCAACCAATACATGTGGCACTCCAAGGACTCGAACCTAGGATACTCACACCGAAAATACGGGCATTTATGCATTTTAAGTAAATAAAGAAACCAAATCATAGCATACTCACAGTTGATACCAAATTATAGAAAAGATTGGGTTTTTGTGAATCTTCTGTCCCATGTGCGAGACACTTTGCTGGAAGTTATCCGATTGATGGGAAGCCAGTCTCCATTATGTCAGCGAGGGAGAGGGTGGACAGTTTCTCCGCCGTCATACGGACGATCTTGGGTGGCGTCCTCAGCAGTCCGGGTGTGAACCAACATAGGAGGGTGTGGGTGAACGCTACGATGCTGGACACGATGGCAAATATCAGTAAGTTGATGTAGTCGTAGTAGAGGTGGAACGTTCCAATGAAAGATCTGACAAACACCGGGGATGTCAGGACGGCAATCCAGGCGTTACACACAGAGGAGACAAGAGCAGTCATCCACACCTGAAATAATAACAATAATAATATATTATAATAATAATAATAATAATAATAATAATAATAATAATAATAATAATATATAATTATAAAAATCAATCAATCTATCTATCTATTTGCTCAGGCCCATTCCCAATTTTTTCTAGGTTTTTTACTGCTTGTGCTTGTTCAAAAATGAAATTGAAATTGTCGGCTAGGCTAAGCCAAACCTATAATTTTGTCGGCATTTTCAAATTAGTTTGTGAACATACAAACAAGAGGACCTAGGGCCTAGTGTCTGTTAGTGACCTGAAGAAGTTATCTGTGAAACGTTGTCAATAAAGTGCTCCTCCTCACATGGTGTTTATATTCATTCAAGAGGTTTGTGCCCTGAATGTTTCACTGAATAAAAAATAGTTTGAGTTGCTATAGTTATGATACAGATCCGACATATGGTGAACTGCTTCGCTCGTGATTGGGGGAAACTTATTGTATCGAATTGTACAAAATCGTGGTGCAATCAGTATTGGTAACAATAATGTTGGAGATGATAGTGATGCCAATGGTGAAATATCATTATTATTATTCAGGTTTATATATGTACATTTATGTATCTATTGCCTGGAGCTGTGATCCCCGAAGTGGTGGCCACGAACGAAACGACCCCATGCACCTCTGTCCCCAGTCAGTCGACGCCCCTCCTCCCAACCAGCTTCATCCATATACATACATACATACATACGGGTTTAAAGACCGCAACCGTCCACAGTGAATGTGGCTTCCATGGTACTATCACAGTACTGCACACAGTGCACAGCAATCATAGCATGGTGGTTAGTCTTTACTGCAGCACAGTACAACTTTGGGGTTTTTAGGCTAAAACAGCCATTTGATATCAACTGATATTTTATGAACTTGCCACATCTATTCACCTACCAAGGCTTTAGTGACTACAAAGAGAGTTGCTAGTTTTTGTGGAAGTTTAACATACCACTTATTCTTGACTGAAACTGATAGTCATATTTTCCGCATTTTGTGAGGCTAAATAATAAGTCCTCGTTTTGTGGTTTTTAGTGGAATGTTTCTTTATGTTATGGTTTCGAACCCCGCTCGTAACGTAACAGTAGTGCATCCTTCCACCTCTCTTTCGGTTTACCTCTCCCTCTCTGTCCTTCCACCTCGCTCTCGTACACCCTTATAAACCAGCGCGATCGACTTTCTTTGTATTACTGGGTCGGGAGGGGGTCCTAGACTAGTTTTCAAAACAATTTGAAAATATTCACATTTAAAAAAAATTGCGGCAGTCCCATCCCCTTAACCCTCACAAATTCCAAGGGGTTAGTGTATGTGTACTAGGACTTACCAATCGTGTTTGTGTAACTCCGAGGAAGAATGAGAGCGTTGGTTCAGCAACGGCCACAAAGGCGAAGAGCGCGGCTATCCCTCCAGACAGACCCAGCCACAGGGGGTAGCGTTGGGCCGGGCTCTGCCAGATATCGTACTCTCCATACTGGCTTCTCAGGCCGCTCACAATAAAAGACTCCATGAAGAAAATAATGACGAATACACCCAGTGTCTGCAAAATAAATACAATATAAAATTATATACAGACTGTACATATTGTAAATTATATACAGACTGTACATATTGTAAATTAATCATTTGAAGATTAGGACACATTTAGACAGTTTAATCTGGTTATCATTAGATGATTTGATACAGGTTATGAAGGATCTGTGGGAATTATAAGGGTAAAGACTCAATTAACCCTCTAAGAGTATTACACATCCTATTGGTCCTACTGATACCCACACTCCCACTAAAGCTGGTATCACACGAGAGCTTTTATACTCAACATTCGATGATCAACATTTTTCTGGTAACATTTATGGGATATTTTGCACTGGTATTGGAAACTAGACTAATGATAGATGAACTTAGGTGACCCAAATATTATATATGTTGACCTTATAAGCTGCCAGACCAGTGTTGAGGGAAAAAACACTTATGTGATACTGGCTTAACAAGCACACAAATCAACAGACAAACACAAACAGGCACAAGTTGTGGAGGGACACATACTAAGGCGGTGTAACATGAGCAATATTTTAGCAATATTTTTATGGGAAATTATGGTTTGGCAACTTCAAATTTCAAATTTCACCAGAGTTCAGCTAACTAACTTTATCTATCCTCATTCTCGAATCCTCTACCCAACCTTAGCCTTTTCTGTCTCTGTCTCTTTTCCTGTACAGTACTACTTTTCCTTCTAGGTGCTTGTATGATCACCTGATTAGGTGGCACTGCAAGGTGGGCTGTGGATGGTGGAGACATTGGACCGAGAGTGCAAGCCCGTGGGCGTGGGCTGATGATCCCCTGCCCTCTCAGAGACACTGGGCCCTTCGGGGGCCTGAGCATCTGAAGCGGCTTCAGTCAACCGAACTTGGGACTGCTCGGCTAGACAGTCTGGGGAACTACTGTACAATAACAATAACAACCCATAGAACCTGGGCCCTGGGGGTAAGGGGGTCTTGTATGTATGTATGTACCGGTATATAATCAGGCCCATTCCCCACTTTTCCTATTTATTTATTTATTTATTTATTTATTTATTTATTTATTTATTTATTTATTTATTTATTTATTTATTTTTTGGGGGGGGACTCAAGATAGAGCCCAAATAGGGACAACACAATAGAAAACAAAATTAACACACAAAAACCAAATATAAATACTTAGTGGAGGAAAACATATCCTACTGTGTGTCGTACAAGGCTACCAAATGGAGGGGAGGGGTAAACACGCCTGCAATGGTGGCACTACTCGGAGGGCTGCGGATGGAGGAAACATTGCCCCAAAGTTACGAGCCCATGGACTGATTCCTCCTTCCCCGCTGCTGACAAACAGATTTCCCCCTGGGTAGGTGCGGCACAAGGACTACCTGAATGCTGCAGGATTGCCATAAAGGGCATCTCGGGGCTACAACAACAACAACACATAGAACCGTTATACTCCATTTCATATCAAATCTAATATAAATACATACATAAAATGTTAAGACTGAGTGCTCCACACATACATGCAGTTTCAGTCTCTTGTCCGAATGGCGGCGTTCCAGGCAACCTTGTTAAGGGCTGCTTCACATGTCAAGTTTTTGGATTTCAGATCAGCACGTATATTCCGATCCCAGGTCTTCCTCAGTCCACCCCTTGGTGCAGCTCCCTCCACAATCACAGACCTGCATCTTTTCACCCAATTTTGTTCATCCATTCTCTCCACATGCCCATACCATCCCAGTCTAGCCTACTTGTATGCATCTCCTCATCTCTATTAATTGTTATTCTATCTTGCAGCTTGGCCCCACACATCCCTCTCACCATTCTCATCTCATTACGTTCCATTCTGTTGACATCCTCTACTTTAACGGCCCATGTTTCTGAAGCATACGTCATTGCACTTCTAACACATGAGGCATACACCTTTCCCTTCAGAGGAGAGGCATTTTTTTCATGGTCAGAATTGGCAGCAGTTCTCTGAACTTCCCCCAGCCACATCTAATTCTAGCGACAGTGGCAGCCTCGGCCCCACCAGCGGCAGAGATGGTATCTCCTAGGTAACAAAACTTGTCCACCAGCTCCAATGACTTATTTCCAAAATTCAGAGCCACAGGATCATCATTTAACACAAGCTCGCCTTTGCACACTACGCACTAATTTTTTTAAATTTCTGACTTATCCTTCGGCAGGGATCCTTTTATTCTACTACAGCGCTTACTCCCATGGTGCACCCAACATCAACAGATGCTACACCGAATCGAGTTAGCGCCCACATCCTTTCCACACACTGCACATGGGTATGCACCTCTCTTTTCCACATTGCCTCATCTCAATCTACAATGCATAACCTTGATTTTGTTAATATTGACTCTGAAACCCTTGCTCGCCATGCCCTCTCTCCATCTTCTGAATTTGGCCTCAGCATCTTGCACATTGTCAGCTATTAGGACTAAATCGTCTGCATAAAACAGATCCCACGGGAGTCCGAATCTAAAATCTCTAGACAGTGCTTCCAGTACCATAATAAAGAGGAGGGGGCTTAACACTGAACCCTGATGAACTCCTCCCTCAGTACACCTTTCACCCTCACCGCAGTTCGCGAATCCTCATATATCTTAATTATTACACGCACCAGCCACTCTTCTACACAAAGTTTCCTCATAGCCCACTGCAGATCTCTAGGCACCCTGTCAAAGGCCTTTTCCAAGTCTACAAACACAAAGTAAAGATCCCTGCCTTTTAGTAAGTATCTTTCCTGTATCTGCCTGACTGTGAAGATAGCATCGGTTGTACCACGTCCTGGCATAAAACCAAACTGCATATAATCAATGGAGATCTTTGCCTGATCAAACCCTCAAAGACTCTCTCACAGACCTTCATAATTTGGGCAAGCATTTTCAGGCCCCTATAATTACCTCTATCTAGTGCATCCCCTTTTCCTTTGTATATATTTACTATTACACTTTTGTGCCAATCCTCGGGGATTTTCTCATCTTTAATAATGGTGTTTATCATCTCCTGTTTATACATACATACATACATACATAAAATTTTAAGACTGAGTGTTCCACACATAAGTGCAGTTTCAGTCTCTTGTCCTAATGGCGGCGTTCCAGGCAACCCTGTTAACCCTCTCACCACGGAAGGCCTCTTGAACGCCCATAAAAAAGCATATAACAGCTGCCCGGAAGGCCTCTTGAACGCCCAGTGGTTGAAAGCCTGTGAGCTTCGTGTGCGAGGCGTCGGTCCGACGCATGTAAACAACAGCCGGCTGGACCGACGCCCCGCATCTCCGGCCACAACAAGAAGGAGAGCGTCGCTTGTTCGTGTGTGCCTGTATGTTGTTGTTAAGTATCGAAAAGTGGTGTAAAGTGGCTGTTTTGGCCATAAAGTTATCTCCAATGAAATCATCATCACAGCTCAACCAGTTGACTTAGAGAGCTCTACTTAATGCCATTCTACAGGTAAATAACACAGCTACGCTTGGAGATGCACGGGAATGCGGGAAGCAGTCTGATTAACGAATATACGGTAGCCTAGCCTAGACGTTTTTCGGCCAAAACACCCGGGTTTCGAGGAATATATATATAATACATAGCCGGGGCTGGAGGGTTAAGGGCTGCTTCACTTGTCAAGTTCTTGGATTTGAGATCGGCGCGTATAGTCCGATCCCAGGTCTTCCTCGGTCCACCCCTTGATGCAGCTCCCTCCACAATCACAGACCTGCATTTTTTCACCCAATTTTGTTCATCCATTCTCTCCACATGTCCATACCATCCCAGTCTACTTGTACGCATCACCTCGCTAATACTCTTTATACCTAAACGTCTCCTCAGCTCAACATTTGTTATTCTATCCTGTAGCCTGGCCCCACACATCCATCTCACCATTCTCATCTCATTACGCTCCATTCTGTTGACATCCTCTACTTTAACGGCCCATGTTTCTGAGGCATACGTCATTGCACTTCTAACACATGAGGCATACACCTTTCCCTTCAGGGGGAGAGGCATTCTTTTCATGGTCAGGATTGGCATCAATTCTCTGAACTTCCCCCAGCCACACCTAATTCTAGCAACAGTGGCCAGTGTAATGAAGTATACGTACCAATCGAGCCGCCAAGAAAAGACACTCGACGGTGAAGATGTTGGATATGTTGATGGTGGGCCAGGAGGCTTTTTGGCGACGCAGCTCCCACATGCTCAGTATAACCTGCAACAAGTAACACACCTATTAGTAGAGTATTTTGTCATATTATTATTGAGGATTTTGCTTGCTTTTGTCATTTTTTGCAATGTATTTATATTAACAAAACAATGAAATGACTTGTTAATTTGTGTGTATTCAGTCTCACACTCAATCCAGTCGATAAAATAACAAAACAATGAAATATCTCATTAATTTTTCAATATTCCGTCTCACATCCACTAAAGTCTCCAAACAACATTGGTGCAGTTTGCCACCCTGTTGAGGTCCACTGTGGGAATAGTCCTTACCTGCATAATCAAGAGTAGCATCATTGCCGCCTGTATGCCGACTACACAGGCCGCAGCAATGTGGCTGAAGTTGTCGTCTATGAAGCGATACTGGTAGACCACCATCAGTACCAACACAAATATCCCATGGACCAGGTTACTGTACAGGCTCTGAAATATACCAGTCGTTAATAGAGTATTAACCCGGGAACTGCGGGAAGACTCTTAAGAGTAAGGCTATTAAAAAATTCATTTAAAACACCCCCAATTTTTTTTTTTTTTTTTATTGCCCCTGGGCCATGCCAAATAGCACTCCTCCACCTCCCCTCCTTCCCCACTTTCCTCCCCTCCTTGAGTTATCACCTATTTTCCCTGTTATTCCCTTATTCTGTGGTATATTTTCGTGCAAACATTAGCGAGTTGATAGCAGGGCGTTGTCATCACTGTTACCAAGCGTGGGAAAGAGCGAGAGAGAGACTATTGCGGAACAGTGTCTCTCCAGACAAGGGGAGGGGTGGAGGGCAGGGAGGTTGCCTCAGCCATACATTATGTAACTTCCGGCCTGTATCGCCGATTTTGACTATCCAAACACTATTTCCACTTGTTTTATTGTTGTAACAGGTTAATACCTTTATAATCAACCTATAATAGGCGCATATGGATAAGTATTAATGCTATTTATGGTAAAATAACGATGTTAGTGATGGGAACAGCTCAAATACGTCAGCACAGGAGTGTGGTGTCTCATACCCCCCATGCACAGCCGAGAGGTTAATATTATTATCTATATTAATAGTAGTAGTAATAATAAATAATAATGATAATCATGTTGTTGTTCCCTAAGCTGCCTGGCTGAACAGCCCCGAGTCCCTGAGAAAGGCCATGGCCACGATCGGGCTTTCCCACAGATCTCTCATTGAGTGTAGATTGTGTTGTTGGCGTAAGTGGTTGTGTGAAATGCAGTCTTCTATGATGTGTTTAATGGTATGGGGTGCTGTGTTACATCCCGGGCAGGCGTCGACAACGGAGTCATCCAGTCTCTTCTGATAGCTCAGGAGAGCTGGATGGTGTCCGCATCTCAGCCTGGCCAGGTGGACTCTGTCCTCGCGAGGAAGGGAGGATTCGGAAGGATGGATTTCGGGAGGTCGTGCATGCAACTGCGTGTTGTCTGTGAGTGAGTGGATGGATCGGTGAGAGATATGAGTATGGATGTGCTTCTGGAAGTTGGTTCGGGGTGGGCAGGGAGGGAGAGAGGACAATAATTGTGTGTGATACCGTGTGCTGGGTGTTGTTTTGATATTTCTTGGTGTCTGTGGGTGTGTTGCCATGTAGTTTAGTGGGTGGTCTTGGTTCGTGGAGGCTGCTGCCAGGAATTGAGTGCCTCTCATCATCTCATGTCCAGATGGTCTTTGACTTTGAGGATTTTGGTTTCTTGATGTAGGTGATCTGTGGGTGCAGTAGCTGTGCAGCCTGTAATGATCTTCAGGGCTTTGTTTTGAATAGTCTGTAAGGTCTTATGATGTGTTAAAGTGATGCATTAAAATATGTATAAACATTTATGAAATAATTACCATTCCTAACGAACCTGTCAAAGTGCAAATCTATAATAAAGCAAAGCTCTGAATATACTAAATCTAAAGGCAAATTGGTATACAAAGTTGAAAAGTCGAAGCTATGTACCGAGGTAACTTTCGGCATGGTATTTATTTTATCAATAACTTCTAACGAATTGTCAACACTCCAATAATAGTTAATGCCAGTTCTTCTCATGATGGTATTACAATATCTTTTATGAGTAGGCCTACTTTTAATGTATTTTAAGCAATTTACGACAGTACGACTTGTTCTGAGAGTTTTAGTGGTAGCAAATTTTGCTCGGTTTTGGTCGGTTTCCTTGATAGGCTAGGCCTATAGGCTATACCAGATAGCCTATACCTGGTCAGAGGTAAGAAGAAGAGTCCTGCTGTAGTCTCCTTGAATGCTACCAAAAATATATATAGGCTAGCCTACTGCCTAGCCTATAGCCTACAGGTCAGTAGGCTAGGCTATAAATAAAACAAATCTTGGTAAATAGCCTATGCCGGCATAAATGATCTAAACTTCTATAAACCTTGGTCTTTAATACATTTTAACCAAGGAAGGGCTGCAGCATAATTTAGGCCTAGGTCTAAACACCAATTTACTAGGCCTAGGCTAACTGAATCTTCCCAAATGATAAGAGATGTTAGCTCCAGTGTTCATGTCCTTTTTTACTTAGGCCTATAGGCTAGGCTACTGGCTACATAGGCTAAGTTAAGGAGGTCGGAATGTCTAGTGGACTCGTTCTTAGGGTAAAACACCGTAATAGGCTAGGTAGGCTAGGGTAGGCTATAAATTAGCCTAAACAAAAATCTAGAACTAGCCTAACTAGTGAAAAGGCTGTCCGGAGTCTCTTCAATTTTTACCCAACTGTTACAACAACAAGAGGATTATTATTGATAAAAGTGGATAAACCTCACAGGCTCACCTTCTTTCAAAGACATCATCCGCCATGTTTTTGTTTTTGTTTCTTGCAGTGTGTGACTGTGTGGGCTGGCCCAATTAACCCTGCCGGAGACCCAACACAGGTATCACAGGGGCGCGTTCAAGAGCAAGACTTCAGACGCTAGTTTCCGTAGCGCGAATTGGGCCCTATTGAACGATTTCGAAGCCTCTTCCGCACTACTTAAACAAACAGGGTGGTTGCCATGGTTACGTTTATACCAGCGTCTTCACTTGACGCTTTAAACAACGACAATGACCGTTCTTTACATCTAATCAACTACTATACTCTATCCAACTCAACTTTGCCGCCGGCCTCTACAGCAGATACGAGACCGCGCCTGTGATTGGCTGGCAATGACATCACGCCCTAGACATTAAAGGTTCCAGAATTTCCAGAGTTTGTATTATATGCACTTATCCTTGACGTTGTGGTTACAATTTAGCCAAGTTATTATAGCCTACTAGAAAGTAGCATACAAACCTCTTTGTTATTTCGCATAATATTCAGAAACCGCCGAAAAGATGGAAATGCAATGTATAAATATAAAACAAACCACCTCCTGGCAATACTGCACTGGCCCGGCGGCGTCTTTTAAACTCTCAAATATTATCTTACTAGGAGGGGTACCCGGCGTTGTCCGGGTTTAAATTCTACTACCATAATCACCATCATCAATCACTACTACCACAATCATCACAATACTACTACTACCATAATCACCGGCCTCGACCTCCCTGTGCCTCATTAAACGGCGACCTCCGATTTTGGATCTGACCTCATCCGTACCCCCATTTTGGGGAGCTGCGAACAACTTTTGTTCCATACACCTTTTCGATCGGAGGCCTCCTGCCCCAAACGGCAATTTTTTTCGCTCCCGTATACTACATAAGTTCTGCCGAAAATTTTATTAAACAAAAGTGTCTCTGATTTCCACTAAACTCGCCTAAAACCATCTCCAAAGCCTGGGCTTTCCAACGGTGCCCCACACTCCCACCTGGCACCAAAACTGTGGGAGGAGTTTAGTAACATAGGTCGGGTAACTGACAAACAGACAAACATTGAGCTTTATTTATTAAGATTTGTGCAGATATAACCATTATCTATTCATGTTTACCTTTCTTTGCCTTCGTGCTATTGTTCATAAGGTCGCAGAGTATGGTAAGCAAAAGAATAACATAAAATATAGCCTATGACGGAACATGAGGATATCACATTATCGTATGAATTAATTCAGCTTTTCTTTTATATTCCATATATAAATTATATTAGATGGTTTAGGTCATTCTAATGGTGTGATAAGCGATATCCAAACCTTAAGAGCTATAAAATACCACATGGAACACATAAAATCGTAAGATATAATACTGTAAACACAAGCAAGGTAAGAATTACCGTCACTGTCTACTTTAAATGTGTGGGAAGTCAAGCACGGCTTGTGATTCGCTAATACGCATGGGCCCGAGCCAGTCAGCCTTCCCTGTCGCTTACTTCCCGTGTTTATCAATTCTGTATCACCTTGTTTTTACTTTACGATATCATCGTCGATATGTACGTTATTATAGAGTTTTCATTGTTTTAGCCATATTCGAACAATGTGTTTTTAGTTTACCCGCTAGACTTGGAAAAACGCCTCTCCAAACCCCCTTCAAACTAATAAAATGTCCCCCAGACCCCCTTCAAGCTAAATGTGTAAATTTTTCAGTAGAAAAATGTCCCGACCAAAGGCCGGTTTCTCCCAAATTGCGGGCTCGCTTTTGCTCGCCCAGGAAAAATCGACACCATATTGGGTTGAAGCATCATATAATCGCCAAAGTAATGCGATGAAACTTCTTAAAATCTCCAAGCTAATGGAGTAAAACTGGGAGTCTCCAAATTGGCCCGCCCTGCATCTAATAGGGTTAAGCCGCTGTTACACGAGCGATTTTTCAGTCAATTTTCCATGAGCAAGTTTTTTCTCGTTATATTTAGACTTTTTTGCACTGGTATCGGTAACTAGATTGATGGTAGAGTATGTTAGGCGGCTGAATTCTGATAAAGTGTAATATTTGAAGCTGCCACACCATAATTACCCGTAAAAATTGGTCGAAAAACTGCTCGTGTGACTCCGGCTTAAGGGAGAGGCTAAAAAACAAATTTCATTATAATGTAGGTTTTTGATGAATAAAAAGTATGTTGAATTGGGTTTTATATATTTATATATGCACTACAACCGTATTTTAGCTGGCAATTCTGCTAAATATCAACGTCTACAGCTCCAACTTCCTTATAGAACGAAACTCGCAAGTGGTCAATTACCAGCTAAAATACGGTTGTATTTATTGCAATTTTAAGAGGAAATGGCCTTCGGCCGGGACATTTTTCTACCGAAAAATGTACAAATTTATCTTGAAGGGGGGTCTAGGGGGTGTTTTTCTAAGCTTGATTGAGGTCTAGGGAGGAAACTAAACAAATATATGAATAAATTAATTAATAGACCAAACAAACGGCCAGTCTCCCCTTAAACACAGACTGGAGAGAAGAAGAAGTAAGGGAGAGGCTATCTGAGTGGAAGATACAGAGGAAGCAAGAAGAAAGTAAGAGGATCAGAGAAGGCGATTATTTGCGAAGCAATTGACCACTTGAGTTTCATTCTATAATGAAGTTAGAGCTTTAGACATCGATATTTAGCAGAAGTTCTGAGTTGTTGGAATATATAGCAAGTAAAGAATTCAACTAATATAGGAGTAAGAGTATGACTCAAACTATCCTCTGGTTACATCAGTTGTTTAAAAGAGAAGGGACACTCCATAAGGGCTTATCTGTTGTGGCCCGGAAGGATGTACTCCAGAGATTCCGAAATTGCAGGAATGTCCAAAGCAGGCCAACTTGGTAGAGCAAGGTAGACAGCTGAGCAGATACAGTGACCCACAGCACTGACTTAACCCTTTGAGAGTATGCCCACTTGCCCAAGACTGTCAGGGTACAGGAACGATTCAACAGTCACTGACTTAACCCTTTGAGAGTATGCCCCGACTGTCATGGTACAGGCAGGATCCAACAGTCACTCCTGCCAGATGTCCCAGCCTGTCTCTAAACTCTGCGCTGCAAAAATGTATACTTGTAAACCACCACATTCCGGTACACACGGCCGAGTGACCCTTATTTTTCAGCAAATCCGACCTCCGACAATGATTAAAGCAAATACTAATTTAAATTTATTATTCACTATGGCTAGGTTAAAGAAAATCGGTAAATGTTTCGCAAAGTTCCCGTTATAATATCCTCAAGTAACCTATTAACATACACAGTCATTCAGTCACACAGTCAAGCACACATCCTACGCAGATGACTCAACACTCCACAGTTCCTTCACATTTACCAATTCTTTCACCCAACCCGATCTTATAAATTCAAAAATAAACACTGCAATTTCTCTGAACCAGGACCTTTCTAGAATTAATGAATGGGGACAAGAGAATCTAGTTTCCTTTAATGCACAGAAAACCAAGTACATTCAATTTTCTAACCGACAGAATCTCACTGACTCCCATATATTTTTTAATGATGTAAATATTCCCACTTCCCCTAGTATTGACATTCTCGGTGTAACATTAACTACTAACTTGAGCTGGACACATTATGTTAGAAGCATTGCTAAGAATGCCTCTAAAAAACTGGGACTCCTGTACAGAGTTCGAGAATTCTTCACTGACGAGCAGTTGGCCGTAATATATAAAAGTCATGTGCGCTCTCAGATGGATTACTGTTCACCTCTGTGGGGTGGAAGTGGAGTGGTTGCATTGAGGCAGTTGGACAAAATTCAAAATAAAGCTATTAGATTAATCAATAATCCTGCAATCACACAGGACCTTCCTACATTAGCCATACGAAGAAACGTTGCATCCCTTGCATTATTCTACAGATATTTTCACAGCAATTGTTCCGAGGAACTTGCTTCAATTGTGCCGCCTCTCCACATCTTTCCCCGTAGAACTAGGGCAGCTGAGAGCGCCCATGAATTTACACTTTCTCCTCCACAATGCAGAACTTCTGCTTATCAGAATTCATTTATCCCCAGAGCTACTACTCTTTGGAATTCACTTCCCTCGAATTGCTTTCCACAAACTTACAATCAACAAATGTTTAAATCCAGTTGTTACAAACATTTTATGAATGGAGGATGCCTTTAGGCACATGGACCTTTTTGTTTTATCTGTGTTTTTCCTTCCTCCGTTCATTGTCTCTTAAAAAAAAAAAAAAAAAAAATATACAGTCGTTCAGTCACACGGTAAGTTAATTAGAGTAATTTACAGTCAGTCTGTCTCAGTAGTTCAGTCAGTCAGTCAGTCATCCACACTAATTAATAGTTTATCAAAATAATGAAATAGTCCACACCCACAGTTCTATAGGCTACAAATAAATTATACTCATCTTCAATATTATCTTAAGAAAATAAACGTAATACGTTATAAATTATATGACCAATCAACTATAATGATATGATCAATAAATAATACAACTGGTAAACATAAATTAAATATATATAAATGATAAAAGAGTAATGAATATATACACAAGTTAAATCCACACCCCTAGCGCGAGCGCGAGTGGGGGTAGTAGGGTAGGTAGGGGGAGGGGGTGGGTTGAGAGAGAACTCAGCTCTGACTGCGGGTTGCCCGCCTGTCCGCCCAAAATCACGCCCTTAAATATTGCAGATACGACATTCTAACTTGTTGCAATCGATTTACCGCAATTTTTGACCTTTTTCTGAAAAGTTTTTTTGTAGCAATTTTAATCTCAGCCTCGAATTCAGTCTGGTTTAGCCACAAATCACATTTTTCCATTCAAAATTTCACATAGCCGTAACTTTTGCATTTTTTGAGCTACGGAGTTGAAATTTTGACACAATATGCATACACATAATTTGAGAAATGTTTTTTTTTTCACTTTTTCGAAATTTTGATTTTTAATGAAGTTATTGGACATTCACCCCTATTTATTTTATTAATTACCTGTAGATCGGTAGATTACGTACCGGTATATATTATGTCTTTGTTATCAAACAATACACATATGTTAAATAAAGAAAATTGCATAATATACTAATTAATAATATATCTGTCGCAGATATTTATCGCTAGCCAATCAGAAGACAGCATTATGTCAACAACAATGATGGCCGCCAGTGCCTTGACTCGCTAGCCAATCAGAAGACAGAATTATTAGCGCGTTTTTCAAATGCACAAAGAGGCATATAGCGCGTTTTTCAAAGGCACAAAGAGGCCAGTGACCATTTTAACCAGTAGGTTAGGTTAGGTTAGGTTAGTTAGGTCAGGTTAGGTTACTGGTTAAAATGGTCACTGGTTGAAATGGTCACTGGTTGAAGTGGCCACTGGTTGAGTTAGCACTGGTTAAAGTGGCACTGGTTGAAGTGGCACTGGTTCAACTGACATGGAACCAACCACCCGGTACATACATACATACATAGGCATACATACATACCCGGGACATACATACATACATACATAGCCTACATACCCGGTACATAATTATATACATAATTATAAATTAGGACATTTCTACGCACTGACTGGGAGATCATTCTTAACCCCTTAAGGATTATGACACTATTTAACAGTTTATTTTGACTATCACTATACGATCTTATTCAGATTGATAGGATCTGTGTGAGTCAGAGGCATACGGTAAGTGAGTTAGTTTCAACTCCTTACATAACTGTCTTGATAGCGTAATGGTTAGTGCGCAGAATTTCGGTGTGCGTATCATAGGTTCGAATCCTTGGAGTGCCACATGTATTCATTAGTTTCATTGATTTCAGTAATTAGGTTTATTTATAAGTTAATTGGTGGGTTGTTGATAATATGAATTTCCTAGAGATTGTTTCTAAATTGCATAACATCGTTTAACCCTTCCTGTATCGGTGACATCCATTTCATAAGATTCAGACAAATATTTAACGATTTAATTGTGCTTAGGAAGGATGTATACCAATTAAAAGACTACAGACTATCTCAATTAATTCTTTTAGCTACCATATATTCTTCCTAAGCTTCGTAAAGTCGTCTAAATAAAGCTATAATACAACTAAAATTACGTCGTCGGTACACAAGGGGTTAATAACAGCCGGAATGCAAGTAAGACACGCATCATTGTATACTGAAAGGGTTAAGGCAGTGTCACACGAGCTATATTTCCGTCAATTTTTACGAGCAATTATTGTCTGGCAGCTTTAAAAATAGCCTAATTATATCAGAATTTCAGCCACCTATAAGCGGTTATATTTCAGCTGATGGTAAATTGAATCCCTTAGTATCTAATGTCTCGATTCTTAATGAAAAAATATGCTATGTCTCTGCATCATATTATTGCAAAGTTTCCATCATTAGCAACATAATTATTAACAAAATCTTCGTTTAGCCGAGTAATCAGGATGGCAAGATAACAATTTACTACAGCATATAGCATAATCTACCTTCCGTCTAGTTTCCGATTCCAATGTGAAAAAGCCTCAAAATATCACAAGAAAAAAACTTGCCCATAGAAAATTGCTGGGAAAAAGCGCTCGTGACACCGGCTTAAAGGTGAATAAATTGGTTTAATGGTAACCAGACTACCAGAACCAAACACACAAATCAAATAGTCACTTAAATGGAAAAATAAATCGAGAATAATGATATGGCTATTAATTACCCACTTATACCTTGCATTAATACACCTTCCCTTCGAGCCACCCACACACACACACAGACACACACACTTGGTCGCCCCTTCAAGATAAAGTTGTACATGTGTTTGATGGTAGAACAACGTAGGTTCTCAAAATAGCCAAACTAACGGAAGGAACGTCTTAAAATATCAAAACTAGTATGCCTATGCTAAATATGAGGGAGAAGGGGTCCAGAAATAACGACTACTTCCCCCTTAATATGTACAGTACATGATAATATATCGGAACATTGCCTAGACATTAACTATTCTTTGTTTCTTTTCACCTGGCGATAATATGAACCCCCTAGTAGCAAATTTATCGATACTTGATGGAAAACATGAAACTACTATATGTCTCTGCATCATGTTAAGACCAAGTTTATATAATCAACACCATATTTCACCATACAAACTTCAAAATAACTGATAAATCTTGATGGGAACTTTGCAATCTACCGTCAGTTGAAAAGAAAGAGTATAGTTATCCCTATATTATTTACCATAGGGGTCATTTTCTTTGATTACCGGCACATTATTTTATGCAACATTGAATGTTTCGATATTCTGGATAATTGCTCATCTTAGTCATCTGACTGATTATTTAATATTACAGTCTTTAAATACATAGTAATTTACTATATAGGACCCCCTACACGAGAATTATATTATATTTATAATTGTATATGTCTCGAATGCCAGTTTGTTTACAAATTGTCAGACACCCGAGGATCTGCGTGCCAAAATGATCCGCCTGGCACCTCAAACTCAGCTCAAAGGGTTAATTTACCCCTTCCAAGGCTGGCGTACAGTGACGGAATGATATATGAGGTAGAAGAGGGGTGTAGGGAGGTGGGGGGGATGTATCGAGAGGTGAAAGGGTGTTTATAGGAGGGGGGAAGAAGTAGGCCTATGTGGGAGGACCTGCTGAACGTTTAGGCTACCTCACCATTCATTCATTCATTCATTTTCTATGGAGCTCGTCCTGGAATCTTTACGACTCTGAACCTCACGATTCTATACAGGACTGGCCATTTGTATCGGCACTAGCTCAGAGAAGTGTTGAGAGGGGAGAAGGGGTGTTGGAGAGAGAGGAAGCTGTTGGAGTGGCTTTGTTATGTGTGTTTAGTCTGTATACGTCGTCAGGATGTCCCCTGACGGTGCGAGCATGTGAAACATGCTAGGATGTACTACCACACCCACTAAATGTCCGCCGTGGCAGGGATTCGATCCCGGGTCTTGCTGATTCACACGTGAGCCGCGTTAGGACTCCCATCGAGGATATACAGTATATAATGCCTTGTGAAGTTGTGATCAACGAACGCCTAGGCAGAAAATGGGCGTCTATACAGTCACAGTATATAATATAGCCTTGTGATCAACGAACGCCTACTGAGTACTGCGGAATTGGGCGGCAGTGGGCGTCCTCTCGTCTACAGTGACATTCAAGATACTGGAAGTGGAGGTCGGTGGCAGAGCGGAGAGACATTACGGTACAGTAGATTCTTCCTCCCTTTATCCTGCTGACTCGCTGAGTGATGATTCTACACTCCCACAGTAAGTGTTTGATGGCTGTATATGAAGCTGGTGTCACGAGCGATTTTCAGTCATTTTTTACAGGCAATTGTAGTCTGGGATCATCAAAATTAAAGTCTTATATCACCTAGCATACATTGAATAGGTTAAACTACCGTCAGTCTTAGTTTCCGAAGCCAGTGTGAACGAGCTTCAAAATAGCCTAGGCTTACGAGATAAAACTTGCTAGGCCTAATCGAAATTGCCAGAAAAAGCGCTCGTGTGACATCGCTCTAAGTTTAAGAGCATGTTATGTCATATAGAAGTAGGCCTAGGCTAATTATTTGGAAAAATACAATGCCATTATGTACAAATAAATATGAGTGTAAAATTTTAACCGATAGCCTAGTAATTTCAAATGCGTAACTTCGAGAGTGGTTGGGAATACTGCTTAGAATAATTCGTAGTAAATTAACTATTGGGCCTAGGGACTTCGTTATTACGGTATATATAATTCCGAACGCAATAAACTACCGTATATGTAAGCCTACATGCGCTTTTATTCTGTGTGTGGTGTCCTGGTTTCGAATCCACGGGAAGTATCACATGTTAGTATACTGTATATATATAATCTACGGTAAAATAAATGTAAATAATTATCAAGATACGTCATTACAATCAATAATCTACGGCAAATAATCTACGGTAAATAAATATCAATATACAACATTACTATCAATTGCAATATACGGTAAAAGAAAGGTAAATACATTTAAATAATACCGTACACCATTAAGTCTATCAATTGATAATTATCTACAGTATAGTACCGGTAATATATCTCCCAGACTCGCTTTTTTCATTTGTCATTCCCTCTCTCCCTCCCTCCCTCCCCCCTCTTTCTCCAGCCGCCGATGCCTCCTCCACCACCACCACCACCACCTCCTCCTCCCTCCCCACATATTTGCTTTAACCCTTACAGTACCGCAACGTATTTTGTTTTTATTTTAGCTGCATTTAGACGATTATGTGAAGCTTATTTGACAGTTTTATTCAGCTTAGGAAGGATGTCTACCCGTTAAATTATATAATATCTCAATTAATCCTTTAAGCTACCATACCGGTATATCCTTTTATGGTAGCTAAAATAATTAATCGAGATATTCTAGTCATTTAACGGGTAGACATCCTTCCTAAGCTGAATAAAACCGTTAAATGGTAGCCATATGTCAAACCAAAGCGGAGTCCATTATATTTTAGTCGTTATTATTGTACTGTAGCCTATATGTATATTGTATAATTATTAATAAATTGATGGTTCATAGTTCAAAATATGTTATTGGTAAGTGATAAAATGGCCAAAGCAATGCTAATTTATGTGGGTTCTCTTGCATTTCTTGACATACTTGTGATAAAATGGCCAAAATAATGCTATTTTAGGTTAGTTTTCTTGAAGGACGGGACATATTCTTTCAAACATTCAAACAAAATTGCTCAGGTTTGATTCATTGATAACACCACCGGTACTAACTGGGTTAACATCGAAACTTACTGATAAAACTTAGATAACTATATAACCCTTTGAGTACCAGCGACGTGTGCTATATTATATTCTAGCTATGTTTAGACGATATCATGCAGCTTAGGAAGGATCTGTGGTAGTTAAAATGGTTGGTGGAGATAGTTTAAAGCCTTCTTATTGCCAGAGGTCCTTCCTAAACTGTATAAAATCGTCTAATAATTGCCAGAATATGATGAAAAGGACGTCCGTGGTACTGTACGGGATAATAATATCACCACGTCCGGTACAGCAACTAGAGGTAAGGGTTTTAAGGCGAATCTTATAGTACCGGAGACTTCTTTTAACTTTATTCTGTCTATTATATTATTACACGATTTTTAGTCAGTTTCAAAAGGACCTCTAGCAATTAACAGGTTCCGAATGATCTCAATTTTTACGTTTACGTTTACGTTGAGGGACCCGCAGAGGGCCGCTCTCGGGCGGCATGATATGCGGGGGTTGTGCTTTTAGGACTAATGGTTAGGGACAGGATCAAGATTAGGGATGTAATGGTTGTTGATCCTAGTTCTAAATGAATCAAGGGTGGGGATTATTAACTACATGAGATGTGAGGTGATTCCACTCTTGGATGCCTGCGGGGGAAAAATTATTGTGTAAATATGTCCGTGCTTGTCTGATACGTGTGGTATTTTAGGTTGTGGCTGCGTCTCGTAAATCGTATACTTGTAGGATGTAAATATATATCTTTGTTTATGTCTACTAAGTTGTTAGTGATTTTATATAACATCTGTTGTCTGTGCATTTGTCTTCTTGTTGCAAGTGGGTCGAGTTTAATGTCTTGTTTGAGCAAAGTGACAGATGTAGTGTGTCTGTAATCACGTCTGATCCATCTTGCAGCTTTGTTTTTTGTATGGCCTCTAGTTTATTTATATTGTTGTGAGTGTATGGATCCCAGATGGTGTCGCAGTATTCTAAGTGTGGCCGAACAAGTTTTTTAAATGCTAGAATTTTAATGTTTGCGTTGCACTTGGTGAGATTCCTACGCAGGCGAGGGCCTTATTAGTCTTTGCTCTGACGCTGCTAACGTGAGTGGTCCACCTCATGTCCGCTGAGATGTGGACCCCCAAATATTTGTAGGAGGGAACAGTATCCAGAAAAGTGCTATGGAGTTTGTAGGAGAATGGGATGATTTTGTTTGAACGGGTGAAACGGATATGGTGACATTTGTCCGGTCTAAATGTCATCTGCCACTTGGCTTCCCACTCTTCAAGCGCAGTTGTTGTTGTTGTTGTTGTTCCCCAAGCTGCCTGGCCGAACAGCCCCAAGGCCCCGAGCAATTCCAAGGCCATAACCGAGCGCCCCCACAGAACCCTCCCTGCCGACCACAATAAAGCCTGGGTGACCGAAGCCACTCCATGGCGGGGAGCTGAGGAGGGTGCAGAAACGCCCGGGAAACCAAAGCCCCACCCAGGGCCCTGTGCCCCTCAGCAATTATGAAGAGAAAGTTGAGGGGCAAGGGAAAAATGTGACGCTTTGGCTTCCAATCTTGGTAGATTGGGAGGTCAATCCACGGAAAAGACGCCGTCACTTGAGATCTAGAAAATATATAAGTTAAAGGAACAGTCAGAGTAAGCTATGGGTATGGCAGAGATCGCTCAGTTCTCACTCTGATAGACCAGCCCATCACCACATGACTAGAACCCAATTCTCTCAGCATCAGCTAGGAAAGGCCCTAGAAAGCCGCCTTTGGCGGGGGGATAGCTCCCCTATGTCAACCCCTTTCGGGGTCGGGCACCCGCCACGACGCAGTAAGTCGTCCTGTAGTCGAAGGCAATCGTCCCTATTAGTAATTGGTCTATAAACTAAGCTATCATCTGCAAAAAGTCTAGTAGTAGAAGTAAGCAGACCCTTCTTAAACTACACAAAATCGTCTAAATATAGCTAGAATAAAAATAAAAAGACGTCGCCGGTATGGAAGGTGTTAATTTTGTCTTAGTAACCCATAACTCCACACACAACCTCAGCTCTCAACCGTGAGTAGCGCTCTGCGGGTCTCAGAGCTTAAGGGGATATGGATCGCTTTTTTTGGTCCCCTTTCTTCCTCCTGTTTACCTCCATTAGTTTTCAGATTTTGAGATGTTTGCCCCATTAGTTTGTCGATTCTAAGACCTTTCGCCTCATTTCTTTGTCAATATTTAGACCTTTCATGCTAGTTAGGTGTAAACAAAATCCTGGCGAACGATAGTGAGCCTGTAACTATGAAAGAACCGGCCTTTGGCCGGAACATTTGTCTACCGAAAAATGTACAAATTAATCTAGAAGTGGGATCTGATGGATATATTTTTTAAAGTTTGATGGAGGTCTAGGGAGGAAACTAGAAAAATAATGAATACATGAACAAATCGACCAAAAAGTTAACCATCCCTCCTTTAAGTTCGGGGTTCCTAATCCTACTTCATTATCTTTCCATTGACCCTTAACCCCTTCTGTACCGGCGACGTTTTTTAAATTGAATTCTTGATATTTTTAGACGATTTTGTGCAGTTTAAGAAAGTTCCAAGGTAGTACAATTGGTTAAGTGAGATAGATCGAAGCCTGTTAGTTGCTGGAGGCCCTTTTTTAATGGACTAAAATCATCGAATAGTAGCCAGAATAATGTTAGAATGACGTCATCGGTACGGAAGGGGTTAACTCTCTACATAATCCCCCCATATAATGCTGCCCGTGAGCAGCCCGACAAGGAATACGGTGGACCTACGTGTCATTTACTGAAAGGGTGAGGAGCTTAGAGTGGGTGGAGGGAGGGAGAGAGATTTACATAGATTGACATAGATTTACATAGATTTACATAGATACACTGACCACACAGACCTTACGATCCCAGCGAGGTGATCAGGACTTAATTCTAGTAGAGATAGCTAACCCGAGAATATGGGACAGTGGAAGGAAAGGAGAGAGAGAGAGAGAGAGGGGGGGGGGGGGGCACTTTGGGGTAGGGAGGGTGGTTACTATGAGTATAGTAACTAACCCCTTCAGTACCAGCGGCGACTGTTTTATTTTATGCTAGCTACATTTAGACGACTTTATGAAGCTTAATAAAGATATGGGGTAGATAACGGGATTCATTGAGATAATCTGCAATCTTTTAACCCATTCACCACCATGACGTAATTGTATTCATATCTTGGTTAGGCCTAACCTTAGACGTTTTTTTGTTATCTGTAAATACTGTAATCTACCATTAGGACTCAAAGGGGTAAATGCGATCACGATAAAACCGGTATCACACGAGCGCTTTTTCACTCAACATTTATCCTCAACACTGGTCTGGCAGCTTATGAGGTCAACGTATACAATATTTTGGTTGCCTAAATTAATCTATCATCAGTCTAGTTTCCGGTACCAGTAATAGTCCAGAAATGTTGCCAGAAATTTGTTGATCATCGAATGTTGACTATAAAAGCTCTCGTGTGATACCGGCTTAAACCCTCTTAGTAATATAGGTCCTTCTTAAGTTGCATAAAATCATCTAATTTTAGCCATAATAATCAAAGGCAAAAAGGCGTCATGTTGCTGAAGGGGTTAGGCCTAATGGGTAGACGTCCTTCCTAAGCTGAATAAGATCGTCTAAGACTAATAGTTGCCAGAATAGGCCTATATTAAAAAGGATGACACCGGTACAGAAGGGGTTAAGGGTGGAAACGGTACTGTTAGATGGTGTTATTCAGCTTATGAAGGACGTCTACCGGTACCCATTACAAGGTTGCAACCTATCTCAATGAATCTCTTTAGCTACCGGTACCCCATAGGCTATCTCATAAATATTCTTTCCTCTCATTTAAACATTAGGCTACCATAATGCGGTGGGAATATGAACATGATTAATATCCAGTATTCCAGAATGGATAAGTGGTAGGCGTGTGCATAAACCTTTAACCGTCTTGGTGGTGTAATGGTTAAGGTGTCTAAATATTTGTGTGTGATAACCCAGGTTCGAATCCCGGTGGATCACATAGCCTATGTGCTTTCATTAATTTCATTGGAGGTGTTTGGTGGTGTGGTGAAATTAATTAAAAATAGATAATTTATTTAGCTTCATAAAGTCGTCTAAATGTAGCTAGGATAAAATAAAAACAGACGTCGCCGGTACTGAAGGGGTTAATACACTCCACGGTAACCCCCCCCCCCCTCCCCCCCCCCCCCCCTCTCTCTCTCTCTCTCTCTCTCTCTCTCTCTCTCTCTCTCTCTTTCTCTTCTCTCTCTCTTCTCTCTCTCCTCTCTCTCTCTCTCTCTCTCTCAGTTACTAACCCATCTGTCCCCTACTAACTTCCTAATCCTGCCACGGACATTATGGGCAGTAATTCCCTTTCCAATGTTCCCTTACCCACTCTAAACAACTGTTTGGACACTTGATCCCCAGTGTTTTGGAGGACAATCAACCTAGAAGGGTCACTAGATATTTTGTTGCTTGATTTCCTTTGTACTCTCTCTCTCTCTCTCTCTCTTTCCCTCTCTCTCTCTCCTCTACAGTCGCGCTAATAAGTGATGTCTCACCAAGTATATTTTGATCAATAATTGGTATCAGCAATATCTAAGCTTCATTTCTTCATATCGAGTGAAATATACAAACATGTTCCTACACTTACCCACCCTATTCAAGATCTGACAGACATTAATACAGCACAGAGCAAGCCAAACATAATGACAGCTGTAACATGACTTATTAGCGCGACCGTACCGTACCGGTACCTACTCCAACATCCTCAGCTTTTCAGTACGATAACATAGGTCCATATTCCTACGATAACATAGGTCCATATTCCTACGATAACATAGGTCCATATTCCTACGATAACATAGGTCCATATTCCTACGATAACATAGGTCCATATTCCTACGATAACATAGGTCCATATTCCTACGATAACATAGGTCCATATTCCTACGATAACATAGGTCCATATTCCTACGATAACATAGGTCCATATTCCTACGATAACATAGGTCCATATTCCTACGATAACATAGGTCCATATTCCTACGATAACATAGGTCCATATTCCTACGATAACATAGGTCCATATTCCTACGATAACATAGGTCCATATTCCTACGATAACATAGGTCCATATTCCTACGATAACATAGGTCCATATTCCTACGATAACATAGGTCCATATTCCTACGATAACATAGGTCCATATTCCTACGATAACATAGGTCCATATTCCTACGATAACATAGGTCCATATTCCTACGATAACATAGGTCCATATTCCTACGATAACATAGGTCCATATTCCTACGATAACATAGGTCCATATTCCTACGATAACATAGGTCCATATTCCTACGATAACATAGGTCCATATTCCTACGATAACATAGGTCCATATTCCTACGATAACATAGGTCCATATTCCTACGATAACATAGGTCCATATTCCTACGCAAACCATCATTGTTGGTGGTCATTATAATGAAGTTTCCTCGTATTCCTATCTATCTATCAATCAATCAATCAATCAATCAATCTGTCTGTCTGTGTGTCTCTATCTATCTATCTATCTATCAATCAATCAATCAATCTGTCTGTCTGTCTGTGTCTCTATCTATCTATCTATCTATCAATCTATCAATCAATCAATCTGTCTGTCTGTCTGTGTGTCTCTATCTATCTATCTATCTATCAATCAATCAATCAATCTGTCTGTCTGTGTCTCTATCTGTCTCTATCTATCTATCAATCAATCAACCAATCAATCAATCAATCAATCAATCTGTCTGTCTGTGTATCTCTATCTGTCTCTATCTATCAATCAATCAATCAATCAATCAATCAATCAATCTATCTACCTATCTATCTATATATCTATCTATCTATTTACTCAGGCCCAATCCCCACTGTTCCTATTTTCATTTGTTTTCCTTTTTTGCATTCCTAGCCAGTCATTATGATACGCAATACCCTGTGTTCCATGTCTGCCCAACACTATTGAACATTAACCCCTTCTGTACCGGCGACGTGTTAGGCCTATTAACTATTACTCTAGCTATATTTAGACTATTTTATTCAGTTTAACAAAGACCTCAAGCAAGTAACAAGCTTCGAACTATCGCCCTTAAGGGGAGGTATTTAGTTTGTTCCCTAGACCTCCATCAAGCTTAAAATTACACCCCCTTGAGTCCCTTTCAAGATCAATTTGTACATTTTTCGGTAGAAAAATTTCCCGGCCTAAGGCCGGTTCCTCTTAAATTACAGGCTCGCTATCGCTCGCCAGAATAAAATCGACACCTGAATTGCACGAAAGGTCTTAATATGGAGTGAAAGTTCTTAAAATCGCTAAACTAATGGGGCAAACTTTTTATAATATCAAAAACAATGGGGCTAAACATGAGGGAGAAAGGGGTCAAGAAAAAAATCCCTCAAGTGGAAATCTCCCCTTAACCCTTTTCACTACCACAAATCCTTCTTAAACTGTAGAAAACCGTCTAAATATAGCAATAATATTTTCAAAAAGACGTCTTGTTAATTTTATTCTTGCTAGAGTTAGACGATTTTGTGCAGTTTCAGAATGATCCATGGTAGTAAAAGGGGTTAAGTGAGATAGTTCGAAGCCTATTAATTGCTGGAGACCTTTTTTTAAGTTGGATAAAATCGTCTAATAGCAGCCATAATAAAGTTAAAAAGACGTCGCTGTTACAGAAGTTGTTAACCTCTATAAAGCAGGTATCACACGAGCGCTTTTTCGCTCAACATTTATCCTCAACACTGGTCTGGCAGCTAATGAAGTCAACATTTAAAATATTTCCTTTGCCTAAATTCATATATCATCAGTCTAGTTTTCGATACCAGTGCAAAATATTCCAGAAATGTTGCCAGAAAAATGTTGATCATGGAATGTTGACTATAAAAGCTCTCGTGGGATACCGGCTTAACCCACAAACGACTAGAGTAATCCAGGGTAGCCTACTTATTACCGAAACTACCACTAATTCTTTCTAAAATGTTAAGGCTATTATAGAATAAGGATGTTGCAAATATCAAAATAAAATTTGTTTCAACCTCCGGAAATACATTTTATGTGCACTATATAAAGCACTGTAAAAAAACAAAAAACTCTCCCTATAAATCTCCCCATTGACGGCAGTAAAACTCTTATTAACCCCTTCTGTACCGACGACGTCTTTTTATAATACTTTGGCAACAATTAGACGGTTTTGTGCAGTTTAAAAAGGATCTGTAGTAGTAAAACGGGTTGAGATAGCTTGAAGCCTGTTAAAAGGCCTGGTTGAGATAGTTTGAAGCCATATTATTGCTAGAGGTCCTTCCTAAGCTGAATAAAATCGTCTAATAGTGGCCAGAATAAGATAAGAAGGGCGTCCCTGGTACTGAATGGGTTAAGATCGTTAGATAGATACCGGTAATGGGAAAACAAAAATCAGAAATTCCGGAGATTGCAAATTTGTAACTAATTTCAACTACGGTACCTAAAACCAAAAAGAAAAAAACAACAACATGGGAACATTATAGTCTATATTTGTCCAGCTGAGGATAAATTGTCATGTTTCTATCATTGTTACTCGGTAGATTTTGTAGTGAAAGATGATGGTTATTCTGAAAACTTGGCATTAATACGACACACAGCCATAGTAGTTTCATATATTTCCATTAAGTATCGAGAAATCAGCTACTAAGAGATTCAATTTACGATCAGCTGGACAAAAATAGAGTACGTACGGTATAGTGCTAGATTGGGTAATAGTTTGCTAATCCAGCTAGTAATACTGTATGTCGAGCTAATCTATAGGCTATTAATTTCACCACAACACCAAACACCTCCAATGAAATTAATTAAAGTATAATATTATGTGATCCACCGTGATTCAATGCCTTACATCCCATTTGCTCTGGCCCTTTTCAGTTACATAGGTCTACACGCTAGCCTATCTCAATTCATTATATTAGCTACCATATATCCTTCCTAAGTTCATAAAATCGTCGGTCAATATTTACGAGTCACACCACAGCTGGAATCTCATTTCTAATGGTAGTTTTGGGTTCCTATCATTCTATGTTTCATTACTATATACTTTTTATCCACCGGAAAATATTATTTTTTCTTGTTTTTTTTTATTTTTAGGCCTATTTTTAGCCTAGGCCTATTTTTTTTTTTTTTTTTAGCATTAACCTAACCTAAAAACCTAACCTAACCTAACCTAAATGTATTTGGGGGCTATTAGGTTAGGTTAGGTTAGGTTTTTTGGTTAGGTTAATGCTAGGCTAAAAAAAAAAAAAAAAGCCAAGAAAAAAAAATGTTTTCCGGTGGATAAAAAGTATATAGCAATGAAGCATAGAATGGTAGGAACCCAAAACTACCGTTAAAAATGAGATCCCAGCTGTGGTGTGACTCGTAAATATTGACCAAATCGTCTAATATAGCTGACAAAAAACACGTCGCCGGTACTGTAAGGGTTAAGTAAAGTTGTAGGCTATATTTACTACGTCTCCTAAAATCCTAATAAAGTACAAATTAGCATAGGCCTACAGTACATTAAGTCTGGTCAATATACAGGAGGCGCTACAATATAGGTAGCAAAATTATAATGGTAGTTTTGGGTTCCTATCATCATATGCTTCATTTCTATATACTTTTTATCCCCGGGAAAAAAAACAAAAAATCTTGGGATTTTTCATTTATTTTCTTGGGATTTTTTGTTTTGGTCATTAACCTAACCAAAAAACCTAACCTAACCTAACCTAATAGCCCCCAAATACATTTAGGTTAGGTTAGGTTAGGTTTTTTGGTTAGGTTAATAAAAAAAATAAAAAAAAAATAAAAGAAAAACATAAAAAACCCAAGATTTTTTGTTTTTTTCCCGGGGATAAAAAGTATATAGAAATGAAGCATATGATGATAGGAACCCAAAACTACCATTAGAATTTTGCTACCTATATTGTAGCGCCTCCTGTATATTGACCTTAAGTCTAGTTGTCGATTCCAATAAAAAAAAATAAAAAATACAAACAAAAATAAAAATTAAATTGACGGTCTGATATAGCCAGAGAAATCCATGCCTTAAGCCCAGGCGTTTTAGGGAGGAAAACGAGGGCGGATTGGCTCCAACTTGTCAAACCCTCCCACTTTTATACTTTCTCCCTTGCTCGCTGGAAGGAAGTTGGGGGAGGGTGGTAGCTCCCTCCCCCGTTCTCTCTCCCTCCCCTTTCCTCCAATCCCCCCCTCTCTCTCTCCCTCCCTCAAACCATCTCATTTCAGACCAACACATATATATAATTATGCAACACAAAATATCATTCGTAAAACACTTACAACGAATTTTCAACCAGCCCAGGCATAAGATAGGATGCGGCAAAAGAGGACAACAACATAAATAAATAAATACATAAAATACAGAGAATTATTCACACCTCGGGCCTTACACTTCGCCATTAGCAAAAATTAGAATGGGAAGAGACGATGAATATCTTACCGTAATATGCGAAATAGATCCTTCCACGTCCTCCTAAGGGGCTCCACACGTCCTATGATTCCGTAGCGATGACGTGGTGACGGTGCAGATGCCGCGGAAGGCCACTATCACGCCCAAAATTTGATCTTTGTTGAGAATTTCCAGCACAGATACGGGCACTTTGGTCGCCATTGAATCCCTGTTGCCAGATCGGTGTTGAACCCTCTCCCTTCCCTTCCACAGTTAAAATGATCTAATATACAAACTTAAATACATCGATTTCCGTATGGATTAGGCATGGATAAATTCAAATATATTATATTCACCATATTTACAATCAAATATGTTCAAATATCCCTGGAAATGCCCTAATTCGAGCAAATAGTGGGGATATACAAATATGCAACACAAGTTAAATATATTCGTCCATGCCATGTTTAAGTGTCATATATAGGTATATATGTGTATTTTACTTCCTATAAATACTATAAATGCGGCCCAGGGCACATATATTTCGTAAAATTCACAGAAATGTAATGAAACAAACAATCCTTTATATTTCACAGAATAGCCATTAAGTGACCTCAAGGAGTGATTATTTCGAAAACATAATAGGTTGGCCAATTTACTATATCCCCAATTATCACACACCAATCCCAGTAATCAAATTAATCGAAGTATAATTATGTTTAGAAGAACTAGAAATGAGCACTTGATTTTTAGTAATCTGAATTTTAGTTTTAGAATTCTGAATTTTGCTTCACTCAGGTGTTTTGAACGAAGCATGTGAACTTGGAACAAACCATGTTCCTATCTCGTTCGGAAATTTTCCGTTTCATAGTGTATCGATTTTCCCAGAACTCTCGTCCACGCAAATTCCCATTAGACATCGTTCATAGATAAAAAGGACACAAAACTGGCACAATTTTTAACTTTTTATATACCGTTGGATAGAGACAAAAATTCTGCATCTTTTGGTTACCAAGAGAGCTCTGAAAGATGCCTCTAAGTGGGTGAAAATTGCGCAAACAACCCTGGAATTTACGGTATTGTTTCATCAAGGGTTTTAGCCCTGCCTGGAAAGCAACCTTCGACCAAAAGTTCGAACTATTCACTCGTGATCGTCTCGGTTGTTAACGAAGCGTTCATAAATGTTTCGACGGCGGTTTATCGACATATATCGTTCAGCTTCCCTGGGTAAATCTGAGAAAGGCAAGGAGATAGTAGTATTGGAACAAGTAAGTGAGAGTGTTGTGGCTGGTATCTCGGGATTTATTAACCTTCGTACGGCAATATTCGGCCTTTCTCAGCCTTGGTTTTCCTACACAGCCTACAGGAGGTAGGCAGATAATTGTGTTCAACTTGCAGGGTGAGACAATAGCTATTAATTTTATATAAGAGTAGATATTGCATACAGCCCATCCCAGCATCTCAAATATGCCGTATTTTACCCTTACATAGGCATTTTAAGCCTTGGTATCTCAGTATATATATTCTGCAAAATACATAGAAACTCGTATTATCCCGTTGTGGCTTAGTGCATTCATTAAGAGTAATTTTAGTAGGCATAGACTGATGGTTTCTGGATTGATCGCAAGGGTTTGAGAGGCTGAGCATTCTGGCAACACTTTATTTCATAGGGTTGGTTTGAGAGGGTGTGTGTGTGCGTATGTGTGTTTGAGAAAGACAGAGAGAGAGAGAAGGAGAGATAGAAAGACAGAGAGAGAAGGAGGAGGTTGTCTCGTCTGGTGGTGGGAGGCAAACACGTACGAACGAACGCACAAACGGAACAAGGAGGTTATATGACAGGAGGGACTGTTGGTAGATTTTACCGTATGTGAGCGTGAAGCAGGCCCTAAAACTGACGGATTCTGAGCTATTCTGGCCAGGCCGATCGCCTTAGTGATCTTGCCCCAATATTGTTTTTTCTTTTCCACTCACTACGCTTCCCATAATGCAGTTGGGTCTGAGTACATGATTAGATTGATATCCAAAATTCGAAAATGGATTTAACCCCTTCTATACCGGCGACGTATTTTGCTTATATTCTAGCTATATTTAGACGATTTTGTGCAGCTTAGGAAGGATCTGAGGTAATTAAATGGATTGGTTGAGATAGTTTGAAGCCTTATTATTGCTAGACGTCCTTCCTAAGCTGAAGATAATCGTCTAAAATTTGCCAGAATATGATTAAAATTACGTCCCTGGTACTGCATGGGTTAATCGTGATCGTGTATTCGGTAACCTTTAAGGGGAGATTTCCACTTGAGGGATTTTTTCTGGACCCCTTTCTCTCTTATGGTTAGCCCCATTACTTTTGAAGTTTTAAGACGTTCGCCCCATTAGTTTGTCGATTTTAAGAAGTGTCACTCCATTTATGTCACTTTTAAGACATTTCGTCCCATTTAGGTGTCGATTTTTTCCTGGCGAGCGATAGCGAGCCTGTAATTTAAGAGGAACCGGCCTCCGGCCGGGAAATTTTTCTACCGAAAAATGTACAAATTTATCTTGAAAGGGGGTCTAGGGGGTGTAATTTTAAGCTTGATGAAAAAGTAGGGAACAAACGAAATACCTCCCCTTAAGATAGACTACGTTGTTGGTGGTGTAATGGTATAGATGCTTATGTTCTGGGTGTGGTGTCCAGAGTTGGCATCCCGGGAGGACCATATGCTTTCATTAGTTTATTCAAGTACATATTGGGGTTTGTAATTGATGATTAATGTTAAGAACGGGGTGTTACATATTCAAAGGGTTAATTCTTAATTGCTGGAGGCCTTTTTTTTAAGGGGGGATGGTTCACTTTTTGGGCGATTTTTGCATTTATTCATTATTTTCTAGTTTCCTCCCTAGACCTCCATCAAAAAAAAAAAAAAAAAAACAAGTATCCGTTAGATCCCCCTTCTATATTAATTTGTACATCTTTCGGTAGACAAAAATTCCGGCCGAAGGCCGGTTCTTCCAACATTACAGGCTCACTATCGATCGCCAGGGAAAAAAATCGACACCTAAATTTTTTTTTTTTTTTTTTTTTTTTAGCACGAAATAGCACGAAAGGTCTAAATATTGACGAAGAAATGGGGCGAAAGGTCTTAAAGTCGACTAACTGATGGGGCAAACATCTTAAGGTTTAATTTCAATAATGATTGTATTTGCCTTAACATCTTAAAACTAATGGGGCTAAACATGAGGGAGAATGGGTGTCCAGCAAAAGCGAATATCTCCCCCTTAAACTGAATACAATGGTGTAATAGTAGGTTGAATTGGATTACATTTATATATAAATTAACTACAACCGTATTTTCGCTGCTAATTCTGCTAAATATTGATCGATGTCTACAACTCCAACTTCCTTATAGAACGAAACTCGCAAGTGGTCAATTGCTGGAGGTCTTTTTTAAGCCGAATACAATCGTGTAATAGTAACCATAGTTAAGCCGGTATCACACGAGAGCTTTTATAATCAACATTTCTGGAATATTTTGCACTGGTATCAGAAACTAGACTGATAATAGATGAATGTAGGTGACCGAAATATTACATATATTGACCACACAAGCTGCCAGACCAGTTTTGAGGATAAATGTTGAGTGAAAAAAGCGCTCGTGTGATACCGGCTTTAGAAGGTCGGCACCGGTAGTGAAAGGGTTAAGATATTGAAGGGGGCCCCCCTCGTTTGATTTCTCTCTCTCTCTCACTCACTCACTCACTCACTCACTCACTCACTCTCTCTCTCTCTCTCTGGGTTGTATCCATTCGGCCCCATTCAGCCTACTGTTTTAAGACGATTATCCCCATACAGGTGTCGATTTTTTCCTGGCGAGTGGTAGAGAACCAGCATATGTTTTAAAAAAAAATTGACAGCAGGCTAAATTTGTACCGGTACATTTTTCGTTAGAAAAATATCTCCGGTGAAGCCGGATTTCTCCATATAATGCTGGCTCGCTATCACTCGCCAGGAAGAAATCGCCACCTGGATGGGAATAAACATCTTAAAACAGTAGGCTGAATGGGGCCGAATGGATACAACTCAGAGAAAGAGAGAAAAGGAGAGAAAATAAGCAGGTGACCCCCCTTAAAGCTAGGATCACCAGACACATCCTTCCTAATCCTTATCCTGATTCTGTACCCAACCCTTAACCCCTTCGGTACCGGCGACGTCCTTTTAACTTTATTCTGGCTACTATTAGACCATTTTATTCAGTTTTCGCTGTAAGTAGGCGAGAAATCATGACCTATATCTTTTGTAACTCAAATAGGGCTAGAGCAAATTGGCTGTAAATTTCCACATCTATTCCTTGACTGACTCTTCCCAAATGGTAGACATATTAGCTGGATTACTCTAGTCGTTTTTGAGGTACCGTACCGTACTGAGGTTAGAGGTACCCGTAATGAATGAACTATACTGATTCCATAAGGTTGTGATCTTAGGGGAGCGATAGACACATCGCAGATAATTAAAACACAAAGCTAGACCCCCTTCTCCCTCATGTTTAGCCACAGATTTTAAGATATTCACCCCATTACTTTGACGATTATAAGACCTTTCGCCCATTTTCTTCATCAATGTTAAGACCTTTCGTGCTATTTAGGTGTCGATTTATTCCTGGTGAGCGATTGCCAGCCTGCAATTTAGGGGGAATTGGCCTTCGGCCGGGAAATGTTTTTTACCGAAAAATTTAAAAAATGATCTTGAAGGGGTCTTAGGGGTATTTTTAAAAACTTGCCCTTAACCCTTTAAGTACGGTACCAGCGACGTGTATTCTATTTTATTCTAGCTACATATAGACAATATTATGTAGCTTAGTAGGGATCTGTGGCAGTTACCTGGTTACCTGAAATAGTCTGAAGCCTTATTAATTGCTAGAGCTCCTTCCTAAGCTGAATAAAGGCGTCTAATAGTTGCCAGAATATGATGAAAAGGACGCCACCGGTACTGAAGGGGTTAATTATTGTTAATGTTTCAGCTGTCGAGGACGCATTTTCTTTAACTATACTCTGGTTAACATTTGACTATTTTATTCAGCTTTAGAAGGCCCTCGGGGAATCATGGGGTTAAACATGTCCAATCTAACCCTCTAATTCCCATAATTCCTTCTTATTGTGAACCAAATGGTCCACCAGCCAGCATAAAAGGATGACAACTTTCTTGGTGTATCGTGAAAGGGGCTAGTGTTTATTACTTTATTATTTAGTTTCCTCGCTAGACCTCCCTCAAATTTAGAAATATACTCCCTAAACCCCCCTCAAGATAAATTTGTAAATTTTTCGCTAAAAAAATATGCCAGCCGAAGGCCGGTTCCTCTTATAAGTATAGGCTTGCTATCGCTCTCCAGGAAAAAAATCGACACCTAAATTGGCAAGATAGGTCTTAGAATTGACAAGAAAATGGATCTAAAGGTATTAAAATCGCCAAACTAATGGGCCTAACGTCTTAAAATTTCAAAACTAATGGGGCTAAACAGGAGGGAGAAAGGGGTCCAGAAAAACGAGCCATAGCATTTTAGTTTATACTGTAGAACAATCGTAATTGATTAAAGTTAAATTAGAGATACTGCCTATGGAAATGGGTAACCTAGCATAACAGCGTGTACGGTACAGTTGCCCACATAAGTTCTGTTCCTCGTCGTAATCTTATGTACGAAAGTCAAAATTGCGTGAATGAGTTGCGAGTGTGGTTTCCTTTAAAGGGGAGGTTTTTAGTTGATTCCCTAGACTTCCATCAAGCTTAAAATTACTCCCCCTTGACCCCCTTTCAAGATAAATTTGTACATTTTTCGGTAGAAAAATTTCCCGGCCAAAGGCCGGTTCCCCTTAAATTACAGGCTCGCTATCGCTCGCCAGGAAAAAATCGACACCTAAATGGCACGAATGGTCTTAAAATTGACAGAAATGGGGCTAATAATAATAATAATAATAATAATAATAATAATATTTATTCAGTTAGCAATTTACAGAGTTGGTACCACATAGTTTGTTATAAATATGACATGTACCAGCCTTGCATAATTCCAACTAAGGATAGCCCAATAAGGCCGTTAGGCGTATTTCCATTGGGGTCCTTGTGGGATTAGGTTAGCTGGGGAAATGGGGAGGATAAAGAAATAGATACTTTAGAGAAAGTATTTCTAGGGGGTTATTTTAAGATACCTTACATCCTATAGTAAATATCAGTAATCCGTAATCAGTAATTATTTCAGTTTGGTTTGTCTATCTCTTATGTCGTATTTAGTAGTAGACATAAACTTGGTGCTCCCTTCTCGCAGGGTTCTTAAAATCGCCAAACTAATGGGGCGAACGTCTTAAAATCTCAAAAGCAATGGGGCTAAACATGAGGGAGAAAGAGGTCCAGAAAAAAATCCTCCAGGTGGATATCTCCCTTTAACCCCTTCAGCACCATGACGCCTTTGTACGGTCGCGCTATTAAGTCATGCCCCAGCTGTCATTACATTTGTCTCGCTCTGTGCTGTATTAATGTATGTCAGATGTTGAATAGGGTGGGTAAGTGTAGGAACATGTTTGTATATTTCACTCGATATGAAAGAAATCAAGCTTAGATATTGCTGATACCAATAATTGATCAACACATAGCCTACTTGGTGCCGAGACAGCACTTATTAGCGCGACTGTACCTTTGCTTCTGGCTAAAATTAGAGGAGTTTGTGCATTTTAAGACGGACCTATGTACCAAGAGGGTTTATTGAGATCGTATTTACCTATTTGAGTCGCATAGTTAGATTACAAACTAAAGAAATTCGTCTAATGGTAACCTGAATATGATGCAAATTACGTAATGGTGGTAAAGGGGTTAATTATCAGTTGTCTCGTCAAATGAATTAACCATTGATTAAGAAAGGACACTCGTAAGTAATTCAATCATGCGCATTATAATTTCATGTATAAGATCACGGAGAGGAACAGAACTTATGTGGCCATCTGTACCTCCTTTGGCTCTAACATTGTACATAAGTTAATAGGTAAATGTAAGAATATAATGGAGGGTACAAAAGGGGTATGGAAGGGGTATGTAAGATCTTTGGGCATACTGATAATGATTTACCTTTCTATCCTATATGATATATATACTGTATATGCCTTGTAATGGGTAGCTTGTTATGGACACTTTAATTGCCCTTTTCATATCTATAATTTTGACGGTGTAGGTTGAAGGATCTGTTGAAGGTGAACTGTGAGTTTCAGTAAGGAATAGAAAGCTGAGGGTAGTTTATTTGTTATAATATCAGAATATTTCCTACACTGCTCACTACTAGCTCACTTTTTGGTCGATTTTTTCATGTATTTATTATATTTCCAGTTTCCTCCCTAGACCTCCATCAAACTTAAACAAAACATCCATTAGATCGCCCTTGTAGATTTATTTGTACATTTTTCGGTAGTGTCACGGCCGAAGGCCGGTTCTTCCAAGACTACAGGCTCACTGTCGTTCGTCAGGAAAAAAAATCGTCACCTAAATAGCACAAAACGTCTTAATATCGACAACAAAAATGGGGCAAAAGGTCTTAAAATTGACAAACTAATGGGGCAAACACCTTCAAATCTGCAAAGTAATGGGGTTAAGCATGAGGGAGAAGGGGGTCTAGAAAAACCACCCGCCTCCCCTTAAACTAATGGTCATAATAATTTACCCATTTTAATGTACATTGGTGGTAATATAGCATCCTAATACGAGGACAGAAATATACCGCTACCAATATACCGCTACCAATATACGGTACCAATATACCGCTACCAATATACCGCTACCAATATACCGCTACCAATATACCGCTACCAATATACCGCTACCAATATACCCTACCAATATACCGCTACCAATATACCGCTACCAATATACCGCTACCAATATACCGCTACCAATATACCGCTACCAATATACCGCTACCAATATACCGCTACCAATATACCGCTACCAATATACCGCTACCAATATACCGCTACCAATATACCGCTACCAATATACCACTACCAATATACCCCAAAGTATATTAGATAGGCCTACCTTTATCATACCCTCTATTATTTGTTCAAAATACTGTTACCCAGGCTATCAACTTCTGCCCATCAATATACCCTTTTCAGTGTAAATATCTGTTTATTTCCTATTGTTATGTAAATACAACTACTACCGGTACTATGATAGCTTCTTCAGTATTTGTGGACGTATTTCTTCCTTTTATGCTGGCTATCGGTAGACGATTTGCTTTAGTTTAGGAAGGAATTTCGGAAGTCAGACGGTAATTAACCTTTTGAGGATCATGACGCGTTTTAGCAGTTTCTCCTGGCTATTAATAGACAATATTATTCAGATTAGGAAGGGTATATGGAAGTCAGAGGGTTATTTGAGATAGTCTTTACCCTTTGAATTCCCAGAGTTCCTTCTTAACCCGTACTGTACCGGCGACGTCTTTTTAATTTCACTCTAGCTAGTTATAGAAGGTTTTGTGCAGTTTAACAAGGATCTGCGGTAGTAAAAAGTGTTAAGATAGTTCGAAGCCACCTTAATTGCTATAGGGCCGATTTAAACTGAATAAAATCGTCTAATAGTAGCTAGAATAACGTGAAAAAGGACGGCCCCGGTACTGAAGGGGTTAAGCTGTATAAATCGTCTAATGATGTAGGATTACCGGTAGTTGTTTACATCATGACGGCGGACCTTTAATGTATACCGGTACCATCATGACGGCGGACCTTAATGATGTAGGATTACCGGTAGTTGTTTACATCATGACGGTGGACCTTTAATGATGTAGGATTACCGGTAGTTGTTTACATCATGACGGTGGACCTTTAATGATGTAGGATTACCGGTAGTTGTTTACATCATGACGGTGGACCTTTAATGATGTAGGATTACCGGTAGTTGTTTACATCATGACGGCGGACCTTTAATGATGTAGGATTACCGGTAGTTGTTTACATCATGACGGCGGACCTTTTTTTTTTCTTTTTTTCTATTAATTCAATTATTCCTTTATTTCTTAGTTTTCTTGGTAGACCTCCATCAACCTTAGAAAAATACCCCCTAGACCCCCCTTTAAGATAAATGTACATTTTTCGGTAGAAAAATATCTCGGCCGAAGGCCGTGTTCCTCTTACAATTTCAGGCTCGCTTTCGCTCGCCAAGAAATAATCGACACCTAAATTGACAAGGAACAACAAAATGGGGCGAAAGGTGTTAAAATCGCCAAACTAATGGGCCGAACGTCTTATATTCTCAAAACAAAACACGAGGGTGAAAGGGGACCAGATAAACGACCCATCTCCCCTTAACCTCAACAGTCCATCAGCCTCACCTTAACTTCATTCAATGCTGAAATAGCCTCCCGAAATCTGCACCCAGGGCGGGAATCGAACCCGGGACTCTTGGGTTACAAGGCAGACACGTTACCACCAGAATAATAAAGGTACCTCACTTAGCCTGGTAGTTTAAGTGTATTTCCGCATCTTGTTCAGATTCGGCCAACTTATTTTCACTGACTTTACAGCCTGTATACAGTGGCAAATGGCGTCCTAATACTGAAAGAGTGAACTCTCTCAGTAACATGGCGATCTTGTTATTATGTTCTTGCTAACACTAAAGCCGGTATCACACGAGAGCTTTTATAGCCAACATTCGATGATCAACATTTTTCTGGCAACATTTCTGGAGTATTTTGTCCTGGTATCGGAAACTAGACTGATGATAGATGAATTTAGGTGACCGAAACATTATAAATATTGACCTCATAAGCTGCCAGACCAGTGTTGAGGATAAATGTTGAGTGAAACAGCGCTCGTGTGATACCGGCTTAAGCAATGTTATACAACTGGTTCAATTAAACCTACGACTGCCATGTACAGTCGCCCCAATAAGCGGCACCAAGTATATTTCCATCAATAATTGGTATCAGCACTATCTAAGCATTAAGGGGAGATTTCCACTTGAGGGATCTTTTTCTTGACTCCTTTCTCCCTCATGTTTAGCCCCATTGCTTTTCTAATTTTAAGACGTTCGCCCCATTATTTTGACGATTTTAAGAACTTTCGACCCATTTCTGTCAATTTTAAGACCTTTCGTGCCATTTAGGTGTCGATTTTATCCTGGCGAGCGATAGCGAGCCTGTAATTTAAGAGGAACCGGCTTTCAGCCGGGACATTTTTCTACCGAAAAATGTACAAATTTATCTTTAAAGGGGCTCAAGGGGGTGTAATCTTAAGCTTGATGGATATCTAGAGACCAAACTAAAAACCTCCCCTTAATTCATCGTTTCGAGTGAGATATACAAACATGTTCCTATCTTTACTCACCCTATTCAACATCTGACAGACTTTAATACAGCACACAGCGAGCAAAACGTAATGACTGCGGAGACACGACTTATTTGGCCTCCCATACCTTTCCTTAGCTTACCTATACCCATACCTTTCCTTGAATAAAATCATCTAACCCTTTGAAGATTTACACGTATTTTAGCAGATAATTCTGGCAATGATTAAACGATTTTATTAAGATTAAAAAGAACCTGTGTGAGTAATAAAACATAAATAGTCTCAATTAACTCTGATTTTTATACATCCTTCCTAAACTGAGTAACATCGTCCAACCCATTGAAGATTCACACACATTATAGCAGTTTATCCTGATAATTCTGGCTATGATTAAACGATTTTATTAAGATTAAAAAGAACCTGTGTGAGTAATAAAACATAAATAGTCTCAATTAACTCTGATTTTTATACATCCTTCCTAAACTGAGTAACATCGTCCAACCCATTGAAGATTCACACACATTATAGCAGTTTATCCTGATAATTCTGGCTATGATTAAACGATTTTATTAAGATTAAAAAGAACCTGTGTGAGTAATAAAACATAAATAGTCTCAATTAACTCTGATTTTTATACTCCTTCCTAAACTGAGTAACATCGTCCAACCCATTGAAGATTCACACACATTATAGCAGTTTATCCTGATAATTCTGGCTATGATTAAACGATTTTATTAAGATTAAAAAGAACCTGTGTGAGTAATAAAACATAAATAGTCTCAATTAACTCTGATTTTTATACATCCTTCCTAAACTGAGTAACATCGTCCAACCCATTGAAGATTCACACATTATAGCAGTTTATCCTGATAATTCTGGCTATGATTAAACGATTTTATTAAGATTAAAAAGAACCTGTGTGAGTAATAAAACATAAATAGTCTCAATTAACTCTGATTTTTATACATCCTTCCTAAACTGAGTAACATCGTCCAACCCATTGAAGATTCACACACATTATAGCAGTTTATCCTGATAATTCTGGCTATGATTAAACGATTTTATTAAGATTAGAAGGGACCTGTGTGAGTTAACTAACTCTCCAGCTCCCACAAGTTCTTCCTTAGCTGAATAAAATCGTCTAAATAATAGCCACACTAAACTGTCAATACGGGTCATAATCCTCATAGGGTTAACCTTTTCAATATATGAGGACGCATTTATTTGCTGGCGATATTTATTTATATTGCGTCTAAATCTTCAAATGTTTAGACAATATTTTTCAGCTTCTAATCTTCTAATCTTAATAAAATCGTTTAATCATAGCCAGAATAAACTGCTATTATGTGTGTGAATCTTCAATGGGTTAGACAATATTGTTCAGCTGATGAAGGATATGAAAATCAGAGAGATAATTGAGACAGTATTTATGTTTTTAACCCTTAACCTTTCCAGGGTTAAGGGGAGGTATTTAGTTTGTTCCCTAGACCTCCATCAAGCTTAAAATTACACCCCCTTGAGTCCCTTTCAAGATAAATTTGTACATTTTTCGGTAGAAAAATTTCCCGGCCGAGGGCCGGTTCTTCTTAAATTACAGGCTCGCTATCGCTCGCCAGGATAAAATCGACACCTGAATGGCACGAAAGGTCTTAATATGGGGTGAAAGTTCTTAAAATCGCTAAACTAATGGGGCAAACGTTTTATAATATCAAAAGCAATGGGGCTAAACATGAGGGAGAAAGGGGTCAAGAAAAAAATCCCTCAAGTGGAGATCTCCCCTTAAGAAAGTCCCTACACCTTTGATTCCTTAGAATACTAGAGATTCTTCCTAATTTGCATAAAACGTTAACAAATTGCCAGAAAATAGGAGGGAAAAGTGTCCTCCGATACTGAAAGGGTTAATTTGTGTAAATTTTGTGTAAGTGTGTGCATATATGTATGTGAATTACGTACATGAAACTATATTGTAGGCAATTATTTTATTATTAATGATTGGTCAATTAATAGTATAGTTGGTGTTAAAAACTCATTTTCTCTTTCAAACTAAACTATAGAAAACTTTATATTTTGGGTGACTAAAATATATTGTAAAATATTTATGTGTAGTATCAACCTTCATTTTATCTTTTCTTTATAGTATTAGACATGTTTTAGTTGAATAAACATAAAATATATTATCAAAGCATTTTTCATAAACAAATTAAGCATACAAAGAGTTAATTAGTTTTCATTGATAACTAGACAATATGCTACACATTCTTGTTAGATATCGTCATATTTGTTCTTATTGTGATAGTGATCAGTCACGTTTAATAAGTGCGAGTTTTAAACATTCCTAAGCAGTGTTCATTGCGTTATAAAACATTATTACTCCTGATACATCTAAATAGAATGGACTTCCACCGAAAATCTAGTATTGTTTCCGATAACATAACCTTGTATCACGGTAAAACCGCGATTTCACTGACCGACAACAAAGAAGTGAGATCCAAAAGTCATATGGAGACTGTACGGAAAGTCCTCGTCGCCTTGCTTGGCCTTTTGGCTTTTGCATTGTGGATTATAGATCTTAGTAGCTGTATCTACCTCCAGGTGACTTTTATCCATGAAGTTCCCAAGGACATCACCGGGGGCCTTATTATGATGGTCAAGAGTGGCGTTCCCGTTGACAAAATCCTGGGTGTTAACATAGACCCGGCCAAGTTTGAAACATTCATCGGTTCTGTCTTTACGATGATAAAACATTTATCTGGGAGTGATATGCCGAGCTTTGATAACATCTTGGCTAAGTATACTGGCATCGAGAGTCTCCCAGAATTGAAATATGCCATAAATACTGGGCTTATTCTTCTGTTCATGACGAAGGCTTTAGTTTTTGTTTCGGGCATTACTTTTTTTGCCTTTAAAACGCTTTGGTATCGTGTTCCAATGATGCTCCTCTGTTTAGCCTCTGGGTTGAGTGTCTTTAGCTGCCAGTGGGCTATGAGTCTAATGTTCTATGCGGAGGTAGTTTGTCCTCTGCAACACTTTGATATCATAGGCGCTAAACCTTTCTGGTACGCCATGAAGGATGCCAGAACCGCAGTTATCTGTACTTATCTTGCCAAACTTTGTATTTACATGTTGTCACTTCTTCTTACTCCTGCACTTCGTCGTAAACAACAGCCGAAGGATAGCTGCGATTCTATTGTTTAGCTCTTGCAATCTGAATATATTTTCTGACCACTCTTTGATGTGATATTTTGTTTAACTCTTTCAATCGGATTTTATTTTTCTGGCATTTATTTGATGTGATTTTTTGTTTCACTCTTTCAATCGGATTTTATTCATCAACTATTATATTGTTAAGACTGTTTTATTTCGTCTAGGAAGGATCTGTGGGAATTGGAGAGGTGATTGACTCAGATCACTTGTCTTATTCCAAGAGGTTCGTCCTAAGGTGAATAGAATCGTCTAATGTTACACTTCGAAACCCATTAACGCCATCAGACAGTACACTAGGAACATACGGCTGGGAGTGTAGATAGCAGAGAAGGGGTGTTGTAGATAGAGGAAGCTGTTGGAATGGTTTTGGTATGTTTGTTATTAGTCTGTATTGTTAATCATATTTATGTGAAACGAGCAACAACAACTGTAGTAGCCTATACTGTATATATCTATCTACCTATTTATTGCCAGATGCCGTGATCCCTCAAGGGGTGGCCATGAATGAATCACCTTCATACCTCTTTGTAATACATCGACCAAGTGCCCCTCCTTCCATCCAACACCACTTTCACTCATATACTTCTCAACTCCATCCCCCTACTTTACTCTCGGCCTCTCCCTCTCTGCCCTTCCACCTCACTATCATACACTCCTTAAGTCATTTAGTCATCAATGTACAAATTTAGCTTGGAAGGGTTTGGCTGGGCATTTTTTTAGTTTGAAGGGAGTTTGGGCAGGCGTTATGTTAGCCTAGGGGACGAACTAGAATACATTGCTGGAAAATGGCACACAAATAAAACTCATGAAGAATGATTACAAAAATTACAAAATGACCCCAACACTTGGATCTTTTTTCGCTAAGAGAGTTGAATTAAAGGATAATCACTTTGTTTGTGTCAAATTGCCAATGCGCACAATTACACCACGAATATAGGCCTATGTAGGATACATACAGTACGGTACACCATGGGGAACCCATTGATATAAAGTTAAATTAATTTGGGCCCATATCTTAGGGCACTGGAGCCGCCGATTTTGCAAATAGTGCATTTTCGAGCTGTTTTATCAAATCTCCACAATTTCGATTACCCACAATAATTAATACCGTAGGGGATTGTATTACCCACAATAATTAATGCCGTAGGGGATTGTATTACCCACAATAATTAATGCCGTAGGGGATTGTATTACCCACAATAATTAATGCCGTAGGGGATTGTATTACCCACAATAATTAATGCCGTAGGGGATTGTATTACCCACAATAATTAATGCCGTAGGGGATTGTATTGTACACTCGGGTGCCATAGTCTCTAACCCAGTCATAAGATTTCGTGGACCCGCTATGTTTTGCTTTATACAATTATAGCTATATACAGTAGATGCATTTTTGGACAGAACTTGCTATTCAATGAAAAGTGTATATAGTTTTGTAGTTGATATATAGAACATGTTATTCATAGATTCGTTTCCAGATATATACTTTCGTAAATAGAAATAGGTGAGGTCCACGAAATATTGATGATTGAGACTATGGCATCCGAGTGTAGTAGTATATACCCAGGCACATACCCCATAGCTGGGGGTGGCTGACTCAAGATAGAGCATGAACAAAACAAAAATTTAAAGTTCCTATTCTTAGGGTCCAGGACCACTTTCGCGTTCCCTCGCCCCGTTCTTATAATCACAAAACTACTGGGGCTAATCATTAGGGAGAAGGGGGTCCAGAAAAACGGTCTTCCTCCCCTTAAAGGTAAAGGAAGTTACTAGGGTATCTTATTCTTTTATTTCCCGGGAGTAGGAGGTAAAGCACTGATGGGGGAATGGGTCTTGACAGGTGAGTTAAAGGTAAAGGAAGTAACTATGGTATCTTCTTCTTCCGTCTCCATCTCCTCCCTCTTGTCACTGGTCAGCTGGGAGGCCTCGCGATAAATTATCAGCGAGTTTTGTTTAGGACAGGCCGTCACTAAACTTTCCCCAGGGCGGGTTGCCGCTGAGTATGACATGATAAATTATCGGTGTGTAAAGTACAGGACATACAGTATTGCCGCTGTACATGCCTCAGTACCAATGGTCGCTAAGAGTAACGCAAGACAAATTGCCATTGAGTGTGATTCAAGAGAAATTATCGTTGAGTCGAGGTGGTGAGAATCCCGCCTATTCAAGTTAGGGCTTTGGTATGTTCTACTCGATGTTCTCTCTCTTGGATAAGTCACTTTATTTTTTCCTGCCTCAGGTCAGGTGAAGTTATTGAGGGATAAGCCTTTACAACGGCACCTCGTATCTACATTCTACTTTTTCCTATGTTTCTGAAGAGTGTAGAAAGGGGAGAAGGGGTGTTGGAGAGAGAGGAAGCTGTTGGAGTGGCTTTGTTATGTGTTATTAGTCTGTATACGTCGTCGAGGTGTCCCCCGACTCGCCGGTGGTGGAAGTGTGGGGAAAACTTTCTTCTTGTTTACGAAACGGAAGAGAGGTGTGGCCCTGGGCTACTGGCACTTGTGGTGGTGCCAGGCGTCACGAGTGGCCCTCCTGGTGTTTGTAGGCGCCGCCCCTCTGTTGGAAAAAATGGCCGCGCCGTCATAGAAAACGGACCCTCCTGCGGTTGTTCCTTGGGTGACTGATGCAGTTTTTCTCTGTTGACTAATATTGCTACTGAAGAAAGTCTGTTTTGCTGTGGAAGTGCGGGCATACCATTAGGGATTTTGTTTGCTTACCATTTCCGAGCAATGTATTTTAGTTTGTCCCCTAGGCTAACAAGAACGCCTTCCCAGACTTCAATCAGACTAAAAAGCTTTCACATAGGCTCCCTTCATGTTAAAGTTATAATTTTGTTTATAACGAAGACCAATTTCATATAAGTTACAGGCTCACTATCGCTTACCCAGAAAAAAATAGACATTTGCATGGGGCGAATAATCTTAATTAATAGGCCTATCGCTAAACAAATGAATGAAATCTGCCTTTTAATCTCCAAACTAATGGAGCGAAACAGAGGAGGTCCAAAAAGACCCCCTCGGAACAAATAGAGTTAAAAGGGCCTAGTACTATGGCCACTTCAGTTACTCTTTACATACCTCTAATGTACAACAGCGGTACAGTAGCCAACACATGAACCTGGTACAAGGGCTGGGTGTGACATGATATAACCCTATTTGGTCCGAGGGGAGGCTTTTTGGAGCTTCCCTGCTTCGCTCCATTAGTTTAGAGAGTTTAAGACGTTTCGCCCCATTAGTTTGGCGATATTATTATGATTCACCCCATTCAGGTTTTGATTTTTTTCTGGGCGAGCGATAGCGAGCCTGTAACTTTTAAGAAAGTTAGCCAGGCCTGTCCATTTTCTCCGAGTCCATTTCCGGTATCGTCAGTATTGTTGGCCAAGGTGTACCTGGGTAATCAAGGTGGTTTTGGTCCAGGTCCTGTCTTGATCGACCCAAGATCTATAGATCTTGACTCGTGTGGCTGATTTCGCGAGCCATTGGCGTCATCCGGGACTGGGTGTACCTGGGTAAAGTCAGCCCTGGGGACCGAGCAGGTGGTATTGGCAGGGCCAAGGGCTGGGTTGGCCACAATCGACCTGGGTGACCCAGGTCAGTTGTCTCGCTATAATGCGCTATTATATGGAAGTCAGTGGGTTAATTAAGATAGTCTTTACCCTAATAATTTCAACAGATCCTTCCTAAGCTGTATACAATCGTCTAATGATAACCAGAATATACAGTCAACATGCGTCATAATTTTCAGAGGGTTAAATTACCAGAATAATTTGCTATAAACCCATTAACTGATCATATTAACCCTCTCAGTATCAGGACGCATTTCTTAGATATTTTCTGGCTACTAGTAGACAATTGTATGCGATTTATAAAAGCTGTACGGTATAGTATCAAAGTAAAACTGATCTCCATTAACCTTCTGACTCCCACAATATTTTCCTACACTGACCAAAATCGTCAAGTTCTAGCCAGAATAAAGATAAATGCATGCGATTTCAAATACTGAAGGAATTAACCCCTTCGGTACCGGTGACGTCTTTTGTACTGGAGTTCAGCTACATTTAAACGATTGACGAAGCTTAGGAAGGACGTATGGTAGCCATAAGGATTAATCGAGATAATTTGTAGCTTCTTAATGGGTAGACGTTCTTCCTAAGCTGCATACAATCGTCTAATAGTAGCCAGAATACAAATATATGCATGCGTTGTAAAATACTGAAGGCATTAATTACTGTAAGTACTGCACAAGATAATACACTGCTAATTAAATCATACTAATTTTCCTTCCATTCATAAAATCACGAAGTGTGTACAAAATCCATGTGGGCAACTGTACATTAAATTATTAAATATTTGTTGACTCTCGCGGAAGTTTCTCTTCATCTGTTTTATGGAGGATTGATATCGATGCCAGAGTTTCAATTTAAAAAGTAAATATCCCTGCATCACAAGTCCTATATGCAGTTATCAATAACTTCCAAATACCTAGCATGAATTATGCTGTGCTGAGAACATCCTAAGCCTGGTGGTAATGCGGAAGTTGATTAATTAACTATAATAAAATTCGAACAGGACTCGTGGATTGTGGGGAAGGCAGAAATTGAATGTGACGTCATTATTCAGTGCCGAGAATCGACTGGTAGCAGTAGGACGTATCACCCATGGCTCTTCGAATTTCACCGTATATAAGGTGTGTATGGGGATTTTGCGTGTATATATATGACGTGTTTATTGATATTTATTAATGTACAGGTGGTCATCCATGTAATTTATAAGAGTAATGTAAGAAAACTGTGGACTTAACACTATTTGAGCCGGTTCCTACCTGTCGTCACGTCTGCATAATAATATTCTATCAACTGGTAATTACGCGAATATTGTTGACCTCCAGGACATTTACATAATAACAAACTATTCGGTGTGTGTACATTGTGTCCGTGAGGTGTGTGAATATAGAGGGGGTCATTAACTAAAAATTTAAGGTGCAAACTAGCGAATGAGGTGACTTCGCTGTTGGCCCCCACCCCCTCCCTCTCTCCCTCCCCCTTTCTTGCCAAATCCCCTCCCTACTCGCCCCCCCTCCCTCATTCCTCTCCTTTCCTCCCCTTCTCTCCTTTCCTCCCCCTTCTCTCCTTTCCTCTTTCGTCTCCTTTCCTCCCCTTCTACTTCTCTCTCTTCTCATTCTCTCTCTCTTCTGACCCGCTCTCCTCTCCTCCTCCAACCCTGCCCCCTCCTCTCCTCCCTCACCCAACCTCCCTCACTCAACCTCCCACCAGTTTCCCTTGCCTTCCCACATGACCACTAGTTTTCAATATAGGATTTTTGGTTTATACAGTATATACATGAATTGTTAAAACGAA
>CM064551.1:32868433-32921695 GCA_032716605.1 Paralithodes platypus
ACTGCCTGTAGCGAGTGTCTTCCCCCAGAGTTGAAAGAGTGACAGGGCCAAAATCAAGGGACATTCGAACCAAAATGCCAGCACACACGGAGCAATTCAAGTCATAAGAACAGGGAAATACTGATTCTGGGAGAGAGTTCCAATGACATAGCAAACTACTCAAATCAAGCCATACTGAAAACCATAAGTGTCTAACCAATATATAAAGTACCCAAGCAAAGAACAATACAATCAAAATATTCACAAGTAAACACCAACCATAGAAATGCATAATAGTACACAACAAAGTACAGTGGTGCTAATAAGTCATGTCTCGGCACCAAGTATATTTTGATCAATAATTCGTATCATCCAAGCTTCATTTCTTCATATCGAGTGATATATACAAACATGTTCCTACACTTACCCACCCTATTCAACATCTGACAGACATTAATACAGCACAGAGCGAGCCAAACGTAATGACAGCTGGGACATGACTTATTAGCGCCACCGTACACGACAAAGTATAACAAAGCCAACAGCTGTAGATGATAATAATAATAATAATAGGCTGGTACTGTATTGTACGAGCGCCAATTCTCAAAGATGATTCACGAGCGCTCGCATTAACTTCAATTTTTCAAACAAAAAATATATGTTTATAGTCATCAGTACAGTAACTATGATCCGCAGTATCATACACCTTCAGAAATAAGTGCGACTTCACTGGTTTATTAAAAGCATCAACACAAGCCAACTGCTTAAGTAACTGGAAGTCGATTATTCCCCTGAAGGGAAAGGTGTATGCCTCATGTGTTAGAAGTGCAATGACGTATGCCTCAGAAACATGGGCCGTTAAAGTAGAGGATGTCAACAGAATGGAGCGTAATGAGATGAGAATGGTGAGATGGATGTGTGGGGCCAGGCTACAGGATAGAATAACAAATGTTGAGCTGAGGAGACGTTTAGGTATAAAGAGTATTAGCGAGGTGATGCGTACAAGTAGACTGGGATGGTATGGACATGTGGAGAGAATGGATGAACAAAATTGGGTGAAAAAATGCAGGTCTGTGATTGTGGAGGGAGCTGCACCAAGGGGTGGACCGAGGAAGACCTGGGATCGGACTATACGCGCCGATCTCAATTCCAAGAACTTGACAAGTGAAGCAGCCCTTAACAGGGTTGCCTGGAACGCCGCCATTAGGACAAGAGACTGAAACTGCACTGATGTGTGGAACACTCGGTCTTAAAATTTTATGTATGTGTATGTATGTATATTATGAGGGCGGGTGCCCAACCTCGAAAGGGGTTGAAATAGGGGAGCTATCCCCCCGCCAAAGGCGACTTTCTAGGGCCTTTCCTAGCTGATGCTGAGAGGATTGGGTTATAGTCATATGGTGATGGGCTGGTCTATCAGAGTGAGAACTGAGCGATCTCTGCCATACCCATAGCTTACTCAGACTGTTTCTTTTACTTATATATTTCCTAGATCTCAAGTGACGGCGTCTCTTCCGTGGATTGACCTCCCAATCTACCAAGATTGTTAGCCAAAGCGTCACATTTTTCCTTTGCCCCTCTACTTTCTCTTCATAATTGCTGAGGGGCACAGGGCCCTGGGTGGGGCTTCGGTTTCACGGGCGTTTCCGCGCCCTCGTCAGCTCCCCGCCATGGAGTGGTTTCGGTCACCCAGGCTTTATTGTGGTAGGCGGGGAGGTTCTGTTGGGGCGCTCGGTTATGGCCTTGGCCTTGCTTGGGGCCTTGGGGCTGTTCGGCCAGGCAGCTTGGGGAACAACAACAACAACAACAACAACAACAACAACAACAACAACAACAACACACCAACAACAACAACAACAACAACAACAACAACACAACACAACAAACACACAACAACAACAACACAACACAACAAAACAACAAGACAACAACACAACAACAACAACAACAAACAACAAAAACACAACAATAAAGCAACCCAACAACAACAATAAAGCAAGACAACAACAACAACAACAACAACAACAACAACAACAACAACAACCAACAACACAACACAAACAACAAACATACATTATGATAACTAAGCAACCAAAAAACGATATGAATATACAGTACAGTACTTACATTTCTTAAAGCAGCAGAGGCCGGGACCAGGCAGCCATACCACCACGGCAACAGCCAACATATTCTTGCTACATCATAGGAACACTTGACCTGAAAAGAAAAGAAAAATATATGTAACTTGCATTTTATTCCTAAAGTTAGTCAGTAGCCAATTTTAATATCATCCAAAACTGGGACGACACAATATAAAGACAAAAAAAAACTAATCAAAGTCAATACAGTATGTGGAACAAAATATTTAGCAAAACAAAATATGAAACATAATACACAAAACAGAAATTCCTCACTTAACCCCTTCACCACCATTATTATTTTCATCGTATTCTGGATTTATGTATGTACACTCGGTCAAAAAAGTATCTGCACCCCTACGCTGATCATCAGGTGTGTACAACTCGATAGGGTTGCTACCTCTGCCTGCAACTATATCCATGTGTCAGAGACAATCGGATATAGTTGCAGGCAGAGGTACCAACCCTATCGAGCTGTACACACCTGATGATCAGCGTAGGGGTGCAGATACTTTTTGTACCGAGTGTACATACATAAATCCAGAATATGAAAATAACAATGGCGGTGAAGGGGTCAAGTGAGGAATTTTGAAGCAGAGAGAATTTCGTTCACTAATTTATGAAGTGTAATCATTAAAAACATTAAACCATGATAATAAATACTGGAAATGCTATAGTGTATTCGTTAAAACTACGCCAAACCTCTAGACCTGATCACGCTCTAAGGAAAGAACATTTGAGCTATGCAGCGTTGGGAACTTCTCACCGAGGCACTATGCACTCCATGGCATAGCGCCTCGGTGAGAAGTTTCCAACGCTGCATAGGTCAATTTTTCTTGGGAGATCTCCTTAGAACGTGATCAGGTCTAGAGGTTAGTACTCAAGAGCTTTGGCCGACTTTTAATAAATAGACTATAGCATTGTAAGTACCAGTGTCATGCCTTAAACTTTTACTGTGGCTACTAATAGACTATTTTAATCAGTTGAAAAAGGGCCTCCAGCAATTAACAAGCTTCAAACTATTTAAATATTTTTAGTATCACAGATCCTTCTTAAACTTTAAAAAATTGTCAAAATATAGATAGAATATCATTATAGACCTACAGATTACAGAAGGGGTTAAGATGTCATAAAGGCCAAAGGTGGCCAAAGGCAAATGTGGCAACTGCAAAGAAGGCTACTGGGCATGCTACCAAAATGTGCGGAAAAAATCTAAGTCATATTAAGAACCCCGAGAACCAGCAAATAATGTTACAGGAACATTATTTGCTGTTTCTCTTGGTTTTTAATACGATAAGAGTTTTTCCGTACATTTTGGTAGCATGCCCAGTAGCCTTCTTTGCAGTTGTCACATTTCTCGGAGGTTTCTTCTCTCATTTTGTGTTTTTTTACTACAGTACTGTGTCCCCTGTTGTCATCCTCACAGCATACCCTGCATCGTGTGGTATTTGTAGTGCTTCTATGATAGTCAGACATTAGGACTTTATAACATCCTAACCCATTCTGTAATCTCTACAGTAGGTCTATAATTATATTCTATCTATATTTAGAAACAATTTTGAAGTTTAAGAAGGATCTGTGATACTATAAATACTTAAGAAGATACTATCAAGCTTCTTAATTGCTGGAGGAACTTTTTGAACAGATTCAAAATTTCTATTAGTAGCGACAGTCAACAAATACATGTGGCACTCCAAGGACTCGAACCTAGGATGCTCACACAAAAATTCCGCGCATTTATGCATTACGCTATCAACACAGAAGTGAGAAATTCCAAAGGATGTCTAGGTCAATTTTGGTTGAGAGTCTTGCTTGACGGTCGGCGTCCTCTAGAAGGCAACAAATATTAGAACATAGCTAAGCCGGCACTAGAGCCAGCCCTATTACCTATCCCCTATGCAACCACTGAGGCGTCCTATACAGCTAAACCCATACGGTACCGGCAACATATTTTTCATTTGATTTCAGCTTAGACGATTTTGTGAAGCTTAGGAAGCTTAGGAAAGATATATATGGTAGCTTAAAGGATTAATTGAGACCATTTAAATCAAGTCATGCCATACATATATACATACATACATTGGGCGGGTGGCCAACCCCGAAAAGGGTTGAAATAGGGGAGCTATCCCCCCGCCAAAGGCGGCTTTCTAGGGCCTTTCCTAGCTGATGCTGAGAGGATTGGGTTCTAGTCATGTGGTGATGGGCTGGTCTATTAGAGTGAGAACTGAGCAATCTCTGCCATACCCATAGCTTACTCTGACTGTTCCTTTTACTTATATATTTTCTAGATCTCAAGTGACGGCGTCTCTAACGTGGATTGACCTCCCAATCTACCAAGATTGGAAGCCAAAGCGTCACATTTTTCCCTTGCCCCTCAACTTTCTCTTCATAATTGCTGAGGGACACAGGGCCCTGGGTGGGGCTTTGGTTTCCCGGGCATTTCCGCACCCTCCTCAGCTCCCCGCCATGGAGTGGCTTCGGTCAACCAGGCTTTATTGTGGTCGGCGGGGAGGGTTCTGTGGGGGCACTCGGTTATGGCCTTGGCCTTGCTCAGGGCCTTGGGGCTGTTCGGCCAGGCAGCTTGGGGAACAACAACATACATACATAAAATTTTAAGACTGAGTGTTCCACACATAAGTGCAGTTTCAGTCTCTTGTCCTAATGGCGGCGTTGCAGGCAACCCTGTTAAGGGCTGCTTCACTTGTCAAGTTCTTGGATTTTAGATCGGCACGTATAACCAATTGAGAAAAAACTCATACAATCCACTCGGGATTCGAACCCTGGATCTTGCGATTAATTGAGTGTCTGTAGCATTTTAATGGGTAGACATCCTTCCCAAGCTCAACAAAAGTACATCACCGGTACACAGAGGGTTAAATGGAAGTGGTCCCTGTCAGCTATCTAATACCTCGCAGTGGCAAGGGTGCACCAGTCGGGGTCGTATCCAATCTCACCGCTCTAGCCGTATCTCAAGGACCCTCGGAGGTTTCAAGGAGCCATCGTTGACATGGTCATCTGCCACGATTTCCCTTTCCACCAGTGCGAAGAGAAGAAGAATAAGACACAGGGAGAGAGAAAGGGGTGGTGTAAAAAAGGCTTATCTCGTCGGAATAAATGGGTCTTCCACAACCTGATAAGTCAAGCCTCTACCCGCACAGGTCGTAGGGAAGGCCCAAATATCCCAGCCAGTCACCACTCGGTTAGTAACACATATAAAAATACCCGAAGGCAGGTTAGTCAATATATATAAATTAGTAACACATAAAAATACCCGAAGGCAGGTTAGTCAATATACAGTATATATAAAGTCAATCAAATATAATCATTTCTAATAATATTATAATTTAAAATGTAAAACTTGCAAACTAAACAAACCAAAACTTGGACAAAGACAATATAAAGGCAAGAGAACTTATAAAAATCGCTATGTGGAAACAACGTTTAAGCAATATAAAATTTATAAATAAAAGAACACAATCCACCACATAGGGTGTACATTACTACAGTACATGAGCAACTTAATCTAGTAAATTGTGACTTGCAAAATAAACAAACCAAAACTGGGACTAAGACAATATAAAGGCGAAAGAACTCATCAAAACTGCTATGTGGAAATAACGCCTTAGCAAAATATAAATAAATTGTTACTTGCAAAATAAACAAACCAAAACTGGGACTAAGACAATATAAAGGCGAAAGAACTAATCAAAATTGCTATGTGGAAACAACGCCTTATAAAATAATGAAATTTTTTCAGAGCTTTTCACCAACCAACTTTACTTGGGCGCTCGGTTATGGCCTTGGTCTTGCTCGGGGCCTTGGGGCTGTTCGGCCAGGCAGCTTTGGGAACAACAACAACTTATAAACTCAATTAATGAAATCAACAAATACATGTGGCACTCCAAGGACTCGAACCTAGGATACTCACACCGAAATTCCCTGCATTTATGCATTACGCTATCAAGACACTTAAAAACCCAACTAATGAAATCAATGAAACTAATGAATACATGTGGTACTCCAAGGACTCGAACCTAGGATACTCACACAAAAATTTGCCACACTAATCATTACACTATCAAGACAGTTAAATAAAAGAACACAATTGTAAAACACAAATGATAAAACTTATGATCCCTTTCTTTCCAGCTGATGGTAAATTGATTCCTTTATCGTTTGATTTATCGATTCTTGATGCAAAAATATGATAGTGCTATGTATCTGCATCATGGTATGGACAACTTTTCATAATTATAATGTTAAAACTTGCAAAATTAAACAAACCAAAACTGGGACCAGACAATATAGATTAAAATGTAAAACTTGCAAACTAAGCAAACCAAAACTTGGACAAAGACAATATAAAGGCAAAATAACTTATCAAAATCGCTGTGGAAATAACGCTTACTGAAATAAAATTTATGAACTAAAAGGCAAAAGAACTAATCAAAATCGCTATGTGGTAATAACTAACACCCCGTTCTTAACATTAATCATCAAATACAAACCCCAATGCACTTGAATAAACTAATGAAAGCATTATGGTCCTCCCGGAATTCCAACTCGGGACAACACACCCAGAACATAAGCATCTATACCATTATACCACCAACAAAGACATTATGACACAACAAAGAAACCACCACCACAGTATATAAACAATACATAAGATCAGTGATGGACTACACAAGCCCAGCCTGGGCTTCTAACCTAGCTCAAACACATCATAAGACCTTACTGACTATTCAAAACAAAGCCCTGAAGATCATTACAGGCTGCACAGCTACTGCACCCACAGATCACCTACATCAAGAAACCAAAATCCTCAAAGTCAAAGACCATCTGGACATGAGAGGCACTCAATTCCTGGCAGTAGCCTCCACGAACCAGGACCACCCACTAAACTACATGGCAACACACCCACAGACACCAAGAAATATCAAAACAACACCCAGCACACGGTATCACACACAATTACTGTCCTCTCTCCCTCCCTGCCCACCTCGAACCAACTTCCAGAAGCACATCCATACTCATATCTCTTGCCGATCCATCCACTCACTCACAGACAACACGCAGCTGCAAGCACGACCTCCCGAAATCCATCCTTCCGAATCCTCCCTTCCTCGCGAGGACAGAGTCCACCTGGCCAGGCTGAGATGCGGACACCATCCAGCTCTCCTGAGCTATCAGAAGAGACTGGATGACTCCGTTGTCGACACCTGCCCGGGATGTAACACAGCACCCCATACCATTAAACATATCATAGAAGACTGCATTTCACACAACCACTTACGCCAACAACACAATCTACACTCAATGAGACCTCTGTGGGAAAGCCCGATCGTGGCCATGGCCTTCCTCAGGGACTCGGGGCTGTTCGGCCAGGCAGCTTAGGGAACAACAACAACAACAACCACCAACATAGTTAGTAAAATGCTAAACTTGCAAAATAAACAAACAAAAACTGGGACGAGACAATATAAAGACAAAAGAACTAATCAAAATCGCTATGTGGAAATAATAAAAATACAAAACTTGAAAATGAACTCAAAAGTTCATGTTCAAATTAATATAACGAACTCATCAAATTATAAACTATCGAAATGACCTCGCACTAAACAAAAATGTGAAAAAACGCTTAAGCAAAGTATAATTACCGTATGAAAGAAAAAAAATATATATTTCGCTACAAAATCTTGGTAATTATAATGTAAAACTTCAAAATAAACAAACCAAAACTTGGACAAACACAGTAAAAAGACAAAACAACTTATCAAAATCGCTATGTGGAAACGCTTTAGCAAAATAATATTATAAATAAAAGAACACAATCCACCACATAGGGTGTAGCCTACATTACTACATGAGCAAGTTAATCTGTTTCCCAAGCAAACTAATCACACACATAACAACGCACTATCGTCACATTCAAGTAATGAAATCAATGAAAGTAATGAATATATGTGGTACTCCAAGGGCTCGAACATATAGGATACTCACACCCAAATTCCGCACACTAAGCATTACACTATCAAATTAAATTGTAAAACTTGCAAAATAAACAAACCAAAACTGGGACGACACAAGATAAATGCAAAAGAAAATCAAAATCAAAATCGTTATGTGGAAATAACGCTCGATAAAATCAAATTATGAAATAAAACAACACAAAACCACCACATAGGGTGTACATTACTACATGAGCAAGTTAATCTGGTTTCCAAGCAAACTAATCGCACACATAACAACGCACTATCGTTACGTTCAGACAAGCCCCATTATTGCTGGTTGTAATTACTCTAGTTTTGTCCTATTACTAACCAGGCTCTGTCTCGAGTCGGTCACCCACAGCTATGGGGTCTGTGCCTCATTATATACTGTACTGTACATACATTTAAAGTACTGTATTTAAAATCAATATTAAATAAACAATAATATTTTAAATTATAAATACATACATAATAACCAATCTAATAATTTATATTTTTTCACCAACCAACTTCACTTCTAAACTCAATTAATGAAATCAACAAATACATGTGGCACTCCAAGGACTCGAACCTAGGATGCTCACACCGAAATTCCGTGCATTTATGCATTACGCTATCAAGACAGTTAAAAAAATATCAAAACGATAACACACTAAACAAAATCTATATGTGGAAAAATGCATTTAGATTTATCGGAAATTACACTTTCAAAATATATACAGTATATACTGTACAGATGGACACCATAATCTCTATACCCCACTCATAACAATTTGTGGATCCATATGTTTGTCTTTATGCATTTATAATTACATTGCTTCTCAGGCCAGGCTACAGGATACAATAACAAATGTTAAGCTGAGGAGACGTTTAGGTATAAAGAGTATTAGCGAGGTGATGCGTACAAGTAGACTGGGATGGTATGGACATAAAAGGGTGAACAAAATTGGGTGAAAAGATGCAAGTCTGTGATTGTGGAGGGAGCTGCACCAAGGGGTGGACCGAGGAAGACCTGGGATCGGACTATACGGCGTGCCTATAAAAAAACTTGACAAGTGAAGTAGCCCTTAACAGGGTTGCCTGGAACGCCGCCATTAGGACAAGAGACTGAAACTGCACGTATGTGTGGAACACTCAGTCTTAAAATGTTATGTATGTACATATGTATGTTTTCAATAAATTAAAATGTACAACTTGCAAAATAAACAAACCAAAACGAGGATAAGACAATATAAAGGCAAAAGAACTAATTATAATTGCTATGTGGAAACAACGCTTTAGCAAAATCAAATATTTAAATAAACAGTTTTGTAGAGTTTTGTACTTGATGTATAGAACATTATATTCGGAAATTTTGTTTCCACAGATATACTTATAAAATTAGAAATAGGTAAACTCCATGAATATTTTACCCCTTCTGTATCGGCGATGTAATTTAAGTTTTATTGAAGCTATTATAATGTAAAACTTGCATAATATACAAACCAAAACTTTGACCAACACAGTAAAAAGACAAAACAACTAATCAAAATCGCTATGTGGAAACAACGCTTAAGTAAAATAATTATTTATAAATAAAAGAACACAATCCCCCACATAGGGTGTACATCACTACATGAGCAAGTTAATCTGTTTCCCAAGCAAACTAATCGCAGATATAACAACGCACTATCATCATATTTCAGAGTGGGCTACAGACTATATGGTATCCGAGTGTACATACATACATGTCATTGTTTACCATAATTTCTATGACATATTAGAGCATCCTGAGTTCGAATCCCCAGACTGCCACATGTGTTTGTTAATTTCAATAATCGAGTTTAGGAATAAACTTGGTTACTGGAGAGAACATAATATATTATACCAGCTCAGACAGGCTTGCTTTTTCGCAGTTGGTGTGTAATTAATATGTAAAACTTGCAAAAACAAAATATAAATAAAAAATAAAATATTACAGGAACCGGATATTGTACAGTATAGACGAGCAAAATATAATAACTAAAATGATTTCACCACCATCAGACAAGACCGGGCCGTCGGCGGCGGCGGTGGACTCATCACCCTGGTACACAAAGAAATATCATACATAGTTACCAGTGTACAACACCAAATCCCTCCACCCCCCAAATGATAACACAACAGAAGTACAATCAATTAAAATACGCACTGGCAACAACATCAACATAACCATCATAAACACATACATCCCCTACAGTACCAAATGAATACAGACCACACTTACAACACATCACAAACACCCCACACATCATCCTGGGTGGTGACTTCAACGCCAAGACGTCGGCCTGGTTTGTCGACAACCCCGACACAGACAGAGGGCTGGTACTACAAAACCAAACTGATAACCTCATCATCCTTAACGACATCCATCAACATACCCATATTCCTCACCAAGCCCTCTATAACCCATCATCTCCAGACATCACCTTTTGCTCCCCAGAACTTGCCCCCACAACATCCTGGAGGGTGGTCAGAACCTTAGGCTCTGACCACCTCCCGATCATTATCACCACCAAAACCAGACTCACCCCAGCTAACCACAAACACACATACACCAATTATAAAAGAGCTAACTGGGAAGCATTCACAAATGAGACAGAACAACACTTCACAACTCTAAACAGTACACCCATCACTAACATCAACAATGCTGTACACATACTCAATAAAACTGTCCAAAACGCTGACGAGAAACACATTCCAAGAGGTAACAGAAAAAGACACAACCCCAACTTCACACCAGAAATTCAAAACCTCATCAGACAATGCGACATACTGAAACACTCCCCAGCACCCCACACACACGACATCACACAACAAATCCAAGCACTCAACACCCAGACTAACAACAAAATACAAAAACAACAAAAACTAAATTGGAATAACTTCCTACAAACACTTGATCACAAAACAAACCTCAAAAAACTATACAACACTAAACAGCATCACACTTTCCAACAGCAACACAACACAATCACATGCTGCAATCACAACAATAGACTCTACTCCTTCAACAACAACAACAACAACAACACAACCTACACTCAATGAGAGCTCTGTGGGAAAGCCCGATCGTGGCCATGGCCTTCCTCAGGGACTCGGGGCTGTTCGGCCAGGCAGCTTAGGGAACAACAACAACAACAACAACTCCTTCATGTAAACAACAAGCAAACACTCTCATCAATCACTTCTCACATGTCAGCCACCTAAAACCTCACAAAGACGACCGACGTGTCATCCGACGTAAGAGACAATTCCCCACAGACCCTGACTATACACCCTTCACCAATCACCATACAAAGCATATCATCAACAATCTCAAGCACTCACCCGCTTGTGGCCTAGACAACATAAGCAACATACACGTCAGACACCTGGGACCACAAGGCATACAAGCACTCACTAACATATCAAACTACAGTTATTCACACAACACAATACCAGACATTTGGAAGCATGGTATCATCACCACATTCCCCAAACCCAACAAAGACCCCACGCTACCCTCGTCGCACCGCCCCATCACACTCCTTTGCACCCCCTCCAAAGTCATGGAACGCCTAGTATTACAACTAATTACACCCGACCTACCCCTAGCTCCAACACAACATGGCTTTAGGCCACTGCACTCCACAAATGCTCTTCTCACAGACCTTACACAAAAGAGCTTTTGACGGCATCAACTCAGCTAGACCACCACACAGATCACTATTAGCCACACTCGACATTAGTAAAGCCTTCGATGCCATCCCCCGCCACAACCTAACAAACAAAATTTACAACACAAACATGCACAACAACACAAGAAGGTGGCTGGCCAACTTCCTAGCAGGCAGATGTGAACACGTATCTTTTGCCGGTCAGTCATCTAGAATCAGAAACTTTCCAAACGGAGTCCCACAAGGATCCGTCCTATCGCCCGCACTCTTCAATCTGTACATGCACAATATAACTACACCCAATATGCCCCAAATAAACTTAGCCTCCTATGCAGATGACATAACACTCACATGCACACACCATGACCCAAAAAGAGCAACAGATCTCCTTCAACCCTATCTCAACACACTACATGGCTGGTGCACTACAAACAGACTTAATCTAGCCCCAGCCAAATCCACCGCAACCCTGCTCACAAGCTGGACAGGAGAACATGAATACATCCCTCAACTCACCATAAACAACACACCCCTAACACATACACACACACCCAAAATCCTAGGAGTAACATATGATACTCATATGACATTCAAACAGCACACCACAAACATTAAAAAGAAACTGACACCCAGACTTAACGCCCTCAGGTCACTTGCTCACACAAAGTTTGGACACAACAAAGAAACCACCACCACAGTATATAAACAATACATAATATCAGTGATGGAATACGCAAGCCCAGCCTGGGCTTCTAACCTAGCTGAAACACATCATAAGACCTTACAGACTATTCAAAACAAAGCCCTGAAGATCATTACAGGCTGCACAGCTACTGCACCCACAGATCACCTACATCAAGAAACCAAAATCCTCAAAGTCAAAGACCATCTGGACATGAGAGGCACTCAATTCCTGGCAGCAGCCTCCACGAACCAGGACCACCCACTAAACTACATGGCAACACACCCACAGACACCAAGAAATATCAAAACAACACCCAGCACACGGTATCACACACAATTACTGTCCTCTCTCCCTCCCTGCCCACCCCGAACCAACTTCCAGAAGCACATCCATACTCATATCTCTCGCCGATCCATCCACTCACTTACAGACAACACGCAGCTGCAAGCACGACCTCCCGAAATCCATCCTTCCGAATCCTCCCTTCCTCGCGAGGACAGAGTCCACCTGGCCAGGCTGAGATGCGGACACCATCCAGCTCTCCTGAGCTATCAGAAGAGACTGGATGACTCCGTTGTCGACACCTGCCCGGGATGTAACACAGCACCCCATACCATTAAACATATCATAGAAGACTGCATTTCACACAACCACTTACGCCAACAACACAATCTACACTCATGGTGATGGGCTGGTCTATCAGAGTGAGAACTGAGCGATCTCTGCCATACCCATAGCTTACTCTGACTTTTCCTTTTACTTATATATTTTCTAGATCTCAAGTGACGGCGTCTCTTCCGTGGTTTGACCTCCCAATCTACCAAGATTGGAAGCCAAAGCGTCACACTTTTCCTTTGCCCCTCAACTTTCTCTTCATAATTGCTGAGGGGCACAGGGCCCTGGGTGGGGCTTTGGTTTCCCGGGCGTTTCCGCATCCTCCTTAGCTCCCCGCCATGGAGTGGCTTCGGTCACCCAGGCTTTATTGTGGTCGGCAGGGGGGTTCTGTGGGGGCGCTCGGTTATGGCCTTGGCCTTGCTCGGGGCCTTGGGGCTGTTCGGCCAGGCAGCTTGGGGAACAGCAACAACACAATCTACACTCAATGAGAGCTCTGTGGGAAAGCCCAATCGTGGCCATGGCCTTCCTCAGGGACTCGGGGCTGTTCGGCCAGGCAGCTTAGGGAACAACAACAACTAAAATTCACTATGTCGAAACAACGCATCGGGTTTTTTGGTCTACGCAATAATGCTCAAACGCAATAACAAAACCCGCGATAACGGAGGGATAAGTGTACCGTATACACTATCACTACAATTACAATATGAAACTTGCAAAATAAACAAACCAAAACAGGGACGATACAAGATAAAACCAAAAGAACTAATCAAAATCGCTATGTGGAAATAACGCTTTAGCAAAATAATATTATGAAAGAAAACCACGCAATCCACCATTTTGGGTGTACATTACTACATGAGCAAGTCAATCTGTTTCCCAAGCAAACTAATCGCAAACATAACAACGCACTATCGTCACGTTAAACATAAACAATACATTATCATCAAAAGAACAGTAAAAATATAGATTAAATTCTTAAAGACTCACATTATTTTGGCAGAGTTGTTGTTGTTGTTGGTCAAACAGTTGTATCCGATGGCCCCGTGTAGTGGAAGGTGTCCTATTCTGGTCCTCCAACGGTTGTCCTATACTTCTGACATCAGGGAACCCACCACCAATCTGTAAAAGTTATAATGTGGTTAGCTTAAGGGGAGATGGGTCACTTTTATTGGCTTATTTATGTACAGTATCTTTATATTCTTTATTGGCTTATTTATGTACAGTATCTTTATATTCTTTATTGGCTTATTTATGTACAGTATCTTTATATTCTTTTATTAGTTTCCTCCCTAGACCTCCATCAACCTTAAAAAACACCCAACCCAAGATCCTCCTTCAAGATATATTTGTACATTTTTCGATAGAAAAACGACCGGTTCCTCTTAAATTACAAGTTCGCTAGCGCTCGCCAGGAAAAAATTGACGCCTAAATACCACAGTCTTAATATTGACAAAGAAATGGGGCAAAAGGTATTAAAAACACAAAACTAATGGGCCAAACGTCTTATAAGCTGAAAACTAATGAGGCTAAACATGAGGTAGAAGAGTGACCAGAAAAACGGCCCATCTCCCCTTAAATACAGTCAGCTCTCCTAATTCGCGCCTATATAGGCGATACAGGACGACGCGTATTAGGATTCCGCGTACAGTATTAGGAACATGTAAAGTCAGTAAATTATAATGTAAAACTTGCAAAATAAACAAACCAAAACTTATGCGAACACAGTAAAAAGACAAAACAACTAATCAAAATCGCTATGTGGAAACAACGTGAGCCAACCAGGCCAAGTGATATCTCTCTATTGGTCTAACTTGTAGAGTTGACTCCCTCGTAGCCTAAGGGTCCGGAGTTCAATTAAAATTTAAAACTTGCAAACTAAACAAACCAAAATTCAGACAAAGACAATATAAAGGCAACTCCCGCCCGGGGCATATTAATAATTTTGTGTCATGCCCCAGCGAGGGTTCGAACCCAGGCCAGTAATGCAGCACTCCAGCACCTAACCAACTAGACCACCGAGCCTATTTTCGGGAGCCTATTTTCGCATCAAATAAAGTTTAGGTGTGTTGGTAAAATTGTCTAGATGGTTGAAAGTAAGATCGGAGCTCCATAACTCCTCTTTCGGGAAGGGTGTAAATCCTATTCCTACAACCATACCTTATGGGAAAAATAGCTTATGGTAGACACCTCGAAAAAAAAATGGCCTAATTTTTGAAAATGTTTGCCCTAAATACCAACCAAAAGTGGATTAAATCATGAACAATAAGACAGACAAAAATTAATATTTTTTCACCAACAACCTTTACTTCTAAACTCAATTAATGAAATCAACAAATACATGTGGCACTCCAAGCACTCAAAGCTAGGATACTCACACCGAAATTCCGCGCATTTATGCATTACGCTATCAAAACAGAAAATACACCGAAAACGAGAGCAAAAATAATTGAAGACTCAAAACATCAAACTAGAAAACATAAACAAACAAGTGAATGATTTTGGAATGTGATATGGACCATCAGGGTGTACTGTATGCCCTATACTATACTGTATACATCTTTTTGTGTATGGAATGAAAAATCTATCTAGGCTATCTATCTATTTACTCAGGCCCAATCACCACTTTTCCTGGGGGGGCGACTCAAGACAGTGCAATAACAGGGATAACACAGAAAACAACGAACACACAAATTCACACACATCTAGGTCATCCAGAAGACCCAGAAAATATAAAAAATATTAATAATAATAATATAAACTGCCATTGTCAAGGTGTTGCTTGCTTGGAGGCAAAATCTGAGTGACTCAGGTGAATCCGAAATCCCAGCGTCACTTGCGCAAGTTACGGCCGCCAACTTTAATGTCGTCAACACTAGCCAAGACGCTCTCAAGTCCGCCCGCCTTTTACTTGCTTATTTGTTAATTAAAATGTAAAGCTGGCAAACTAAACAAACCAAAACTTGGACAAACACAATATAAAGGCAAAATAACTTATCAAAATCGCTATGTGGAAATAACGCTTACTAAAACAAAAATGTTGTTATGAAATAAGAGAACACAATCCTGAACCTTGTATCTCTCGCGTTTATTATGGCCTTTAGTGCATTCAGTGATAGGGACAGTGGGCCTGGTGGTAATGATGAGGGAATTGAGTCAAGTCAAGTGCCGCGTCTGACGAAGCCGCGGAAAAATTACGATGAGTTTCTATCTATTTGCTCAGGCCCATTCCCTATTTGTTTTATTTATTTATTTATTTATTTATTTATTTATTTATTTTTCTATTGGGGGTATGCTAAATATGACTATGGTTCCAAATAAAGTCTATGTGGTAAGTAATATCAACATATGATATCTGGTGCCACGCGAAATGATGGGTGTCCACGTGTATTAGGTAAAAAGGGCGGATATGGCCACTTTTGGGCTCACAAAACGCTTATTAGGAACTGTAGACACTTGTTGAGAATTTTGTGTTTTTTCCGACCCCCCAGCCGCGTATTAGGAGAGCTGACTGTATTTTGTACTATTATTAATTAAACCTTTCGTGCACTGCTGGACGCAATTGTGCCCTTACAGGGATACTTACAACTCTTGTGACCATCAGGGGTGTTTAGAAACCTTTAGTTAAATTACTTCAACCTCTGCAGTTGTGTTAGAGCGAGTTGTGGCCAGAAAACTAATTTTGGAGAGGTAATTATGAGATTAAGATCATTGTATTTCTGATAACTAAACGGCAACCCCTGGACCTGAAAGGGTTAATATCTTGTCATATTGAAAATTTGTGTAAATAGATAATTTTGACAAATTGCAGTTTCTTTATTTATGCACAATATTAAAAAATTATCAGAACGTGCTAAACTTCCCAAATTGACTAATTCCTTGAACATGACGAGTGATAGCGTAATGCATTAGTGAGCGGAATTTTGGTGTGAGTATCCTAGGTTCGAGTCCTTGGAGTGCCACATGTATTTGTTGATTTCATTAATTGAGTTTAGAAATACAATTGGTTGGTGAAAATATATGAATACAGTACTGTATGTTTTTTTTTTTTTTTTTTTTTTTCTATATTCCAACTTACTTCCTCTCGGGCATAGGCTGAGAGCCTTAACATTCACCGCTTTACAATGAACAGTGAAGCCCGTGAGGTCTTGTTCCAGTCTAGGGAGTGAGACATGTGAAGCACGTAGAGCACAACGAGCACCTGCCATCTTGCCTTCACATGAGGCACGGTGCTCACTCATGGCCCAAAACGACCCCATCCCTGAAGCCATCTCGTTCCCGTGCTTCACTGTCTCACCCACTACACTCGGACTCTCACACTTACACACACACAACGCGCGATAAATTTGCTTGAGAAACAGATTCACTTACTCATAATTATTAGTGATGTACATTCTACATGCTGGTTTGGTGTTCTTTTATATAAAATTATATTTTACTAAAGCGTTATTTCCATATAGTGATTTGTATCGATAGATATACATTTTGAGACTAAGCACATTCTCTGGGGAAAAAACGGTCTTTAAACTTGTATGTACAATATGTATGCATGTACAGTATGTATAGATTTTGATGTAAATTCTTTTGTCTTTATATTGTGTTGTCCCTGTTTTGGTTTGTTTATTTAGCAACCTGTTTTACATTATTATTGTATTAGTTTCATTATTACACTGTTCAACAATTGGGGAAAACTATGGTACTGTACTTAAGTATACAGTATAAGCTTCATTAACAAGTTGAGAATAAAAATTGGATGATAGTAAGAAAATATAAAGAGAAACATAATAAAGGTTGATCTGCTTACAGTACTTTTGTTTTTCAGGAATAAAACAAATTAAAGTGAGGAAATGTATGTACTGTATGGAGCTGTGGTGGTCGAGTGGTGAGCACGCTCGCGTGTGAATCTGCAAGACCCGGGATCGAATTCCCGCACGGCGGACATTTAATGGGTGTGGTAGTACGTCCTAGCAGGTTTCACATGCTTGCACCCAGTCAGGGGACATCCTGATGACGTATACAGACTAAACACACATAACAAAGCCACTCCAACACCTTCCTCTCTCTTCAACACCCCTTCTCCCCTCTCAACAGTCTTCTCTGAGCTAGTGCCTGTATAGAATCGTAAGATTCAGAGTCGTAAAGATTCCAGGACGAGCTCAATAACGGCGGATCCCCAGATTGGCCGTGGTGATTTTTTTTTTCTTCTATATTCCAACTTACTTCCTCTCGGGCATAGGCTGAGAGCCTTAACATTCACCGCTTTACAATGAACAGTGAAGCCCGTGAGGTCTTGTTCCAGTCTAGGGAGTGAGACATGTGAAGCACGTAGAGTACAACGAGCACCTGCCATCTTGCCTTCACATGAGGCACGGTGCTCACTCATGGCCCGAAACGACCCCATCTCTGAAGCCACCTCGTTCCCGTGCTTCACTGTCTCACCCCCTACACTCGGACTTACACACACACAACGCCACCTGTTGAGCAGATAACTCACCAGGCATTGCACCCCTATAGCATATTTTGATATGGGAATATTCATACAGTGCTATTTAATCAGGGAACAATGAGGGTATTTTATTGACGTTTCGGTGGGCTTGTGGTAATGCACTGATACTAGGTACGGCACAAATTCAATCCCAATAATATCTTCCCATTGATACATCGGGATTTGAACCCGGGACCTTTGGATTACCAGGCCAGTGGCAAGACCACTCCACCACACCTCCCCTAAACACCTACAAAAGTTACAAAGTATGTATATAGGCCTACTCTGGCACTTGCCCCAGTTTTCCCTTTTTTTTTTTTTATGGGGGTGGCCGACTCGAGACACAGCCCGAACAGGGACATCACAACATAACACAAAAACAAAACAAAACAAAACACAAAATCACACACATCTAGGTCATCCAGGAGAAATACCCAAGGACCCAGGCCTATTTGGGGTCCCCAGCAAAAGATACTGTAACAATTTTGGCAAGAATGTTAAGTGCGGGCGTACCGCCAGCCTTATTTACACTACGCGTAGTGGCGTCGGACCTTTCCCATCATGTTCCCGTCTATTTTGACTGCCTTTGGATATAAAAATACATTAGCCTAACCAAACAACCTAACCTAACCTAACCTAGTATTCATGTAGTAATGACAGGGGGCAAATAGCAGAAAATAGCGTCGAAATAGACGGGAACGTACAACATGACAACCGTACACCCGGAAACTACATCCTTCCCACAATTTTCTAGTTAATGTACCTGTGTGAAGTTAGGTGGCCCAGCAGAACTTGTGACTGGAGCTCGTTCACCTGGTGTGGTGGTGGTGGTGATAGTGGGTGGCTGGGGGGCACGTTCCCCTGGTGTGGTGGTGGTAGTGGGTGTCTGGGGGGCTCATTCCCCTGGTGTGGTGGTGGTAGTGGTGGTAATGGTGGTAATGGTGGTGGTGGTGGGTGGGAGGGGGTGCACCAGGGGGTCAGCTCTGTACTGGACTCCTTTGGAGGGAGGCTGTCATCTTGCTCCATTACAGTCGTCACCTGAAATTACAACTTTTAATAACACTTCATAATAAAGTCAAAGGAAAAACTACAATCAATTCTAGTTAACCCCTTCTGTACCGATGACGTATTTTGTATTTTATTCTAGCTATATTTACACAATTTTGTGTAGTTTAAGAAGGAACTGTGGTAGTAAAAAGGGTTAAGTGAGATACTTTGAAGCCTATTAATTGCTGCAGGCCCTTTTGAAACTAATTAAATTTGTCTAATAGTAGCCAGATTAAAGTTACAAAGACGTTGTCGGTATAGAAGAGGTTAATCGTCTGACATGCTGTATTGATAGCGTAATGGTTTAGTGCGCAGAATTTTGGGTGCGAGTTTCCAAGGTTCGAATCCATCGAGTACCACATACAGGTCTCCCTCACTGTTCGATGCCTTGATTTACGATATATTATAGGTTTTAAGGTGTTTGTGTTTGGGTTTTAGCTGGTCCCACAATGCATCCCCATTTACCCCATTAATTTTAGGGTTTGCTATATGATTTTTCTATTCAAGATCTGATTTTCTGGAACGTAACCCAATCGTAAATCGAGGGAGATCTATATATTCATTAGTTTCATTGATTGCATTAATTAGGTTTATTTGTAAGTTAATTGGTGAGTTGGTCATACTATGAATGCATTCAGATTCAGATTATTTTATTTAGCCTGTGGATTACAATAGTTTTATGTTCTATTATATATACTCAGGCGCAATCCCCACTTTTCCATTTTTTTTTTTTTTTTTTCCTTTTCCTTTAGGGGAGGGGGGGGGGGAACTCAAGACAGAGCCAGAATAGGGACAACACAACAGGAAACAATGGACACACAAGAAAAGAAAACATATCTGGCTGTTATGAGAGTAACTCTCCTTAACCCTTCCCGCCCGGGCAGCATTTTAAAAGGACACCGCGGAAGATGGGCAGCAGCCCGGGTGTCCCCTTGTAATCCGTAAGCTTGAAAGCCTATTAGGCTTGTTTTTGAAAGCCGCGCATCCGACGTATGTAAACAACACACCTGGTCGGAGGCGATGCGCGCAACTCCGAAAGCAAGCAGACGTCGGAGCTTTGTTGTTGTGTGGTCTGGTAAGACAGATTTTTGTGTTGAAAATTGTGTCATATTGCTAACATCGCCTAAAAACTCTCTCCACAGAAATCGTCATCACAACTGAACCAGTTGACTTAGAGAGCTCTACTCAACGCGTCTACAGATTGGAAACCACAGTACGTTTAGAGATGCGTGGGAATTTTCTAGCAGTTAAAATAACAAAGATACGGTAGCCTAGGCGTAGACGTTTTTCGGCCAAATCGCCCGGATATCAACAACCTCCTTAGGAGGGCGAGCCCGGGCCACAAGGGTTAAGGCACCTAATATTACTCGAACTACAGTACACACAAATCAAGTCAAATGTTGAACATAAATTGAATCGCAGGTAATTATATTGTTTTCTCTTGTCCTTATTCTGGCTCTGTCTTGAGTCAGTCCACCCCCCCTGATCGGACCAGAGTACCTGATCCCAAGTATTTCTAGGTCTACCCTATGCGCAGCTCCCCCCACGTTCACAGTCCAGCATTTCTTCATCCAGTTCTCATCATTCACTCTCTCCACATGTCCAAACCAACCAAGTCTGCATGTGCACATCACTTCACCATTATTTTGACCTACCTTATGACATTAATATGTACGGTACCAAATGATTATGGAAAGGACAAACCAGCCGGAGTGTAGAGATTGTGCTGTTTCTCCTCACGGTTAAACATATCCTGATAGAATGTCCATCTTTACAACGTCAAAGGGATAGGTACTTTGGAAATATCCGCAGACCACTCAGCCTGAGAGCAATCTTAGCTGAGGGCTGTTCCATTTCTGCTGAATAATTTTTGCATTCTGCAAAGATGTTGGTATTTTGGGCAAGATTTAGTAGTTTTAATTACAATCCATTATCTCCCTTTTTATATTTTTAATTTTTGTAATCTTATTCAGTTTTAGGTTTACAATACACCACTTTTAGCATTTTTTATTGACACTGGGTACGGCTGATGCCTCCCTCAGTGGGTTATCCCTTTCCTAAAAATTTCTCCATTTTTATATAAACTCCTTACCTGTAAATAATGTCTACCCTTCTTGAATGTTTTACGGCTCTTTCAGCAGCTTGGCATAGAGCCATGGTATTTTTTCTAAAAAAATAAAATAAAATTGATACGGTGTACAAATTCCCCCAAATACATCCAATAAATACATATTATTTGAGGAGAATACTTATAAATACATATTATGAGGAGATTACTTACCACACAGACTTTATTTGAAATCAAGTCATATATAGCCTAGCCTCACGGCATAATTTCGCCGCTTTCGCCGCTGCTGGGCATTACTTACCAGGTTTACTTACCAGGTAGGGCCACGCACTGTCCACGGAGCAGCTGTGTTCAGTGGGGGCCCAAGACATTAACTAGATGCACGATTAGTAGCAGTTACTGGGAGTCCGGCAGAGATTGTTAGTTTATATTGTGCCCTCGTTGGAGACTAGCTTTTTAGTTGTGTTAGTTTGTTTGAGATGTATGTTTAGGTGTTTTAGATGTGTGTTTTTGAGTGTTTTAAATGTGTGTTTTGAGTGTTTTAAATGTGTGTTTTGAGTGTTTTAAATGTGTGTTTTGAGTGTTTTAGTGAAATTCGTGGAGGGAGTCGTGTATTTCTGCTTGGAGGCGTTGCTTGAAGACTCTGAGATTTGGTGCAGTAACGGTGTCCTCTGAAAGTGAGTTCCACCTCTTGACGACTCTGTGGGAGAAAAATCTTCTTCTGGCTTCTGAGGAGCAGTGCTGTACTTGGATTTTGTAACTGTGGCCTCTGGTGCCAGTCCTAGGGACCATGGTGAAGAGGTCGGCACCGTCGGTGGGGTTGATGGGTGAGAGGCCATGGAAGATCTTGTAGCAGTAATTTGGTCGTACCTGATCAGTCTGCCCCTGACTGAGTGGAGTTTGAGTCTTTGTAGGCGCTCGTCGTATGGGTAGTCGTTAAGGCCGGAGATCTGCTTCGCAGGCTGGGAAATTAGGTATAGCCCGGCAGCCCGGATATGTTGCCGGGCAAGTGCTTTTTAATGTTGGTCTGCCCGGCGGTTGCCCGGCGGTTGCCCGGGGGACAAGTCGAATTTTTTGCCTTTTAAACCTTGAAAAATGCTAAAATTAATATAAAAACAAACATACACACTTTCCATAAATATAAATAAAGTATAAGAGACAGGCAGATGTATCTACTATTTCCACTTTCAACGACCATTGGTTACTGGTAACGTAACGGCTGGTTTTCGATTCACGTTAATTTCACGTCACTATTCTCTCTATCTCCTCTCCTCTCCTCTCCTCCTCCTCCCCCCCCCCGTAGGCCTACATAATATTATAACCGTTGGACGGTTGGATAGAGAAGAGGTACTTCCGAATAGGCGGCTCGCTCGCCGCTCTTTATCAATAACATTAGTGTTTCAATTGTCGCCGGGGAAGCACGTGTTTAGTGAGAAAATGTACTATAATGAGTGTGTCTAAGAAATAACAGGCTTCCTTGACAAGATTCTTAACACTAAAACAACCACCATCAACAAGTACAACTAGGTAAAACCGTTGTTTTAAAAGTTTGTTAACTTTTTTGTATCTAGCCTAGTCAGTCTGTCAGACGATAGATTTCTCTTATTGACTCGCCTCTTAACCCGGGAACTGCGGGGAGACTCTTAAGAGTTCCCCAGGCGGACTGCGGGGAGACTCTTATGAGTGAGTGAGAACAAAAAATCAACTTTTGACATCGGGAAAAAAAAACAAAAAAAAAAAAAAAAAAAAAAAAAAAATTTGGCCCCTGGGCCATGCAAAATCTCAGTCCTCTACCTCCCCTCCTTCCCCACTTCCTCCTCTCCTTCAGTTATCACCTATTTTCCTGTTATTTTATTCTGAGGTATATTTTCGTGCTAACATTAGCGAGTTGCAAGCAGGGTGTTGTCATCACTGATGGCAAGCGAGTGCAAGAGAGAGTATCGATCGACTGTGTCCTCAGTGGCCTTGGGGGAAATTGGCGGAAAGCAGGTTGCCTCATCATTATACAACTCGCGGGCTCTCCGATTTTGACCATCCAAACGCTGTTTTCACTCGTTTTTAATTGTTGTTTCAGGTTAATACCTTTATAATCAACCCATAATAGGCGCATATCGGATAAGTAATTAATGGCACAATGAATATTTTAGTGACGAAACAACCTCAATGCACAAAGACGTTTCCAATTACCCCCTGCGCACTTCAGAGGTTAAGTGAAAATTGTTGGTAACTACTCCAACCTATGTTTTCTACCTAAGATATTTACTTATGTTACAAAAATGTGTGTTTATAACCAATCTTAAGGATTTAGTTACACCAATTTTTAATAACAAAAATATATATATGATACTCTGCAGTCTCTGTTCTCCTACTGTACAATGTAAAGTATGGCCTAGCCTAAATAAACTATATTTATTGCCAGACAACTTGATCCCTGAGGGGATGGCCACAAACTAAGCTCCAGCATAGAGGCAACGTTCAGTTCGTTTCGATTTTGTATCTTGTTTCGTGGGAGTGTTGGTAATTGATAATGTCTAACCGCGAATTATTATTTGTGTTTGGGGGTTCAAGTGAAATGTGTTATCATACTGTTGGAAATGGCTGTGGTGGTGAATTTAGTTTGTAACCAGTGTAATCAATTCGATCATGCTGATCAGGTCTTGTATTCACGTTGTAAATACAACACTGGTTACTTCACCCCTAATGTCTGCCTTGCAGACATTGGTTGGGCAGGAGGCCATGGCTTAATTAATAAGTACCGACCGAAGTGTCGAATGTCGATTAAAGATGACTTTATCACCTCACTTGGTTCTGGACATATTTCTATTTTGCTATATACTACAAAAAAAAAAAAAAAAAAAAAATCACTATATATTAATAATAAACTAAAGCTAGTCCTTCGCTTTCATTAGAGATGTGAACCATGATTTTGCAATATAATATCTAAACAACACACACACACACACACAAACACACAACACACATACACACAACACCATGAATACATACCCTACATAACATACAGCATACATACACATAACATACATATACACATACAACTACATACATACATACAGACATACACAGATAGAGATAGATAGATATTAGATAGATAGATAGTTATTTATTTAGTTTCAGATTTCAGAATGAGTTTTCTGCAGAGGTTTACCTTACTTAATATTCAACATGAGTATGATTTCATAAGTTTTCTATAATATAACTGTACACTGACAGCTTATTACTTACTGGTACCGTATTAGTTATTTTTGACATATTAATTAGATAACTAATCATCTGATGGTATTGCATTGTTTTAACTTTGTCACTGTCTTTATATGCTAACTTGTGAAAGCTATTGTTTTGCTATGTGCAACCTTTGTATTCCCCTAAGAAAAAAAATCTATTGAATAAAACAAAATAACTAAAACACATTATATACTGTATATACAGTATACAGTCAGGACCCCCAATACACGATTCCACAATTCGCGAAAACCCTAATACACGAGTTACCCCTCGAAAATAACATTAATTAATTAAGCATTAATTACGCGAGGTGGTACCACAATACACGAATCGAGAGCTAAGAAGGGGCCAAATCCGCTATTCCCGCTTGATACGCGAGCACGTCTACGTTTCGCGAGGCCCAGGAGTAGCTCTGAAAAAAGAAGAAGACGGGCATACGCCTGCCTGCCTTCCCTCCCGCTTACCCTCCCTCCCACAGTCCCGCTCATAGCCGTGCGGAGTGACCAAACGTTTGTAGTGCCTGCCACTTTTTTCGCCATGCCACGCCAATATAAGAAGATAACACACAAAATGAAGGTGGAATTGTTGTTTCGCAAGAAAAGAGGAGAAGGAAACTGTGCAATAGGCTTGTCAGAGTAAACTGTTCGTACGATTTGGTTAGGGAGGGAGAAGTTGGAGAAAATCGTGAAGTCCTACGGTCCTAGTCCTAGCCTATCTACTACTAATTTTAAGGTAAGGTTTCATATTTTTATTCATTGTTCTTCTTATATATAAGATATAGACTGTACTGTAGAGCCAAAAAATGTCGAAAATAGGGCCAAAAATTTCGAAAATAGGCCATAATTGAGAGATGTCACCCAATCTAATTATTCCCATTTAAAGTTAGTTCCACAATACCCGAATTCACAATACGCGATGCCTCCTGTCACCCCTATTCTCGCGAATTGGGGGTCCTGACTGTATAGCATAATTTGTATTAATTCAACAAATTTCATATTCAGGGCAAGTACAAAAATATCAGGGCAAGTAAGGAATATATCAGGGCAAGTAAATTTCTGAATTCACTAGCCCAGGGCAACTAGATCTGGAACACTAATTTCCCAGCCTGCTGCACTTCGTCCATCTTCTCTGGACAGACTCTGTGAGTCTGCTGTCGGTCAGGTAGTCTTGGTTCCAGAGTGGGGACGCAAAGTCGAGGATGGGTCTTAGGTCGACCTTTAGGAGGGATAACATGAATTGGGGGGAGCGGTTTACAGTACTCTTGAGCAGGTTTTGGGCGACTCCTCCCGCTTTGTTTACCGCCTGGCAGATATGGTGGTGAAATTTGAGGGTTGTTGGGACGAATACCCCAAGGTCCTTCTGCAGGTTTGATGGCTGGATGGGCAGGTTTTGGAGGTAGTAGATGGGTTGTGTAGGCTGGTTCCGTTTTGTGGCGGGAGAAGCGCATGTGAGCAAATTTTTCTGTGGCAAACCTTAGACCCCACGAGGAGGCAATTTCATGCAGCCGGTCGATGTTTTCTTGAAGGGTTGCCATACCACCGTGGGCTTGGTATGAGGATGATGGGCAGCTGAGGTATATTTTCAGGTTATCTGCAAATATGAAGTATTTGCAGCTTAGTAGTGATCCTATGTGGTTTATGAAGATGAGGAACAGCAGTGGGCCTAGGACGGAGCCTTGGGGGACCCCGCTGAGTACTGGTCTTGCTGAGCTTGTTTTTCCGTTGATGCGCACCTTAATTTTTCGGTCGAGCAGGAAGCTCTTAATCCAGCTAAGGAGGTTTCCCCGATATTCCTATGTCTCTCAGTTTGTTTAGCAGGGTTTTGGTGGTGGACTTTATCAAACGCTTTTTGGAAATCGAACAGGATGAGGTCTACTGTTTCACCTTTGTCATATTGTGTGGTGATGTAGTTGTATGTCAGTAGTAGTTGGTCGACCACGGATCTGGAAGGCCTGAAGCCAAACTGGTTGTTGTCGAACAGGAGATGGTCATCCAGAAAGCTGTAGAGAGATTTAGTGATCAGCCGTTCCATGGTCTTGCATACAACTGAGGTTAGGCTTATGGGGCGGTAGTTTAGCGGGTTTGATTTGCTTCCTTTCTTGAGGATAGGCGAGACGTGGGACTCCTTCCAGGTTGGTGGGACTGTCCCGGTGGCTAGGGAGAGGGTGAAGAGTGCAGTGAGGGGAACGGCAAGTTCTGCAGCGCATTCCTTCAGGAGGCGGGGATGGATGAGGTCGTCAGGCCCCATGGCGCTGTCAGGTTTTAGGGACTTTAGGAGGTTCAGTACTTCGGAGTGCCTGATGGGGACTGTCGGGAGGGGGGCGGCTCCTATCTGGTGGGGGAATGGGTTCACTGGCTGGATTATTTCGTACACCCCGGAGAAGGCTTTGGCGAAGGATTCCGCCATTGCTTCTGGTGAGTCGGTGAGGGTGTCGTTGATCATTAGTGGGCCTATCCGGGTTCTGCTTACTTTTTTGTTCCGGATATATGAGTGAAATAGTTTCGGTTTTGAGGCTGCGATTTCTGGCTAGGTTGTTTTCGTAGTCGGATTGTAGTGAGATTGTTGTTGCTCTCAGTCGGTCGTTGCAGGAGTTGAAGGTGAAGAGGGATTGCTGCGCTTGATGGGACTGTCCGCCATGGATTCTCCTCATTTCTTTGTACTGCTTCCATTGGTTGGATCTGATTCTTGTGAGGTGTTTTGGGAATTTTTCTGAGCCAGGGGGGGCCGGAACATTGGGTTCCTTTAGCGGGACATGTCGGGTGACTAGGTCCTGGAGGGTGGAGGTAAGTAAGAAGTTGAGGTTGTCTAGTCACGTGCTTGGAGTTCATAGTCCCAGTCAATCTGTCTCAGGCAGTTTCGGATCTGGTTGTAGTTTCCTTTGGCCCAGTCTCTTATCATGGTTTTATTGTGGGGGGTTTGGGAGGGTCCCAGTCTTGAAACAGGTAGTTGAGGGTTATGACAATGTGGCCGCAGTGGGGGAGTGGGGGGTTGGTGGTGATGTTCAGTAGTCTGTCTGCCTCTGTAGTTAGGACTAGGTCAAGTATGTTTCCGGAGGGGATGAATGTGGGCTCTCGGACCCACTGGGTAAGGCCTAGTACCTGAAAGAGGTTGAGGAAGTGGGTGTCACGTGCTGATGCACCCAGGGAAGGTTCGGGTTCTGACCAGCGGATGGTTGGGAGGTTGAAGTCGCCCACGATTATTACTTCCTTGCCTGTGCTGAAGTCGGCTATGTAGTTTATCAGCTCGAGGTCTTCATTTACCGTGTTAGATGGGGGGCGGTAGGTAAGTAGTATGTACAGGTTGTATTATGGAGGTATATTGCTATGGTATTAATGAAGTTTGGGTTGGTGGGGCATGATATTTTAATACTGTCTTTGGTATAGATGCATACTCCATGTTTGGGAATCCCTGAGGGTGAGTCGTTCCTAGTTAGAGTGAAGCCATTTATAGATAGGGGGGCATCGACGATAGTGGGGTTAGCCATGTCTCTGAAATACAGAAGATGTCGGGGTTTGAGTCATGGCATAGTTTGGTTATGAGGGGGATTTTGTTGGGGAGACTGTTTACATTTGTTAGGGAGATTTTTAGTTTTGAGTAGGAAGCTGGTGGGGGATGGGGGGCGGGTGGGGGCTCGTGTTTTTATTGGTTTTGGCTTGTTTGTGCAGTTGGCTGGGGGTGGCTGGCTGCGACATTTGTCTGGGCTTGTGCTGCTGGTTGTGTTGTGGGAGTAGGAGAGGCAGGGTCAGTTGGAGGGGGGTTGGGCTGGGTTTGGCTTGGGGTTGTTGTGCTTGTTGTGTTTGTGTTGGGGGTCCCTGGGGACGAGTTTGTAGCACCATTTTGGGCGTTTCTCCTCTCTTTAAGAGTTTGGCGCTGTTTGAAGGTCAGGTCTCTGGTAATGTATACCTGGTGGAAATCTGTAGAGGTCTTGAGGTGTCTGGCAGTAGAGAGTAATTCCTTTCTCCCAGCCTCGTCGAGGATGTCGCCTCTAACGAGGATTGCATTGATGGGGACAATGTTGGTCAGGGATATGTGTTGGGCCTTGTTTGTCCAGAGGAGATGGGTTGCTACCTTGCTTAGGCTGGTGGTTACGCTAATTGGGTCGCTTCCTAGTCCACGAACTATGACTGACTTGACTCTTTTTTCTCGTTCTCTGATTTCAATAGCCTCTTCGTGCAGGATTTGTTTGATTTCGGGTTGGTTTGGGTAGGTTTGGTGGATTGTTTGTGGGTTTGGGTAAGTTTTGGGAACTGTTTGTGGGTGGGGGTGTTGAGGCTGAGGAGGGGTGTTTTTCAGTTTTGCTACCTCCTCTGTCAGGCTAGCCATTGCTTGGCTCAACCCTTCTACCACTTCAAGGCGATGGGCTGTGGTAGGACCTTGGTCGGGCTTGGGGTTGTGTTCGGGAGCCCTATCACCTTTGCTTCTGCATTCTGCGCAGATGTAGGTTGCGCCGTTCTTGGTGTATTCGGCTATCACGTTAAATGCGTAAAATGGCGAGACCACTGCATCTGGTATTCCATTGGTTCCAGACTAGGCACTGTCGCATTCTATTGCGTCTTCATCACCGATATTCTTGGTGCACGAACCGCATAGGTGGGCGCTTTTAACCATTTGTGGGGACATTTCTCTGTCTTTTCTACTGTTTGTGGGGGACATCTCTCTGCCGGTAATCTTACTCCTAACTGAACATGTGCTAGAGCGAGTGCCCGTCTTACCTGTCCATGGGGTTCCCTCGCTGAGATATTGTGTTCTTTGGCCTGCCCATTGCTGCTGTGGTTAGTGGTGTACTACCTGGTTTGAGGAAGTTGGAATAGTGGGGGTGCGGCGGGCGGGAGCAGCAACGACCTCCCTCTCGCTGGCGGCTGGCGAGTTCTCACTTTTATGTCTTGTATCACTACAGTCCTATGTCCTAGGCAAGTCTTCTATGGTGGGTGTCTTATGTGGACTATTTTGTATACTGAGTGCTGATTGCACTAGAGCGGGATGTGTAATTGACGAAATATGTGGAGGTAACTACGCACGTCCGACGCGTTCGACTAACGGATGTCCGGACACTACATCCTTCTCTGATTTTCTAAGCTTGATGGAGGTCTAGAGAGGAAATTGATGGCGGCCGTATGTGTCGTGATGAGGTATTTCCCGGAACTCATGATTGGTCCGGAATGGTAGCCAGAAACTTGTCCAGTTCCCTCTTGAAGACCCCTGTTGTCATACCTGTAATGTTTAAGATGTTTATTAATACCAGGGTAATACAGTAGTAGCACTAATAATCCCCACCTCCTATAAAAAGCGCTTACACAATACCGAAATAGTGACCCATCCTACTAGTACGGTACGGTAAATTTGTGGGTGCGTTTCGAAATGTTATTAGTTATTAACAAGCTTTACTATTTTTAAACACTATTTCAAGACGTCCAGCGATGCTATCGCCGACGAATTTACCTTCGGACATCTGTTTTCTGTTGACCCATTTTCGTACGATGGCGGCAGTTTCGGATGCCTTTTATGTTCTGCAGTATTTTGACATCTACATAATTTTTAAGAGAAGTGGGGGTCTGGGGGTGGCAGCCCCAAGGTTAGGTAAGGTTGTCATTAAAAATGCTGGCGTCATGTGACACACGTCCGCCGAAAGGGCAGCCCCGCCGGCGGGCGGGGGACGGGTTTCACATGACGCCAGCACTTTCGACGACAATATTGTCATTAACCTAACCAAACAGCCTTACCTAACCTGAGGGCTGCCACCCCCATACCCCGCTACCCGCATATCAGTAGTAGGGCTTCCTAAATCTAAAAAAAAAAAAAAAAAAAAAAAAAAAAAAAGGGAGAGAACTGTTCACAAAGGAAAATTACGAACCATACACCGTCAAAATGTCTGTTATTTAACAAATCTTACATGGTAGCGTCATCGTCGGAGTGACGGTCGGACGTCTGGGATATACTGTATTTTTATAATACAGAAGTGTTAAAATAGTAAATCTCGTTAAAAAGGAATAAAACTTCAAAAACGCATGGGAGGGATGTACAGGTATATTCGGGCGTATGGTCGTCATGTTTACGTAGGTTGATCGCTCGCGGAGTTCCCGTCTATTTTGACGGCTATTTTTTCTGTTATTTGACCCCTGCTGGCAATATATAGGCCTATAATGATGATAATAAGTCATGGGCGGGTAAGGAGGGCCCTCAACCTACAGTATTATTGTATCCCACGGCAGTCAAAATAGACGGGAACATGAACGCGAGCGTCCGCGTGGTGTAAACAAGACGGGCAGTACGCCGGAATACTACAAGCTTGCCAAACGCACCCACAAATTTACCGTACTTTAAGTAGGATGGGTCAATATGGCGGCGACACGGCAGCAACTTTCGCAAGTGACGCTCGGAATCCGGATGTCGAATTCACTCAAATTTCGCCTCCAAGCAGCAAACACCTTGACAATGACAGATATTGGTATAATCCTGTGTAGCGGGAGGACCTGTATTTATATCTCAATAATTTGGTAATGTTGCAATATATTTTTACATTTTACATTCATAAATAATCCACTAATATACTAGGTTAGGTTAGGTTAGGTTTTGGTCAGGTTAGGTTAAAGATATTGTTCAATGTTTCTTAGTAAATAGGCATCTGAAAAACAATTCGTCCCGCTACGCAGGATCTTACCCAGATATTCTTGGAGTACAGTTCACTTGTTTCTTTGTGTTTTCTAGTTTAATATCGAGTCTTTCATAATTTTTGCTCTCTTTTTCGGGTTTCGACTGCGATTTTTGCACCAAAATAGAATATTTTTGCGCGAACCTGGAATTTTGAAATATTTGGGGTATGGTGCAAAGTTTAATTTCGCCAATTTAGACGGCACCAAATTCAGTGCTCCACTGTAAGTGAAAAATGAAACCCTTTAAAAACTGTACCTCTAGGCCCCCTACTATACTGTACTGGCAACATATATGATGATTTCTATGCATCATGGATCCCACGGCAATCCTGATTAGCCGTAGCGTAACTGTTTTCCAAAACTCTCCCTAAAGATAATTCAATTTTTACAGTAGTCGCGGCGGATCCCCAGATTGACCGTGGTGATTGTCACCTAAACATCTACAAAAAGTACAAAGTACAAAAAAAAAAAAAGTAGGCCTAGGCCTAATTATTCCAAAATTCTCCCCATAAAAGTTCATTTTATACACCAAACAAGTTTTGGTAAATCTACAGTTATACTAGCCCTCCCCCACCTCCCCCCTTCAAAACACGCCTTTTAGCGTGTTTTTGGATGGTTCACCAGACGCGGAAACTGGAAAAATACTTATTTTGATAACAATTTATCACCAACCAGATAAGTTTTTCAGGTAATTTGTTGTTGTTTTTTATTTTTTATTTGATATACAGTGTTGTTTAATACCGAGGACCGTCGCATTTTAGTATTTTTAACATTAGCCTAACCTAACCTAACCGAAAACTAACCTGTCTCGCGACTGGTCTAAACCCAGCTCACGTTCCCTGTTTATGGGTGCGCAACGGTCTAAACCCAGCTCACGTTCCCTGTTTATGGGTGCGCAACGGTCTAAACCCAGCTCACGTTCCCTGTTTATGGGTTCGCGAAGGTTTGTAATACTTCAATGTATCTATTTCAAGTCAAATATACATTTCCGTGCATCATCAAACCATACTACGTTTGCTACTGATAATATTAACTCATTAGTACCAACAGAATAGCTACAAAATAGGGGTAGTATAACTGTAGATTTATCAAAGTTTTAAATACATCCTCCCCATAGGCCTATTTGAACAATGCTTTTTCATAATCTCCCTAGGCCTATACAGGGCAGTTTCCTAATGTTATTGTTTTTCATCGTAAATTTTTTACTTTAACCTCACATTTTCCTTGATCTTCATAGCCTAGCCCTCCCATTTATAGATTGTTGGATAGGCCTAGCCTAATTTCCATGTAAAAAAATCTACAGTAATTTTTCCAAAATTCTCCCCATAGCCTACAAGTTAATTTTCCACACCAAACGATACTTTTAAATACATTCTCCCCATAGAGGATATATAGTTATGCCTATTCAATTTTTACACTATTTTTCAAGAAATTCTCCCTAGCCTATATCCTAAAAGGTAAAAAAAAATATAGGCTAGCCTACTTTTGGACAATGCTTTTTCATAGAAAATCCCTATAGGCCTAGAGGGCAGTTTTCCTTATTTTATTAAGTTTTTCATCGTAATTTGCGTAGCCTAATTTAACCATTTTCCCTGAACTTTATAGGCTAGCCCTCCCCACTGCCCCCACATCGTCCACATGGCCTAGGCTAGAGGGGGGCATTTTTAGATTGTTGGATACACCTCATGGATAAATACTACTTTCCACGGGTCCTTGGTATGAAACAAGACGGTATATCGAAGAAAAAACAGACAAAATAAGATATATATAGGCCTAGGCCTATACTAAAAATGCTTCAATTTTTACCGAAACAATATTACCCAAATCGAAGTGACGCCACTGCTAGAATCCTCATATATGGAAATATATGGAAAATCTGGGCCTCCTACTCTCTGAAAAGAAACATATATATACATAGAAACCTCTGAGCATAATAGTTACCTGCTCCACTTCCCATAGAGGCCGATTTTTTCATATTTTCGATTTGGATTCGCCGGCGACATAACAAAAATGGAGGTCGCGACTCGCTTAGTCCGTCGTCCGATTCGTAAGCCTTTCATTAATTTCATAGGTCTATATACTTTTATTACTGATATATTGTATGAAAAAAATCATATATATATCATTTAGCATTGTCTTGAACCGTAGAAGTGTACTAATTAATACAATAACCTAATTAACGATCACTAATGGCCTGTTGCGGCTTACTGACTATTCCGCCCTCAGACCATTCCGACTAGAAGATCCCGCCCGCTTAGCTAGGTCCTTCCCGCCCGAATGTTGTGGGCGGGAAGAGCCAAACATCAATCCTTCCTTGGCTGATTCCACCTTCTAAGATTAGACCGTCCCGCCCGTTTGTAAGGTTCGCGTATACCTTAATCTGTGCTTGCCTAAATGTGCAATGAAAAAGCCTGTAGCCTTGAAATTTGTGATTGTATCTTACCTTGTGTATATATATATGACGATCAGACTAAAACACGCCCATTAATAGGAAAAATCACAACCAATTAATTTGCCAATTGTCCATTTTCAGCCGATGGTGATTAGCATATTTCCCATGTTTATAGAAATCAGTTACTTTGCAAATACAGTAGAGTAGCGAATAATGGAGTGATCATGAAAACGTGACTACCCCTTGAAGCTTATGTCACCTTTTTATTAATTCCGGCTGTCATTAGACGATCTCATACAGCTTAGCAAGGATCTGTGATAGTTGAAATGCTTAAGACTGTCTCGAATAACCTTCCTAATCTGAATAAAATTGCCTCATAATAGACAAAATATATAATGCAATCACGAATTTCAAGGTTACAGGCTTTTGCATCGCACATTTAGGCAAGATCAGCTGAGGTTGTGTGAACCATACAAATGGGCGGGACGGTCTAATCTTGGAGGGCGAAATCAGCCAAGGAAAGATTGATTGCTTGGCTCTTCCCGCCCACAACATTCGGGCGGGAAGGGCCTAGCTAAGCGGGCGGGATCTTCTAGTCGGAATGGTCTGAGGGCGGGAAAGACCTGCTCCCGCCCCAACAATGCCCCTACCCCTCTGTTTTCTGTCCTCCCATCTTATGTCCCCAACTCTGTCCCTCATATATCTCTCCAGATAATTTCTTTCCTCTTCCACTCCACTTAGCCTACTGCCGTCACGAAAAACAGCTGTAACTCTCCCAGCTGATGGCTGAGGATGCCAACAACGTTTTAGATTAGAATTTTTCTCTGGCGTTTAATGGAATTATATCGATATTGCCCATATACTGTACATCTATCTATCTATCTATTGCCTGACACCGTGATCCCCGAAGGGGTGGCCACGAACGAACCACCTTCATGTACGCATCCGAGGCTGTTCGTTAGTTTTTCGTTGCTTAACCCGGGAACTGCCGGAAGACTCTTAAGAGTTCCCCCGGCGGACTGCGGGAAGACTCTTAAGAGTAAGGCTATTAAAAAATCCATTTAAAACACTCCAAAACCATTTTTTTTTTTTGTATTGCCCCTGGGCCATGCCTAATATCACTCCTCCACCTCCCCTCCTTCCCCACTTTCCTCACCTCCTTCAGTTATCACCTATTTTCCCTGTTATTCCCTTATTCTGTGGTATATTTTCGTGCTAACATTAGCGAGTTGCAAGCAGGGCATTGTCATCACTGTTAGCAAGAGAGAGAGAGAGAGTATCGATCGAGTCTCTCTCCAGACGTGGGGAAAAGTGGTGGGAAGGGAGGTTGCCTCAGCCATACATTATGTAACTACCGGCCTGTATCGCCGATTTTGACCATCCAAACGCTGTTTCCACTTGTTTTATTGTTGTAACAGGTTAATACCTTTATAATCAACCTATAATAGGCGCATTTTTTTTTTTTTTTTTTTTTTTTTTTTTTCTATGTGATTTAGGGAGGCAAAAGGCATAACTGCCTATAGCGAGTGCCTCCCTCATAGTTGAAAGAGTGACAGGGCCAAAATCAAGGGACGTTCGAGCCAAAATGCCTGGACACACGGAGTTTGAAGCAATTTAAGTCATAGGAAGAGGGAAAGACTGATTCTGGGAGAGAGTTCCAGAGCTCAGACGTTGAGTAGAAGAAAGTTTGAGAGTAACGTTTCACTCTTGGGTTGGAGAGTTGCACAGAGTAGGGGTGGGATCGAGTTGCAAGACGGGTACCACGTGCCCTACGTAAAGGAGGTGGTATGCACTGGGATAGCTCTGAGGAACACTGATTATTATAGTAGCGATAGAATAGCGAGAGATGCAACATTGCGGCGGAGAGAGAGAGATTGCAGAGAGTTGATGAGTGGACGGGAGTTAATGATACGAAAGGCCTTCCTTTCAACTTTGTCTAGGAGAGCGGTGTGAGAGGAACCTCCCCACACATGTGAACAATACTCAATACAAGGGCGCACTATGCCCCTGTACAGAGCAAGAAGCTGTGCAGGGGAAAAGAACCCCCTAAGGCGGTTGAGCACACCCAGCTTCTGGGAGGCTGCCTTAGCAAGACTGGTAATATGGTCCTTCCAAATGAGAGCAGAAGAAAAAGAGACACCAAGAATATTGAGAGAAGATGAAGGGTTGATTTTTGTATTGTTGAAGAATAAGGGATAGTCCGCTGGGAGATCCTGACGGGTAGATAGATGGAGAAATTGGGTTTTGGAAGCATTAAAGTTAACAAGGTTTTCTCTGCCCCAATTGGAAATAGTATTTAGATCAGAATTTAAGAGTTTTATGGCTTCATTACGTTTGTCGTTGAGGGATTGCTGGCTGGGGCGTTCTGAAAAACTAATGGAGTAGTGTAAGGTTGAGTCGTCTGCGTATGAATGGATGGGAATTAAGGTACAGTTAAGGAGATCATTTATAAAAATTAGAAAGAGAATAGGAGATAGGACAGAGCCCTGAGGAACACCGGAGTTTATAGGGTGAGGAAGTGAACAATGGCTGTCCACAACCGCAGCTATGGAACGGCCGGAAAGGAAATTAGAGACAAAGGCACAGATGGAGGGATAGAAACCGAAGGAGGGTAGTTTAGAAATTAAAGATTTATGCCAGACTCTATCGAAGGCTTTCGATATGTCTAGTGCAATAGAAAAAGTCTCACCGAAGTCCCGAAAGGAGGATGACCAAGAGTTAGTAAGATATGAAAGAAGATCACCAGTAGAGCGACCCTTAAGGAAGCCATACTGGCGATCTGAGAGCAGATTATGAGAAGAGAAATGCTTAAGAAATTTGGAAGCAAGAATGGATAAGTATTAATGCTATTTATGGTAAAATAACGATGTTAGTGATGGGAACAGCTCAAATACGTCAGCACAGGAGTGTGGTGTCTCATACCCCCCATGCGCACTTCAGAGGTTAAGTATTTTTCATGGGTGGGGGTCGCAAGCCCACCGACCCAACCTCTTTAGTCGCCTCTTACGACACGCAGGAGGAACGTGGGGCATATTCTAATCCCTTACCCCCAGGGGGTGCCCATATAGGCTACATATTGCAGTATAATTCATGACAAGTTATGACCCTGCATTAAACTTATTTGTTTATTTCACTCCTGGAGTTCACCTTTAAACAGTTATAGCACTTTTCAACTTAATATTTAATGATCCAAAAAAAAATCTTGGGGGTACCCCGTGGTGTATTGGTTAGTGCACTTGCCTCACAACCGAAAAGAGCGGGGTTCTATCCCTATCACACCCTCCGGAAGACATTTGGGCAAGTTTCCTCCCACCCTGTGCCTCTGTTTCACTTAGCATAAGCCGACTGTTGTGAAGTGACTGAAGTCCCCTCTGGGTTCGGCGGTTTGATGTTATTGTCCGTTCATTCTAGGTTGGGCAGAAATCGTAACCTCTAACCTCTGTAAATAAAAAAGGGCTAGAGCAAATGAGCCGTCAATATTTACACATATTCCCTATCTGGTAGAAATATTAGCTCGATTACTCCAGTCCTTTTTGAGTTGTGAGAGGTTAGGGGTTACGATTTCTGCCCAACCTAGAATGAACGGACTATAGTTGAAAGGGTATCGTTCATGTCATACTATTGTACGTAGTTGGAATGGCAGGTCACCCAAGCCTTCAAATCCAGATGGCCAATCACATAACATAATTACAGATGACAAAAAGCCTGAATCTTAATTTGAATTAAATTGTTCTGTCACGAGACATCGTCCATTTGTCTACAGTAATAATAATTAATAAGTCACAAGCAGTGTCAAACTATACCAAAAATGGTAATAAGTCAAGGCTACTTAACATGCACTACTATATAATCTAACTTGACCAGTACAGTGTTCATCCAGGAGACTGTGTCAAGTTTTAAATTCCAGTACAGAATACCCTGGTAGATAAACATACAGGGGGTGGTGTGATGCAGTTTTTACCACCATGCACTCCTTGCTGAATAGCTGGGCTAAGGTGGGTGCCGTGATGATCTGGGACTTCAGTGATCTGCACTTTCCACAGATTGCTAGACCGCACCATCCACCACAGCACTGGTATCTGCCAAATAGCACACTGGCTGGCCCGAGACTCGAACCGGTTTGTAGGGGAGTGCTTTATCAACTGCGCTACGGCCTGAGATATGCGAGGTCCTGATATAGGGCCATTTTATTAATCCCTTAAACGCGAAAATACCCTAGGGGCAAGGGTACTTATTTGTGCATTTCTAGCCTTGGATTCTGACAGAATTCGTTATCTTTACAATATAGAGCATTATTTGTTTTCAGTATGCTTTTATTTTACATATATGATGTATATATGAACCTTCAAGAGTGCTAAAAGTTGGAAAAATATTTGGGTGGTGAAAAACAAAGATATTGGCCACCCGGTCATAATCTCAGGCGAGAGAGAGAGCCACAGGCAACCCTCCCCTCTCGCTGTCTGTGAGTCAACTGAGGCGAGTGGGCGGTGTCTGGGTGTTATATAACGATCTTTTATGCAACCCACTTGTGCTACATTATCACGGGAGAGAAAAATAACCGATAAATGATGAAAATAAAAGGAAAAATAGGTGATAATTGAGGAGGGGGGAGGGGGGAATAAGGTGGGGAAGGAGGGGAGGGGGGGGGGTGAGAAACAAATGGATGAGTACTAGAGGGGAATTATCTCACCTAGAGACAAATTCCTTTGTTTTGATAGCCCCTGGGATGTTTTGGAAGGCTTTTTTTATGGTCTTGCTTCCGTGAGGCCTATCGCGTTCCCTATGGTAAGCCTTCCGTGAGGCCTATCGCGTTTGACGGGTTAAACCATGGCAAGAGCTTTCCCGACCAGATTGACCCTTATACAGATAAGCGATAAGGGTCAATCTGGTCAGGAAATCTCTTACCATGGTTTAATAAAATGGCCCATAGTCTTGACTAGCCTTCAGTGACAAAGCCCATAGAGTGTACTGAACAAGTTCTCTCTCGTTGGTGTTGTCTCACTCGGATATTAATGAGGACCTGCGATTTAATAACTCTGTGGCTCAGCAGTATTCAGGGGTATATTTGATTACTTGTCTCATCTTTCCTATATTCACATCATGTCATGCCTTGGGCATTGAAGATACCGACATTTACTTTTTCATAAAATCATAACAAATTTCCTATATATTTTTCATCATTATTATTGTCAATATTTATATTTTTTTAACATACACCGTTACGCAACAAAACATTGCAGCAATAGTATTTACACCATAAATAAATAAATATGCAAATTATAAAAATTTAAATTTAATATTAAAGAAACTCCCTTATTTAAATGTCAATGCAAAATGCAAGAAATTAATTTGGCAACCAGGAAGCCTTTTTTGTTTTGAGTTATATCACTTTCACTTACTGGTACAGCCTTTTTTTGTTTTCAACTTCTGTAAATAAGCTTATTAGCATATGAAGCATATTATATTAATTCAATTGCTACTTGCTAGTCAATGATTTTATGAAGACAGTGAAGTTTTTGTTTATCAATTTGTTGTTTCCACATATCCCTCAATACCTTCACCTGATAGCGATTGACAAGTTCTTTTGTCTTTTTACTGTGTTCGTCTAAGTTTTGGTTTGTTTATTTTGCAAGTTTTACATTATATTATATTCAATTTCCACATCAATATGTTTCCTGCTTTACTCAATAAATTATCAAAGTGAGTTTCACACTGCCTTATCAGTCTCATTGTATATATGTATATACAGACACATACCCCATAGCTGGAGGTGGCCATTCGTAGTGAATTCCAATCACTACAATACTATAATCTATAGTATATTTCTTCTCAACTGACGGTAAATTGCAAAGTTCCCATCTAGATTTCTCAGTTATTTTGAAGATTTTGTAGTGAAATATGGTACTAATTATATAAATGTGGTCTTAATATGATGCAGACATAGTAGTTTCATATTTTACCATTAAATATCGAGCAACTAGCTGATGAGAGATTCAATTTACCGCCAGTTGAAATGAAACAGAGTATAGTTTCACAAGGTTTTCAAAGAAGCTAAAAGATCAGTCTTCATACGAAATAAATGGGTAATATTTTACAATGTTTTAATTAACTTCACTGAAGGCTTTGTAGAGGTCGTTGTCATCCGAGACTTGCAGTTCTGCCTCCTTATAGACACAGGATCTAACTGGTAACTGGGAGTTCTACTCCCAACACCAACTTCAGTTGGGTCCCCTGAACCCAGTCCTACTTGCCCTCCTGGTGGTAGATGGAAACCCAATTCAGCTATATGGAATAACCCGAACCTTGCCTCTCCAGTAGAAGGCTGGTACAGTTCAGTCATGCTTCACTGTGATGAGAATGCCTTCCTGCTCGTTTAACATATCTTGGGTGGGATATCCTCTCCTCAAACCAGGCCCGTCTGGGCATTTGAGCCCGCCACCTTACCTTCGACGACGACTGCAAGCCTCCACCAGCCAGTCTCAAATGTTTAATTAACCTCTGAAGTGCGCATGGGGGGTATGAGACACCTCTGCCTGTGCGCATATATTTGAGCTGTTTCCATCACTAAAATATTTATTTTACCATAAATAGCATTAATACTTCTCCATATGCGCCTATTATAAGTTGATTATAAAGGTATTAACCTGTTACAACAATAAAACAAGTGGAAACAGCGTTTGGATGGTCAAAATCGGCGATACAGGCCGGGAGTTACATAATGTATGGCTGAGGCAACCTCCTTTCCCGCCACTTTTCCCCAAGTCTGGAGAGACACTGTCGATCGATACTCTCTCTCTCTTTCTTGCACTCGCTTGCTAACAGTGATGACAATGCCCTGCTTGCAACTTGCTAATGTTAGCACAAAAATATACCACAGAATAAGGGAATAACAAGGAAAATAGGTGATAACTGAAGGAGGGGAGGAAAGTGAGGAAGGAGGGGAGGTAGAGGAGTGATATTTTGCATGGCCCAGGGGCAAAAAAAAATAATAATAATAATAATCGGTGTTTTAAATTGATTTTTGTTTTCCCTGACTCTTAACCCGGGAGCTGCGGGGAGACTCTAAAGAGTTCCCCCGGCGCACTGCGGGAAGACTCTTAAGAGTCAGAGAAAATAAAAATCAACTTTTGACATCGAAAAAAAAATATTTTTTTATATTTTTTTTTTTTTTTTATTTTTTTATTTTTTTTTGGCCCCTGGGCCATGCAAAATCTCAGTCCTCTACCTCCCCTCCTTCCCCACTTTCCTCCTCTCCTTCAGTTATCACCTATTTTCCCTGTTATTCCCTTATTCTGAGGTATATTTTCGTGCTAACATTAGAAATCCGATTGGAGGGTGTGGTCATCACTGATAGCAAGCGAGTGCAAGAGAGAGAGAGAGAGTATCGATCGACTGTGTCTCAGTGGCCTTGGGGGAAATTGGCGGGAAAGCAGATTGCCTCACCCCAACATTATACAACTCGCGGGCTATATCTCCGATTTTGACCATCCAAACGCTGTTTTCCCCTCGTTTTATTGTTGTTTCAGGTTAATACCTTTATAATCAACCCATAATAGGCGCATATGGATAAATATTAATGCTATTAATGGCACAATGAATATTTTAGTGACGGAAACACCTCAAATACGTCAGCACAGGGGGACGTTTCCAATTACCCCCATGCGCACTTCAGAGGTTAAGAGTCTTCCTGCAGTTCCTGGGTTAATTAAAATGTAAAACTTGCAAACTAAACAAACCAACACTTGGACTAAGACAATATAAAGGCAAAATAACTTATCATTAAAATGTAAAACTTGCAAACTAAACAAACCAAAATTGGGACAAGGACAATATAAAGTCAAATTAAATTATCAAAATCGCTATGTGGAAACAACGCTTACTAAAATGAAAATTATTAAATAAAAGAACACCATCCACCACATAGGGTGTACATTACTACATGCGCAAGCTAACCCTCTCACGTCCTGACGCAATTTTTGAGCCTATTAGGAATACTTTAAAGCCTTTGTTACCATCAGGGGTATTTATTAACCTTTAGTTTATTTACTTCAACCTCTGCAGTTGTCTTTGAGTCAGCTGTGGGCAGAAAAATAATTTTGGAGAGGTAATTATAAGAGTGAGAGTAATCTATTTCTTATTGCTAATCTGGCAACCTCTGCGTCATAAGGATGTGAGAGGGTTAATCTGTTTCCCAAGCAAACTAATCGCACATATAACAACGCACTATCGTCACGTTAAAGGAAGTACAGTAGTCAAGTTTGGGAAGTCCGGGACGTTCTGGCAAATTTTACTAAACTCTGCATGAATAAAGAAACTACATGTTAAATGTCAAAATATCGCTATATGTTCTTTTATTTCCATTCTTATTTTGCTAAAAGCGTTATTTCCACATAGCGATTTTGATTAGTTCCTTTGCTTTTATATTGTCTTGTCCTCGTTTTGGTCTGTTTATTTTGCAAGTTTTACATTATTATTTCTACTTTTGATCCTGATTTCCCCTCCCCCTGCCTAAAAAAGGGAGTACAGATAAGGATTAATTTTAGCAATATTAAAATTTCATGATACATTACAGATTCACAGGAAAAACAAACTACCACCTCACTCGGTCTCTGTATTATGGTCTCTAAAAGGATATTGGAAGTAGAGGCACCTAGAATGAACAGTTATCTGGAACAAATATAATGTTAACCCTGAATATTTAACTTGTAGAAAGGTCAAGTTCGAAAAACTGTTCATTCCATTCTATATATTTGTTTTGTTTTAATGAATAGTTTAACCAGACCACTGAGTTACAACATGCAACTCTCATAGAGCTGGCCATTCAATTCTGTAGTTGAGTAAAATTGACTATAAAAATATGGAATATAAAATTCAATAGTCTAAAATATTTCAAGTGCTGCCAACTATACACATATAACGGGAATGTTGCGCTATTATGGATTCTAAATGGAAGTAGGTACGGTCGCGCTAATAAGTCATGTCCCAGCTGTCATTACATTTGGCTTGCTCTGTGCTGTATTAATGTTTGTCAGCTGTTGAATAGTCTGGGTAAGTGTATAAACATGTTTGTATATTTCACTCGATATGAAGGCATGAAGCTTAGATATTGCGGATGCCAATTATTGATCATAACACACTTGGTGCCGAGACATCACTGATTAGCGCAACTGTACACTCGGATACCAGTCTTTAGCCCACTCATAAGCATTTGTGGACTTCACCTATTTCTAAATATGGAAGCCTATCTCTGGAAACAAATTTATGAGTATAATGTTTTGTAAATCAACTACAAAACTATATATATACTATTTATTGATAAGCAAGATCTATCCAAAAATCAATCTAGATACTGATAATTGACTACTTGCGAGTTTCATTCTATAAGGAAGTTGGAGTTATTTACATCGATATTAAACAGAAATGAAAGAACAATATAAGTTTCTGATGGATAAATGGTATGTTGAATTGGGTTTTATGTATTTATAAATGGACTACGACCGTATTTTAGCTGTATACTGTATTCTGTTAGATATCGTTGCCTACAGCTCCAACTTCCTTATAGAACGAAACTCGCAAGTCAGCAATTGCATAAAGAAAAACAAAGGGGATCCACACATGCTTACGAGTGGGACAGAGACTATGGTATTCGGGTGTACTTTAAAAAAATCTGTTATAAAATATGAAAAAATATGCTTTGCAGTATGTTAACAGCATTACAGTCAAGGATTATTGTCTTTAGTTGCTTTTAATATCTTCAAAATTTAGTCATCACACTTACAGTAACCTCTTCTGTATAGGCGACGTCTTTTTATCTCTATTTTGACTACTATTAGAAAATTGTATTCAGTTTAAGAAGGGCCTCTAGCAATTAACAGACCTCGAACTATCTCACTGAACCCCTTTTACCGTCACAGATCCTTCTTAGCCCTCGGAATCCGGGAGGCCTCATATGAGGCAAACAAAAATATTGGCAGGAATCCGGGAGGACTCATATGAGGTAAAATGCGCGGCTAAAAGTCGCGGCTAAAATCACCATAACTCAGCAACCACGCAACATAGCGATGTCATCTCAACGGCAGTCTACAGACAAGAAAACGTTCTACAATTTGCAAAAAATTGACTGCTCTAGGTAGTCTCAATCAGTAGCTACTGAATTATGAAGCTTGACTGTACGAAAATGGCCCCGGACACAGCGATCGGGATCATATGAGGCCCCCCGGATCCGATGGGTTAAACTGCACAAAATCGTCTAAATATAGCTAGAATCGAATTTAAAAGACGTCACCGGTACATAAGAGGTTAAATATATTGTAGTAAATAACAAATATCTGGTGTGACCATACAATTATTATACTTTAATTTACAACAAATTAAAATATACCGTATGGCAAAATTAAATAAAAACTTGTTGAAATATGATAACTCGTATAAAATTAAAATTCTAAAACCTAAAAATTGTATCTGGCAACAAAATAGTCCTAAACGATACTGAAACTTTTGAGTGATATTAAAATAGTACACTGGTATAGTTATCACAAACGAACTTGACAATAATCTTGATCCCTGACCTCTCTCTAACTCGAAAGGGCCTGGAGCAAACTGGCTGTAAATATCCACAGCTATGTCCTGGTGGACTTTTCCCAAATGATAGAAACGTCAGCCCGATTGCTTTCATTCATTTCGAGTTATAAGAAGTTAAGGGGTCAAGATTATTGTCAAGTTCGCTGGTGCTACCTATAGTTGCCCTATAGCTTAGCAACAGTGGGAGGGAGGGTGGAGCTGCTTGGGCCGTTCGGTCATGAGTTCATTTTCTTCTGGAGGTTCTCGGCAAGTTTGTCCATGAACTCGAAGGTGTTGAGGTAGTCGCCGCGAGTCACACTGCAAGGGAAGAGGAGAATTGGTTGGAGATTACAATATAAAACTTGCAAAACAAACAAAAACAGGGATGACACTACATAAAGACAAAAAGAAATTATCAAAATCCCTATGTATTACAAAGGAAAACAAACAACAGCAGATCTGACCCATACTAAGCTACTTGTTGAAGCTTAGTGACTGGGAAAAGAAGGTTAGGGAAAGGGAGACCTTTTCAAGCATAAGACTATTGTCTAATGATAGCTATAATACTGGAAATTAAAGCAAATGTATTGAAGGAGTTACTCAAAGTATATTTAATCCTCTTTATGGCCTGTCTTTCATAAACTGAACAAAATTGTCTAATGTTAAGTTGCTGTCACACGAACGCTTTTTCCGTCAATTTTCCATGAGCAAGTTTTTTCTCGTATCATTTTGGAACTTTTTTATACTGGTATCGGTAACTAGACTGAAGGTAGATATGTTAGTCAGCAGAATTCTGATAGAGTGTAATTTTTTAAGCTTCCAGACCATAATTGCCCGTAAACATTGCTCGAAAAAAGGCTTGTGTGACTCCGGCTTTAGGTAGAATATAATTAAGAAAAGGATCTATCTACCATCGATCCCCAAAGGACAAGGGGGTGGCCACAAATGCATCGCCTCCATCAAGAAAATTTGTTTGATTCTCTAGCATGTTTCGGGGGTAGGTTACTCGCCCAACCTCCCAATGTTATGTTTAGTGTGTGAGGTGGAGAAGTGAAGGGTTATGATCTTAAGGGGGGATGAGGGGTATTTATTGGCTCATTAATTTATCTTTTCATTATGTTTTTAGTTTCCTCTCTAGACCTCCATCAAGCTTAAAAATCCCCACCACACTTGGTTATTTCTAATATGTCTACATTCACATAAGAGCACTACCAGACGTTTTCATTTATACAGGTTACTTGTATTTTTCCGTTTAGACCTATGAGAGTTCCGTATGGAGCTCAGTGGTCTGGTTAATCTGCTCTACATAACTAACTAACTAGATCCTCTCGTACAACTCCGATCCAAACAAAACTCAATGGTTTGTAATTAAATTGTAAAACTTGCAGAATAAACAAACCAAAACTGGGACGACACAAGATAAATGCAAAAGAACTAATAAAAATTGCTATGTGCAATACTTAGCCATGCCCTTGATGCAGATAGCCAGGTCCTTGGTCATAGCACCGGCTTCGATGGTCTCCACACATACCTCCTCTAAGGATACTGAGAACCTGGCCAGTGCCTCGTTGTTGTCCAGTTTGGCCCGGTGAGCCAGACCACGCGTCCAGGCAAACACAGAAGCTGGGAAAAACGAGAAAGAGTACAAATAAAAACAAATGTTACAAATGTAATAATTATAAATAATAATAATAATAATAATTAATAACCCCAGAAATAAAGTGATGAGTATGATACCACCGCAAGATGTAAACCACTATGAAACCGAGGAGCCAACTAACCAATGGGGTTGGTGGAGGTCTCGTTGCCCTTCTGGTGCTGGCGGTAATGGCGGGTGACGGTGCCGTGAGCTGCCTCGGACTCCAAAGTCTTCCCGTCGGGGCACACCAGCACGGAGGTCATCATGCCAAGTGAACCTGCAAGAAACAAAAGATTAATTATAGTAAAAGATTACATTTTAAATTATAACTAATGAATATATCTACAAATTCTTAGGAAATTTGAAATTGCCGTTGGTAGCAATACAAACTCCTACAATACCTATAACCGTGTTTAATTTCAACCGACGGTAACTTGCAAAGTTCCCATCAAGATTTCTCAGTTATTTTGAAGATTTTGGAGTGAAAATGGTGCTAATTATTAATACTTAGTCTTAATATGATGCAGAGACATAGTAGTTTCATATTTTTCCATTAAGTATCGAGAAATTAGCTGCTAAGGGATTCAATTTACCGTCAGATGAAATGAAACAGAGTACTGTACAGTATAGTCGTAATGAGAACCTTATTCTTATCTCTCCTTTTCATAAAACTGGCAGTACAGTATTTGCATTTTGCGTTTACTATAATACCATAAACTACAGTAGATCTGGACTGGACACGAAAATGGAACTTTGCAGTAAGGTACCCAAAATCGGCAAACAAACCCCCAAGTTCGAACCTCGAAACCGCGAAAATTTTATATTTTTGCGGTTTCGAGGCTCAAACTTGGGGGTTTGTTCTCCGATTTTGGGTCCCTTACTGCAACGTTCCATTTTCGTGTCCAGTCCAGATCTACTGTAGTCTATGATAATACATATAGATATACTATATACTGTACTGTATATGCATTGTGAGGGAGGGAGAGCTATGGATGGTTAGATAGATAATGATGGGTAGATGGGTAGATAGATCGATAAATAGATTGATAGATAGTAACAATATTTTTCACTCATATTCAGGTTTCCCTTGAAGGGAAAGGTGTACACTTCATGCGTTAGAAACACAATGACATATGCTTCAGAAACATGGCCTGTCAAAGCGGATGATACCAACAGAATGGAACGCAATGAGATGAGGATGGCGAGATGGATGTGTGGTGCCAAATTGTAAGATAGGATATCAAGTGTAGAGCTAAGGAGGTTAGGTATCAAAAGTATTAGTGATGAGATGCGTACTAGCAGGGTTGGATGGTTTGGACATGTGGAGAGGATGGATGAACAAAGCTGGTTGAAAAGATGCAGGTCCATAAATGTGGAGGGAGCTGCACCAAGGGGTGGACCAAAAAAACACGTGGGATCGGACTTTGCAGTCTGATCTTAAATCAAAGAATCTGGCAAGTGAGGCAGCTCTTAACAGGGCTGCCTGGAACGCCGCCATTATGATGTGAGACCAGAACCGCATTTTGTGTGGAGCACTCGGTCTTTAAATTTGTGTATGTATGTATATATAAACACTGAGATCCTTCCTCAGGATCTCATCTTAGATCTTCTTTGGTCAATCAACCGTCGTCCTTCCCCCCTCAATCAACTCACCAAAGCCCTGAGCCACTGAGTCGGACTGCACATCGCCGTCGTAGTTCTTGCAGGCCCAGACGAAGCCGCCCTCACTCTTCATGGCCTGAGCCACCATGTCGTCGATGAGGCGGTGCTCGTACCAGATGCCGGCTGCCTCGTACTTTGACTTGTATTCTCTGAAGTAAAAATAACATGGATAAAGTAAGATTATTGGCCCTATTGGCGCATAAACTATTAACCTCTTCACTCTATCTATCTATCTATCTATATGCTCAGGCCCAATCCCCATTTTGGGGGTAGCCGACTCAAGACAGAGCAAGAACAGGGAAAACACAAAAACAACATAAAACAAAAAATAAACACAGATAAAAAAACACAAACTCACACATCCAGGTCACCCAGGAGAAGACCCAGAGACCAGGGTTACCAAGGTCGCTCCAGCACTCCCCCGGCCCCTGACCACCCGGAGAGGTTCCGATCTCAGCAGGCAGACATGCAGCGGAGCCAAAGCCACAAGCCCTCCCACCACACTTCCAGGCACACCCTTCATATTAATCGTCTCCCCGGGCCAGGCGCCTGATGGACTATTATCTAGTCCAACTTGAGCCCGACCCCTTACTCCAAATGACCACGTGTTCACTTCAACTATTCACAAGCATTCTCCATTCACTCCTGTCCACCACCACTTCCCCTGCCTGATCTATAGTCATTCCTCTATCATCCAAAGCCTTTCTTACACAGTCTCTCCATCTCAATGGGGGTCTTCCTGCCCTTCTATCTCCCCTTGTACCTGACTCACATATTCTCTTTGTAAGCCTTTCATCTCCCATTCGTTCAACATGACCATACCAGCTCAGCACCCTTCTGTCTTCACTATCATTACGTAATTTTCATCATATTTTGGTTACAATTAGACTATGTTCTTTAGTTTAAAATCTACCTATACGACTCAAATGGGTAAACACGATATCAATAAACCTTCTTAGTAACATAGGTCCTTAGTAAACTGCAAACAATCATCTGATTTTAACCAGAATCAAAGGTTAAAAGGCGTCATGGTGCTGAAGGGGTTAATCATTTTTGTTTTCCACAAGGAAAAATATTTCAAGAAATTAAATACATGTGCACTAAACTATCAAGGAACTTAACCTATCAAAAACTTTGGTGATCTCTAGCTATTACATTTGTAAAGTGAGGGTGCCAATCACCTGCTCATTAAATGCAGCTTTGTCCTTTTAACCAGTACAGCCTAATATCCGCAGGTCTGTTTAACGTGAAATATTCATGCACTTCATATACCCTTAGTAACCCATTAGCAACACAAGGACATTTAGCCTCATTGATAGGCTAGGCCAAGTTGAGGCTCTTGGCCTGATCATGCTCTCGGTAACACGTTAATTTTGTTCCTTCATCCTTGTGTGTTACCGAAAAGCACGTTAACGAAACTACATACCTTATGGGAATTAATAATTTCGGCCCTGCCAAAATAGTCTATAGGCTTATGTAATATATTCTAGATTTGTCATTTTTTGGGGTAGATTCTTGGCACTCATGTCTAAACACATCTAGAAACTTCACTGATTTAGAAAAAAAAGGGTGCCAGTTTTTCTATTAACATTTAGGGTCTCCATTTTGAATTTCAACTGGCCATCACTGATTTTTTTTTTTTTTTTTAAATAATTGCCAATTATCCATAACTATTCATTCAAATGTCATACAATATTTGTTTTCATTTTATCTAAACTCATATAAAGGGGTCAATGATTCATTGGAAACAAATTAAGAGCACTAGAAATACTCTAAATTAGCAAAAATCCAAGATGGCCACCAGATTTCAGGCTTTTTTAAATGTAAATGTACTGTTGAACCAATGGACATAGGAAGATGTTTTTGGTGTCTAACCATATGTTTTGGCATATGAGGATTCCAATAATAACAATGTTTTTATGATTGGAACACTCTTTACCCATCCTCCAAAACATTTAATAGAAATAATATAGAAGATGTAATTCAATATAAAATTATTTTGGTGGTTATATAACTTGAAGATGGATAAGTGTTTTTTAAAGGTATGGCAATGCTACATGTACGAATCAGGAGTGTCAATGTTACTGATTAACGTTCCTAATTGTCATTGCTTCATCATCTTCTAGATCTTCGCCAATCATTGGTGGTGTAATGTTCGTACAGCTGTCGCCTTCCCCACCACATTTGCAAAGTTCAGTACAGACCACATTGTTTCCTCTGCATGAGCACCTTCGCGAACACTTTGATTTCTCACAGTTACACCTGACGAGCTGCAGCACGGAGACCGGAGCTGGTGCAACCTGAGAAAGAACCGTCAGTAGCTTGTTGTCTAGGTTTCGCCACCCCAAGGTCAGAGGGTCAAGACAAGTTGGGTTCAATACCATATCCTGGCACCAGATATTAGCCTGGACATGGGCACGGCGTATATGTTCAATCCATGCTCCCTGAGTCGGTGGCAGTTTGTCAACTCCTTGTTCATCTTTGAGTTGCTTGAAAAAAAACCATCTGAGCATCTTAGCTTGCCCAATGTGGACCCCACCTGGACAGAAAAGAGAGCAAAGAAACTCTTCACAGCCACGTAGAACTTCTTCGGACGGTTCATCTCCTTCGCCAAGACCAGCTAGTGCTATCAGAATGGCGGGGCTTGCCTTCAGGAAAGTTGCAAAGCATCCCTTCTTTCCCTTTCCTTGGATATGTCCTGTCGTATCACAGCCTGTGAGAGAATGCCAGTTGATCAAAGCTGCTGATTTCTCCGGGCCAAGCTTGTCATATATAGGCTGTAGGAAGACTTTGCGTCGTCTTTCGCTTGTACCCATGATTAGCGCAGCATGCTTGCCAAGTAGTGGTGTTCTTCGTAGAGCCAAAAGCAGCACATCTGTGTCTTGTGAATATATGTGGACATTCATCCCGTTGCTCGCAACTTCTACAGCATGATAAATCATAAGAGTGTCCGCCTCTTCCTTGTGCTGACACCGGTAATTGTTTCACATTCATAATTCGTCATGACCTCCTGCCGTGTTGCAGTCATAACCTTGACGGTACTGTAGCGGATGAGCTGATGGAAAAGGTAGAGAGTTAGCGAATCCTTTGTGCTGTTGCTGGCGAGAAACATCTTTTTGTCTTTGATGCCCGTTGAGTCTTGAACGATGTAGGATTTAGTTACCTTCACCTTGCCTTTCCGCCGCTCTCTAGTCTGTTCCTTCATTGATGCCTTCTTGGTGTAGTTATCAAATATAACTCGCACTTGACAATATCCTCGAGTCCATGAGTGTGACGAAGCATGTTCCAAGCTCTTTGCAAGTCTTGAAATTCTTGACTGCCATCAACTCCTGTACCACTCCCATTCCATCAACTACAAGACACGTCTCCGATCCCTCTTCAAACTCGATAGGCTGTGCAGAAGTTTGAGCTGTGTCGTTGTTTACCCAAATCTTCCAGAAGCTTTATCACTGTGCTCTTGTCCGTAGTGGGATGAATAGATCCATCCGGTGCCATGAGAACTTTGTTGGTGTAGGCAAACTCATGCATCCCAATCACCTGTTCCAGATCGACACTCTCACAAGATGACCGGGCAATAACCAGCAGTCTGGCAAAGAGTGACGTGGTTGCCTTCAAGATCAACACCTCAGACCCTGTGTTCAATTTAATGTCTTTTGCAGCAGACATCCATGTCTTCTGCTTGACTTTGGTCATCTTGTCCCACAAAATTGCGACTCCCGATGATGCGTTCCTCTACAAATGTTTTGTAAGCTTCCATGCCAGTCTCCTCTGTTGCTAGGATACTTTGTTGAACTTTGTCAGGGATGATCTCCTTTGACATGAGTTTGAACATGCAGCCTTTACAGTCCGAGTTCTCGCTACCAGTCTCCGTTTGGAATAAGTTGCAGGGTGCTAACACTGATTTCAGCTGTGCAATGGAGCATTCTTGGTGAGCAATTTTTGACTGAGAGAGTTGATGATGCTGTGGTAGTGCAGTTGTGCTAGTAGTAGCTACAAGTCGTTCTGACTCATCAGCAAGTCGTGCCAGCTCCGGAGCAGTGAGACAAAACTTCAAGAGCGTTGCTGGATATGTTGTTATTCCAGAGATCCCTCCTTGGCCTTTCGTGTGATTTGTTGAGGGTGTTCCATCGCCTGATCAAACACCAATTCGTGTGAATGGAATACAGTTGCTGGTATTCACTGCAAACTCACCATTGGTGAAGCTCTGCCATAGTTCTGGATCAGAAGTTTTTATGGCATCCATGCGTGCGATGAACTCTGGGAATGTTTTGAGCGTAATCTAGCCTGGCATATGCAAAGAAGTACTTGCAAAGATGCTCAAGTGATGCCAAGTAGAGGTGCCAGTTACCTTCCCGTATAGCCCTCTGGAACTGTAACAGTGTCATCACCTGTCGCATATACATCCTAGCCCATTGAAACATTGGGTCTGTCTTATGACTAGCATCAAACTCTTACAGCTGTTTCTCAAGATTCAAGGATTCTATATCCATTAAGAATGCCTGGTGTGCTTCTGCAACGCCTGTCTTATCCCTGCATGCTTCAGTCAGTTGCTTTACGCTGGCTACCAAGGCCAACGGGGTGATCCTCAAGGAATTTATCCAACCAGAGATCGAAGAGTGCCTGAAGAGTTAACTGGTGCGCTTCGATCGCTCTGTTGTAATGATTGCCATTTAAAATCTGTGATAACAGTCGCGCTACTGTACAGATCTGCTTCTTGCCATGCGTCGTCAAGACCGCTGCCTTCAATTGTCCGTCCCAAGCACCTAAGTGCACAGATCACTGTGTGGAATCCTCCTGGGCTGAACACCCACTTGTTCTTGAACTCTGGATGTAGATACTCGAGTTTCACAACTCTCTTGTATAAGTCCATATCTAAAGTCACAACGAGAGTACTGTTTGCTCCAGACACAACTGCGTTCAATCTAGTCAGCTGATCCAAGGCAGTAACTAATGTGGGCCATTCAGTAGCAGCAGCATTGATGATAGGCAGACTGAACGTCTTGTTGATTACTGGTAAGGCATCCTGATCATCTGGGGTGTGTACGAGCGAGTTATAGGCTGACCACAAATGCACTTGTTGCTTTCAATGCTTTGATTGGCTACCAATGCCTCAGGTTCTCCGGTGGTTTCTGCTGATTCATCAGGCTGTGATGTACTTGAATCGGACAAATCTGGAGCTTTAGAGTCAACGCCAGGCAAGTTGATGTTTGTTGACGAGTTTCCTCTGTTACAGTAACGAGCAGTCATCCAAGCGAGGTCATTGACTTGTGAAGCATCGTACAGCTTGTCATATACGCCCATCTTGAAGCTGGCATACTGTGGACTTGTCTGTGGTTTCGGACTGCCTTCGATAGCGCAAGGCAGTAACTGGATAACTGTTTGTGGGACATTGCTTAGAGTTTCTGATACAGGCTGTTGGCTACTGAGC